>RSEF01000007.1:40501469-40528322 GCA_003993805.1 Himantopus leucocephalus | reverse complement strand
TGAAGGTCCCTTCCAACCTAAACCATTCTATGATTCTATGAATAACTCCCTCCTTGTCACCGCACTTTCCCCCCAGTGCTGGAACCCCAGCCATCTCCTCTGCTCCTGTGGGTCCGACAGGGGCCGCGGCATTCCAGGGCAGCCACCCGCTGGGGACTTGTTGTGGGAGTAGACAACAATGGTAGAAGATGCAGCTTTTTCTTTATCTAGAAGAAATATCATGTAAATCTTTCTAATGGAGAGTAGTACAACCAACACAAAGCTGCAGAGGCACAAATACACACAAGTGTCAAATGAGAAGGCAATCAGGAGGGGATTCACATAGTCTCAGATATAAAAGTTCCTTCCCATCCTTTCCTGCCCGCCCTCCTTGCCATCTACATAGATTTTGTATTTTCTTCTTCATACACCAAATGCAACACCATACAAGATGAGCAGAAATGGGATTTTATTATGAAAAATGTTGCATATGGTCAACATGGCTTCAGGCTCCTTTGGCTGCAATTTTAAGTAGGAATTGTATTAAACTGGGGACCTGTGTGCTCTTTGTCAGTGTCCAAGCTAAAAACCCACACATGGTGTAAACCCCGGGTGAGGCCATCGCTGAGCGTCCACAAGCTCTGTTTGATGTCCTGAGGTATTCTGCAATGGCAGAGCAATGTTAACAAATCAGAGAGTTGCCATGTACTTTTATTTAACATTTTTGAGCTTTCTAATCTCTGCTTCTTATCTAGTAAAGGAAAATTATCTTTCTCCTTGACAACTGTATACAGTTATTCAAAGTACATCTAAAACTTGGGTAAATGAATATTAGTTGGCCGGGTTATTCCACAAACCAGACATGAAGCCAAGCATCTAATCCAGTCCCACATTGGCAAATACCTGGGGCGGAAGCAGGAAGCACAGTGACCAGGACTTTACCTCTATTTTGAAAAACAGAGGTAAATCTACAAACCAGCACTTTCTGCTTAGCGGACTGTATTTTTCTACCAATTTTTAACAGGATGGATTTTTTTCCATAAATATTTTTCACGTCACTTGGATAGTAGTAGGTAGCAGTACGTGATGGGCTCTTTGTTCTCACCCACTGGGCGTCAGGTTACCATCTTCCATGTGTTTATGTACCCTTTAATCTATTGTTTGTTTTATAAAACGGATGAATATAACAAAGATTTTTTGTTTTATTGAAACTGCATAAGAAAAATTATTTAAACTAATACACAAAGGAATTTCTAAATCTAGGTTTAATTTTTTTTTATATTCTGCATTACAATACAGAAAAAAATCTGTCCTTCTGTCTGACTAATGTTAGTTTGATGATTATACTAATATTAACTGCTTTACTTGAGTAAGCAAAGAAAAAGTAAAATACCAGTCAGACCAGCTGCTAATTCACAGTGTGTTGTACTATGGTTATTAAAAATACCCAAAAGATGTACCTTTGTGGTTCAGTCTTTTGAATTAGAAGCAGAATATTAATTTAGGCCTGAAGCATGATTAAACATTGTAAGGCCCCTTAAGAATTTTCACCAAATTTTCTTGGATTTCTCTTTATTGGGTCTTCCTCGACTGTGTTTAGCTCTGTAATTGCTTTGCTCCTTTGTTGATAGGTTAAAGCACAATGTGATTTTCTCCATGTCATAATATTTAAGAGGATGGTTCAATGTTCCGCATGTATGATGTGCAGCTGAGGCACGCGGAGACACGACGGGGGGAGCGGGCTCNCAACAACATGACTCGCAGGCACCTTTTTTTTTTTCCCCCTCCCCCCCCCCCCCCCTTTTTTTTTTCCTTCTATTTATGAAACTATGCAGAAGGAAGTTGCAAGATTTGTCTGTTTGGGTCACAATGCAGAAAATGGAATAAATATCTGTAGGGGGAAAAAAGGAAGGAGAATCTCCACCGGTGCTTAGACCTGAGGGGGTCAGTGCCCTCCTGGAGGCATCGTGGTGCCCCAGCCGCTTGCCTGGCCCTCGCCTGCTCAGGGGGACCGCTGCCGGGCTGCAACTTTACCTGGGCTTACACTGCAGGTGCAGGTTTCCTGGAAATTTAGGAGGAGTTTTCTGGAGCAGAGAAACTCCCAACCACAGATAAGACAGGCTAAAAAAAATCCAGCTCCTTCCCTACTCTCCTGTTTTGAAGAATAAATTCAAAACATTACATTTTTCAATTTCTCGGGCAGAATCAAGAGTTAAAATGCAGTTGTTAAAAATCTATTACACACCCAAAAAAAGTGTTATTTGGCATAAAGAAGATAAAAAAGATTCCAGAGCACGAACTGGATGTCACAGGTAGAATAACACAAAATAATTTGGGGTCTAACACTGAGGCAGGCACGCCACCTTGATGGGAGCTCCGGCAGGGCTGCAGCCATCTCACCACCCAGGCTTGGGACATGGTGGTGGTGGCGGTGCTCTGTGCTCCCAGAGCAAACATCTCACTGGGGTCCTGCCCCACCAGGAAAGAGGTGAGAGAGGTGGGACTGCCCTCCTGGCACAGGCCACGGCCTGGGGACAATGAGGTTTCACTGGAGCTGCCTGGCCAGTCCCTGTGCAAGACAGAAGGTTGACAAGACCAAAATTAGCTACTCTGGACCTGGATCTGCAAAATAGGCATAAACTGTACATTTGAGTGTTTAAGATACAAGCTTTGAGCAGGAGCTGCTGGCTCTTGGGATATCCACAGTTCAGGAAGAGGTGAGACTTTGCTGTAGATGCTTGGGTTTGGCCAATGGAGCACAAGTGCTGCCAGAGCAAGGTATGGGAAAGGGGCAAGTAGTGGCTGGTGGGCCTTCCTGTCTCTCCAGGAAGGTCCCCAAGGGACATGCTCTTCAGCAAGGGCCTCAGAAACACCATAGAGGTCTGTGTGGTGTGGGAGAATTCATTACAGCTTCTGGCACTGTCCAGCTGGGTGTAAAAGGAGCAGTATTTGGGGCTTCCTAAAGCCCTCAAGCGGTCCTCCCCTGGGAAGAGGTTTCTACCCGAAGGTGCAGTTATTGCCGTTCATCACCAGCGCTTCTGCCAGCTTTTGCAGAGCAGCAGCTCTGGGGGTTGCTTGTGAGATTGCAAGGAAAGTTAGGATGAGATGGGTGGTTGCAAGCCAAGGAGAGGATTGGAAGAGAAATAAAGCGTCAAGAGCTGAACCTGAGGCTGGTGGTGCTGGTAAGAAAGCACGCGAGGAGGGTTGGGGGAAGTATTGCACATTCTGCGCTTGTCAGGATTTCAGGTGAAAGCTCAGCTAGAAACCAGGTCACAAAGTAATGCATATGTGCCATGTATTCTTCATCAGAGAAAAAGTGTAATCCTAAAGAGGTGAGGTATGCTAGTTTAAAATTGTAATGATTTTAAACATCCGTATTGTTAGTGTCATGGAAGAGGCCTCATTAACAATAATGAGGGATATGCATGTATATCCCTCTGTGATCCAGAATAGGTTTGAAAGGCCTAATATTTGGCTGTGGTTAGATAATTTATATATAGCACTACTAAAAATCTAATATGTCAGCAAAAATGTCAACATGGTTTTGGAGTACCATTAGATAGAGATATTCAGACATATTGATATCATTACTCAAGAAGGTAATAATCATCTTCTACACACATCAATAAAGACCTCCCTCTCCTTGGGTTTTAAAGAGCAAGTGTTTGCTAAAAATACTGGAATTTCCATTTTACATAATGCAAAAAAAAAAGAGAGATCTAATCAAAAGGACTGCACTACATCTGAGACATGCCCCAAGGCCACGTTCAAGAACGGAGTGGCTACAATAGTTGGTAAAAATCTAAAATACATTTTATTTGAGCATCTCCCATGCAAGTTGATAAGAAAAGTGAAGCTAAGCTGAAAGGAAAGGAATGTTGAATATTGAAGTATACCATCAGTGCAGAGAATGAGCTAGCAAGTCATTAATAAATAATGATTTATGAAGATAGCAATGACCAAAAAGACGGTATCTTGAGCCACAGCATAAGAAAAACCCTTTATTTAAAACCTTTACAGGGGAGGGAGGAAGGAAGGAGGGAGGAAGGTATTAACTATGCATAGAAGAAATTTAGAATCAAAAAGAAATTTGACCTGACTCAGGATACTAAAGTATCTAACCAAGTAGCAGGTTCTGCAAGAAGCAGTGGGTGATTGTAGTAAGTACTATGGTGGCATCTCAGAGCACCAAAGCAAAATCTCATCGAAGTTCAAAGCATAAGTTGTCGAAACCATTAGTGAGAGTTGCTATGAGCTCTCATGGAAGAGCGGAGTGGACAGACGTGACTGACAGCCGTTGAGCACGCTCAGAAGGAAGAACCAGGTGTCATTCGTGACTGTAACACTGTAATGAAGTTAACTTTGTTCTCTGCAAAGTTGGCAGCAGCAGTTAGGATTTCAATAGGCAAAGGAGCTGGGCTCAAATAATTATAAAAAGTCAGTGATGATAATTTCTGAAATGCAAACAACCCGGGCAACCCAAAAAATATGTTGTCCTGGTCTAGCTAGAGCAGATCAACTAGTGCATTAATTAGCAGTAAGACTAGTGCAGACATTTCGTTCTCTGATTCAACAGTGAAATTAAAATCCTTCAGCTACCAGAACGTACCAGCTGCTAGTTGGAGTTTGAGATCAGTATCCTCTCAAACTTTATCCACTTATGATTCGTGCATGTTTTGAGTCGCAGTTAAGTCATGCAATACAAGAAATTAATTTTTAAGTGCTAATATTATCTCGGTATGTTCTAATCAAACAAGCAATTTAATTTTTCAAGTTCCCTAAGATGTAACAAGTTGTTTGTTTAGAATGTATAGAATGTTTAGAATTAGTAGCATTCTCTCATTTAATGTGATATATGTAACTGTGTAATTCATACATAACACTTGATTAGCTCCTTTGCCTAGGTTGGCCTGTTTTCCTGAGGGCTGTCCAGCTCTGGAAGCGTGTCTCCTGAAAGTGTAGATCTTCACATTCAGGGGATGACGAACCTTAGAAACAGAGTTGTGGGCATGAAGAATCCACAGTCAGGAAATAAGATCTTTAAAACTTCCAAAAGTTTTTCTTTTCCTTTTAGTAAGAGTGTGCCATAAGTTAGAAGTTATTGAGGTTGTATCCATTATTCAAACATTTCTAAAAATCAACATAACAAATTGCGCATTGGGTTGGATAATCCCTTCCCATAACACACAGGCTTCGCCTTCACAAGATTTTGCAATTTGAAGAATTTTCTTTATCTCAGTTGTCATCACAGGAAGGAAAAGTTTTGCTCCCATTGATGGCTTGCATGTAAATTCATTTCAGAGCAAGTACGTTTTAAAGAAAGGAAGACAAACTCAGTGAACGAAATACAGAAATTGATGCTTTGAAGTTCTTGGTATTGTTTGAATCCAGCATTTTAGCAGAAAAGAATTTAAAAAAAATATTCTTGCATGGCTTATATGGCATCCTTATATTGCTACCAGTTTTGTCAGCAATACTTCTCTTTACTCCCTTTGCTGACTTTTCCTTTCTTTGGGTAATTTCTGTGCTGCTGCATGTTTAATTCTGGCAGGTGCTGTTTAATCAGGCCTGCGTTAACCAGATAATCTTTTCAGGACCTCCTGCCATGTTATGGGCAGGATTCCTGCCTTCCACAGGGGCGCGGGCAGGGTCACTACCTTCGGGGACAGCACTTGATTTGCTTCCCCGCCATTCGAGATGCTAACGTTAACGATGAATGTTATGAATAACAATGCTGCTCGTACAGAACCGCTCTGGAAACTCGCTATCGTCATTGTTGTCATCTTTAAACTTTATCGTTTTTCCATATGGGAGCTGGAAAATCACTCTGAATGTGTAGAAGCAGATAAGTATTCTGGTCCTAGGTGTTTTCCTGAGATTGTTTACCGGCTGCTTGGGCTGGAATCGCTAGATCTAATTGACTGGTAACAGTATGCAGCATCAGTGTGATTATTTTCGGAGTTATCTGTGCTGGGGCTGCTGCGGCGAGGAGAGGATGCTATAGATGGACGCTGACGTCTCTGCCATTTCAATTACGGCCGGTACCCGACTCAGCGTGCATCTCGCCCCGCTCCGTGCGGGCGCTGGCGCAGCGGGCCAGCAGCCGGGGGAGCCACGGGTGAGGATGCTCGGCAGGAGCACGGCCGCAGGGCTGAGCCCCGCTGCGCGCGGTGGCAGGGAGAGGTCCGGGATGGGCCACCGCTGCCGCCCCCGAGCCTGCGGGGCACTGGTGGGTGCTGGCAGGGCGTGCACCCCCGCTTTGAGAGGGGTGGAGGGATGGATCCCAGCTGGGTGGTCAAAAATCTGTGGAAATTCAGGATTTCAGATTATGAAATGTAGGTGGGGCTTAAAAAAAAAAGTTTAAAAAAAGCACGTTTAACTGATTGTTTTCTGTATTTTCTGCCTCACACCGCCACGGTAACAGCACCTATAGGATGCTTTGAGGCAGTTCGAGTTCATAAAAATGAACAAATAAAAAAAGCCTTGCAAAATTCTAGCAACCACTGTATCGGTGTCTTTTAAAATGGTTTTATTTTTAAGTGCGGAAAAAGTGGAGAACTGTGACCTATTGTACTACCTATAAATGAAAAGTAGGTACTAAATATTTTATTTTGCCCCACTGGTCTATTTATTCTTCTGCCTTGCTTTTCAATCTTCATGTAAAGTTTGTGCATGAGTGTATGTGTACTTTCTCTCTATGAGCACATACAGTGTCTGTAACCATGGGCTGGATTTAATAATTCAAAGTAATATGAAACCTTGCCAGTATGGAAATAGGCTTGTCATTGGCTGTATCTGTGAGCTAGATAGGATGAAAAAATCTCATTTTTGGAAAAATAATCAAAGATTATCAGCTGCACCCAGGAATTTTTGGAGTCTCAGGGAGAAGAGTTGCTGCCTCTGCCTATATGCATTTAAACTTCCCCATTGACACAAAAATGGAATGTTTATATTAAAATTATATCTGAATATTTTTGTGTCGTACTCCCGTCACTTATCTCACTGTATTTTTTGGCAAAGAAAGAGGTGAAACCAATGCTGTAGTAGTTGGTGGGCAGAGTCAGAGCATTGAAAGAAACATGGAGAGCACAATAAAGTGTAGGAAAAAACCCAAAAACCAAAACCCAGAGAGCAGAAACCTGTGCTTGACTTCCATTCCCTGCCCGTCTTCCCCTGGCTTCAGCAATCACTTGGGCGCTCGCCTCTATTTTTGTCAGAGAGAAATGTGTTTAAGCATATGCTCGGCGTTAAACGCATTTAAGTGCTTTGGGAAGTTGCGAGCCGCCGGCCAGGCTCAGGGAAAGAAATGCCGCTCGTTGGAAATGTTAGCTGTAGTCCTTCATCCTTAGCTCTCTTCGTGATTCACAGCAATAGATTTGTAATCTCTTAAGGAGCATTAAGAGCATTTTGCTACCAAAAACAAATAGTATTCAAGGAATATCACCTAAATTACAGTACGAATACACAACACATATATGTATTTTATATATATATATATAGACACACATACATTAATAGGCGTTAGACGCAGATCCCTGCATATCACAGAGAAAAAAGGTATCATTGAGCACTGAGTAATACACTTTGTTTTGCAATACTGTGGCTGTCATATTTTGAAGGAAAAAATAAACCAGTTAAAAAGTTCTTGATCCAATTAAAATCCTCAATTTTTAATCCCTTTGCCCTTTATATTCCCTCCTTTTTTAAAAAAAAAATATAATTCTTATATAAATATAGATATAGAGCATCATGACTGGAATTCCCAGGGGGGATTTTTGTGGAACTTCAGAGCAAATGTGGTTGACACTTGTTCTTTGTTACCCTTGGGCTACTGTTTTGATCATTGACTGAATGGATTTATTCTTGTCAGCACAATGAATTTTTCACTCTTGTCGTAAGTAAATTTTACAATCCTTTCTCATGTGTAAATGAAGTACAAGTGTGTTCAGGTGCTTTCTGTTTCAACCAACTTTGGAAATCCAAAACAGGAGTATAGTCAGATAGAAGGGAGGAAACCTGAAATCCAAATCCCGCTTTCATTAAGCGATTCTGGGAAATGCATTGCAATTCAGAGGCCTGATTTTTTTTTTTTTCATATGGATGGCAGGCACATGAAACTCTGAACGGCAATGGTGAAATAATTGGTATGAAGATGGAGAAGCTTAATTCTGATGAAGCAATTAGTAGTTGTTTCCTGATTGCTCTTACTCCTGTGAAGAGGAGGTGAAGAAGATCGTGTCACCTCTTTCAATTCCGAACCGTTTCACAGCTCCCAAGACCTTTTGCCCTGCTATTGGACACCAGCGAAAGTTGCTTTGAATTTTTTTAAGAAAGTGTATTGCCACCATGGATTCTCAAGAAGGTTAAACATAAATTAGTCATAAAGCCAACAAAAGAGAGAGGAAAAGATGGGGCTGTACGATTACCATCCAAATTTCTATGTTTTCAAACTGCTAGTGTTTAATTAGGAAAAAAAAGAGAATTAAATTCTTTTGCTCTTTAGGCTAATAAAAATAATACTACTAATAATAAATGCTTTGGAAAACACTGCCATTTATAACCTCAAACATTAATGTGCAACGAGCTATGTAATGCTGCAGATCTGAGCAGTGTTTAAGACAACAAAGTGCTATTTGATAGTCTAGCCTTTCTGTGGAACAGCTCTTCTTCCTGCCTTTGATGTGTGGATGGTTTATTTAATCAATTATTAATCAAAGTTATGGCATTCTTCTTATATATTTAGGTAAAAACTAAAAGATGCCTTTTCTTGCTTTCTTGTTTAAATAAAAGTTTAAATAGAATGCGGAAATACTTGCTTTTGAACAAAAAAAAAAAATCCCTATTGGAGAGCTTCCAGTTTCAAGCGTTTGAGCAGTATATTGTACGTTTAGGAAAAAAGAGGAGGAAAATAAAATAGACGTTTCTAAGTTCTGTAGCTCAGCCAAAGGAGCCAGAAGGTTCCTGCTAACCTGCCTTGATATAACAAAGAGCAGGACAAATAATTTGATTAGTGTTTTCTTCGGCGGGTGCTGAACCCGACCCGGAGGCGCGGAGCGCGGCGGGGCTGGGGAGCGGGGCGGGCGGCCGGACACTCGGCGCGTGGAGCATCTTGAGCAGTTGGTAACATTTGGCAGCTTAACATAGAAAAAATGACTGCTAGGGAAATCTCAACTGCTGCTAATTAGCAGCAATGAACTGTGGGTAAGGACAGTACATTTTAATGTGAGAAGAATTTTACAATAACCGCCACACTGAAAGAAATAGAAGGAAATGCTCCCTAGCTGACCCTTGTGGCAATCTAAGCTGCATATTGCAATAATCCTGTAAATTACTATGCTTTTTTATACAGTAACTTGGAGTTAATTAGTAATTTAACATTCCTCTACGCTATTAAATGTCTTTCTTGCATTATATTATGTTGTTTCATGGTCTTACCTTAACACTAATGGGGTTTAGTTATATTTTCTCAAAACAGTAACGGTAAAATAAAACCGAGCTGGAAAATTAATTAGTTCTCTTTTACCTTTGATTTACCTGTTAGTAACAATTAAGTGGCAATGTACAGTTTTGGAGCAGTACGAGGTTACACAGAGATGTACAGACTCCCGGCATGTGCTGCTGGTGTGTGTGGGGGATGAAGATGAGGAACGGGCGAAGCGCTGGGGACCACGCTGAAGGCAGCGTGGGCTCGGGGCTGAGTGGGGCCGGGGTAGGCAGGGCGGCATCCCTGCATCCCCATAATCCCCCATCCCCACATCCCTGCAATCTTGCATCCCTGAAGCCTTGCATCCCCACATCCCCGTAATCCTCCATCCTTGCATCCCCACAATCCTGCATCCCCACAGCCCTGCATCCCTGCATCCCCGCATCCTTGCGTCCCTACATCGCTCCCACGCCACCGATGCCAGTGCTCAGTGATGGAGGCTGATGGAATTTGGCAAAGCATGGCTAGGGGCTTGCGGGCTGGGGGAAGCATCCCGCGATGCCGGGGAAAGCGTTTGTTGTGTAAAGCTGGAGGTATGCTCAATTTATTCCTCCTTCTGTGTCGTCTTTGCAGCTGCAGGAATCTGTGGGCTAATTAGAGTAACCAACAATGATGAAACATGTGATCTGAGAGAAAGTTTAGGATATAATTATGTGGGGCATCAGGTGAAAGAGTCTCTCCTAGATTAATCCAGCACAAATTAAAGTTGGAGTGCTTTTTTCTCTCCCTTCTTACTCAACAGTCAACTTTCCAGCTGTAGTATTTGCTTCCTTTTAAAACCATTGGAGCATTCAGGTTGATTAAGACAGGTTCCTCGCCGGCTCTGTATGAAACTTAAGTGTTTGGGGAAGTGATGGGGAGGCGAGCAGGGTGTTTTCATTCCCTATTGGAGAGCTCGAGGTGGGCACCACCGCGGAGCCGTTTGGTGGCAGCGGCGCCGGGAGGCAGGGAGAGCGAAGGGCGCGCGCTCGGGAAGGGCTGAATGCAACACAAAACACTGCCCGAAGACTTTGTCTCTAGGGGCTCCTGCTAAAAGCAGCGCTGCTACCATTTAAAACCCCATTCTTTGCAGCTGGATTTGAGCATCCATAAAAAATTCATCCCTGCTTTAAGAGATTTCTGCTTTTCTGTCCTCCCCATTGTTAGACAAATTGAAGTGTGCACTCTGAAGGAGTGCGGCGGTGAACTGAGAATTTATTTACTCATTCGATTCTAATATTGAGAGAATCTGCTCTCCCCGTTCAAAGGGTAGAGCAACAATGCGAGTGACATCGGGTCAGCGGCACTTCACAGCTACCTGCGAGATAGAATTGTTCTCCTGGCAGATAGGAAGTGACTGAAACCTCTTTTTCTCATCAATGTCTATTATGATTGATGGCTCTATGGTCACACTGAATATGCCCTTTTTAAATAATTCACAATGTCATCATCATAGTACTAGTTTATAACTAGCCTGTTATTTTTACCTTTGTTCATTCACTAACAGGAGATTCGATAAATTAAGTACTATGGATTTTGGTAGCATTAGAACTGATTGAAACATTCATTTTTCTTTCTGTTTTCTTTTCTTTTCTTTTTTTTTTTTTCTTTTTTCTTTCAAGGCAAAGCCTTCCTGTACACAGTAGCAAAGATTTTGAAAAAGCCACAAGCTTTGGGTATGACGATTCATTAAAAAACAGCTTACCAAACCAATATATTCTTGTTGGTGACTAATTAAAATATAAAGAAATCACCAAAATAAAGCAGTTGCCTTCATCGAGCTTGGATTCGAGTTCATCTGCCATTCAGAGTGCAGTGCGAATATCTTTTAGGCATCACAAATATTGTAAGTTCAAGATGAGAACTGGTCATTAATTGACGCTGAGTATTATTCCTTGAGTGCACTGGATATAGTCCAAATAAAGAGTGCTCAAATTGGATAGTTGAATTATTTTAGCAGTGGTTCATGGATAAAATATTTAATAGTGTACTTTTCAAATCATATTTTATTTGTTTAACTTTGAAATTGGGGCTCAGAATGTCATATTAGACAGTAGTGGAGTATTTATTGTCTCTCACTTAACTAGAAATGCTGCTAATAATTAATGGGTGTTAGGAGTAATCATATCGGTTTCTTTGCCAAGGCTTTGTAATTAGAAGGCTTTAAGCAATTTTTACATTGCTTGAATTAGTTGTTTGGGTTTTTTNTTTTTTTTTTTTTTTTTTTGTTAAACAGCTGTAAGTAAATGTCTAATTCAGTCCAAATTTCTTTGTGTCCCCCCTCCCCATTATCAGCTAGAGCCTGTCCCAGAGCCCCGTGCCTGTTTTACAGGACACCCTGGGAAGGCTTAGAACTGGGTCGGGGCATTTGCAGCACGTTCCTGAGCAGGAGAAAAAGGTCGCGAGAAGCTTTTCTTGTCAATGCAGGAACGTCGCCTTCCCTGCGAACGCAAAGGACGAAAGAAGAGGATGGACTCCATCACTTCAGCAGGGCCAACATCGTACCCAACATCCGAGTGCTGCTGCCATTGCTCCTCACCGGACCTTGCTGGGCAGCTCCCAGGAGCGCTCCTGTGCCTGATAGGAATGGGAAAACTACAGAGACAGTGAGTACAGAAATAGCTAAAGTCTGTGGAGCTGCTTCTCTGTGTAAGTTTCCTCACCTTACGCTCGCCCGTTGGGTTGGTACCTCTCCAGGCTGGCTGAGGTGTGAGCCTTAGGAGCACAGGTATAGAAAAAAGCCCTCTTGTTCTTGATGACAGTTTCCAGAATCAATATATTTAGTACTTTCTATGTGTGCTGTGAGTGATGCAGGATGCTTTCAAACAGGAGTGGGATTTTTTAAGACTCTGCAGTTACAGCATAGCAAAGTTTTATATATTAAAGCGGAATCTACGCTTTTGGAAAGTCAGCATAACTTTATGACTAAATATGTGATCGAGATACCATTTTTCACTCTCTTTTTGGCACAGTCGGGGGCAGCCAGCTAGAAACATCCGGAAAGGGGGTCCACCCAGTGGTGTTATTCTCTGTTTTACTCTGAATTTAGGCTCTGCACCTGGGAAACTCTGGACAGGTCATTAGGGACAAGCTCAGGGACGTTGTTCTTTGGGCATGTGGAAGATTTTCCAGCTTCAGAAGTGGTGGGGAGGAGGTGCCCGCGGGCGCGGGGCAGCATCCCCCTCCCTTTGGGCTGCGCTCCCAAAGGATGCTGTGGCAGGGGCCGAGCTCCCGCTTTCCAGCGCTAAGGCAGGCAGAGCATGGAAGGGATAAACCCGAAACTGCTGGGATTGCGAAGAAGTTGGAAATTAAGTTTCTGGTGATGCATATGAGACCTTTTAATCTTTGATTTGCTGTTCAAATCTATTCAAGATACATCTACAATATATTTTGTTTTTTCTTGCCTTTTGGTTTGTTTTTTTTTTTTGATTTGTTGGGTTTTTGGGGGGTGGGTTTTTTTCTGTTTTTGTTTGTTTGTTTTTTGTTTTGCCCCAATAAGAAGCCAGCTACCTATACAAAGATTTAGATTTTGTAGATTCTCACAGATGATACCTCACAGCAGTGGAGATGATGCTGTAGCTCTGCAGGTCCCTCTAGGACCCCATGGCAGTAATTAATAAGTAGTCAAGTTCTCAACTAACTGTGACAAATTGGAAAGCTGTGAATTTGGAGATAAGAGTGGAGGGTCACAGTTTATTTGTAACTGGGTTATCGAATCATAATAAGCACTTACAGCAAAAAGCATCATAAAAGAAAATAGTAAGGTACAAGAACCCCAGAGTAATTGGGTTTTCCCACACAAATAAGATCCACGTAGCAAAAGAATTTCCTTTTGAAGAAACAGTTATAAATTTGGGGTCTACAGTTTCCATTAGCCCCTCATCGTTACTAGCTCATTGCAAAATAGATAAAATGCATAAATTATTCCCAACATTTGATATCATAATCCTATTTGGTTATATTTCCTCATGTTCCCCAGTGTGACTATAAAAAATGACAAAATCGCAAGAGGGATAATACATTTAGTCTCTTTCATGAAAATACAAAAATGAGATTCTTTTCTTTTAAATATTTTTTTTTTATTTTTCAATATTTGGTGATTGATTTAAAAAATACTAAAACTCCAGTTTTGTGCACCATAAGCTTAGGGAGTTAACTTGAAAAATAACATTCATTCACAGATTTTAATCTTCAGAGTTTTGGAATTTCTTTCTTCTACTCAGAGATGAGAGTAGGAATTAAGGAATGAAAGTGTAATAAGGAAAATAGTAGTTTATTTTCTAGGGGCATAAAAATGAAACGTGAAATGTTGACTCTGTAGCAAGTAACTGCAAAACTGCTAGCAGCTTTAAAATGTTGCTGTATTCTCAGACAAAAGGTTTCAAATTTGTTTAATTTGCCTTTTCACCACGATTTAGAAGCTAAACATTACTCATACATTTTTTGTGTAGGTGAATTCATTGAGAGCTATTTACAAGGTCACTTTTAGGAAACTAGCTTAGTTCCTGGAAAATTCAATATAATTCTGAGAGCACCTGAGAACAGCGCAAATCTTGGCAGGAGGAGGAAAATGTTTCCTTGGTGGGAAACGAAAGTGGAGGAGGAGAGGGTGCGGGTCAGGACATCGTCTCTCCTGGCTCTTGGTGAAGCACCGTCCCAGCACAGCATGGTGCTTGCTGTAATTTTGCAGAAGCCTTTCTGTGTCCTTCTCCCTTGTTGAATGCATTGCCAAGGTGATCATTAGTTTGCTTAATCTCTGGTTTCTGACCGCTGGTGCTGTTGGATGCCAGCAGAGTGTTCGGTCCCACCACAGCCTGACCCAGGGAGTCCTCACCCACCTTTCATGTGCCTCCCTCAACTCCAGCTTCTTCTGGTATTCAGGTCTCTCAGGGTTTTTCTTTATACGAGCAGCCTGGGGTTGGGTTTTGCATGGTTTGCTCTGCAGTGGTCCCCTCTCACCTCCTGCTCGGTGTTACGTGGGCAGCAGTGTGGTTATGAGGATCACATAGCCACGGAGCAACCTCAGCTCCTGGCTGGTATGGGGTGAAACCGAGCGTCTTCTGTTCCTGGCTTTCTCCAGTTTGAAGCCCAAGTAACCCTGGACCTAAGAGGGAGCACTCCAGTTCCCAGGAAAATATCAACCTCTCCAACTATCTGTTTGATTTCATTTGGTTTCATTCACATCCCCACACAGTCTGCCGTATTGAACTACTTCTGGTGCAGCCACAGCTATCGGCACTTGTGATTTTTAATACATTATTTGTGAAATGGGAATTTGCTAATAGGCTGTTCCTGCAGCGGGGTATGGAACTCCTCCATGGAGACCGAGCAGATCCCTTGCTGGGGAACAGGACACTGCGTGGGGTGAATCACTCCTGCTTCACCAGCTTTGTGGAAAATTACACTGAATTTTCAGAAGCATTCAGAATTTATTTTTTTATTTTATTTTATTTTATTTTATTTTATTTTATTTTATTTTATTTTATTTTATTTTTGTGGGTGATAGGAAGGTGGAGATGTCTGCCCAAGCCAGAGGGCAGGGCAATGCCCAGGGCTGCATGGGAAATGTAAGGCTGGGAAATCAGCAGGAATGATAAGAAATCAGTTAAAATATGTGGCACAAGTTTGGGGTTTTTTAAAGCCATCTCTGCTGGAGCCCCTTTGATTCACCATCACTCAGCACCTCGCGCAAGCACCCACTTTTCTGAGTCAGCCTTGTGACGGCAATGTTTGCAACGTTATTAAAACCATTTTCCACTCTTGTTTTCATCCACTGCTTAGCAGGGCCCGAACAGCAGATGACTCTCAGTTTAGGCTGAGATTCTTCCCTTCAGAAGCACAGGTGAAGAGCTCACACCTCTCCTCAAACGCGGGCATGCGCCAGAAGTTTTGGAGGGCATGTCCAGCATTAATTGGGGCTCACCTTTCACTTTTATAAGATGCTGTTCAGCATCTGTCTGAGGACTGTGGTAATGCTTCAGATCCACCATCCGTTTGGTTGCGTACAGTTTGGGATGGAAGTTCATCGTGCTCATGGCGAGATGTACATACTCTATACAAAATTAGCCAGCATGCCCTAAGGAGGGATTTATCAGTAATAAAGAGCTCTGGGTAATGAAGTCTAAACAAACACCGTCTTTCTAATAGATTTTTTGTTTGCCCAACGCGGAAGAAAATCTTTTATACCCACCCAAGCATGTGGTGGGGATGTCTTTTAAACGTGAAACGTTGCCCACACGGTATGGGCAGGTACGGGCAGGTACGGGCAGGTACGGGCAGGTATGGCCGTACCCCCTTGCTGCTGCCTCTCTGAGTGGTTTGGCTGCTGGAAAAGGCCATTTTCTTCTTCTTCTGTGACTGTCCCACCTGTGGTAGCATCAAGTGGAGATTCTCCTGGCGCAAGGGCTGGCAGAGCATCCTGGGGACAGAGCCGGCTGGTGACAGGGAGCGGGATGGTGGGGTGGGATGATGCCTGGTGGCCATGGTCCACCCATGGACCGTCCGGTGGCAGAAAGAACAAAACACCCTCGTGCATGAGAAACACTCCCGTTGCAGAGACTTGTTGTGAAAAATTGGTGTGAGGTGGGGCTGCAGTGTCTGAATCGCAGTCTTTAGTTTATGAAAATTATAATTATTTTGATTTTTGTCCACAGACAGCTTGAAATGTTGCAAAACTCTGCAGGTGCTCTCTGTTATAACAAAACCCCAGAACAGATGGTGCAAGGTACCAGGCCAGCTCAAGGGATTAAACGCAAGGCTTTTGAAATTTAAAATTAAAGCTGGGTGATCTTGGGAAAATGTGCCTGCCAAACAAGCTTGCTTAAAAAAAAAGTTCTCCAAGTTCTCCATACAAGCTGATTTAAATTCAAATGAGACAAAAATTGGGCACTTTAAAAGTGCTTAAGAGAGGATTAAAAATCTGCGATCAAGAAAAAAATGGGATGTATATGAATTATTTGTGGTTGCAGTAGGATTTTTTTGTGTCCAAAAGCAAATTTTCTCTTCATTTTCTTGGTAGCGCTTCAGTGGATGGTAGGGGAAAGGCTTTGCTAACCTTTCCTTTGCACTGTCTGCTGCTGAAAGTGTGAATGAGACAGCGAACACACTGAGCTGGGGGCTTCACCCGGGCTGGTGGTAGCACAAATGATCCCCCCAGGTCCCATACCAGGGGTGGCCGGCGGTGGGACCACCGTCCTGGCAGCGATGGGGAGGGGACCGTGCCCCGCGCTGGGTGCCTGTCTCGCCTGGTGGCAGCCGGGAGGCTGGGGCTTTGCTCCGTTTCGTGGGTATGAAATTCATTCATGAATCTGGCAATTAAAAGGAAGAGGGCTCTCCTTTTGAGCACGCTTCCCTTCCTTCCGCGGCAGAAAGGAGCGGTGTTGCAAGCGGCGGAGGGAAGGCGGTGCCCGCTGCGAGCCGAGCGCGGTGCCGCGCTCCAGATGTCCCCTTTGTTTCAGCAGCATTGTTTCCCCTGCACAGAGCAATTTCAATTTCTCATTGGCACAGGACATTGTTTTCTGCTTTTTTTTTATTTTTTTTTTTTTGTTAAATCGCTCTTAATCGTGAGCCTAGTGGGGGCATTTAGGCTCACAATGAAGAAAAAGCCTACTGGGTGAAAAAGCAGCAATCTCCCCGGCTTTGATGGCCTTGTTGGCCAGAATTTGGGACTCCAGCAAACAGTTTGCTACAGCTCTATTTAAAACAGAAAGGGCTGGCAAATACTGTGACGCTGGACGGTGTTTGCTAAAGCCTTTGTTAATGTGTTAGATAACCTATTAATCACAACTTTTATATTCATATGCAAAATATGCCTGGAGGACAATTTAATCATTTATTACAAGCACTTTATATATTTACTTTCCCTTTCCCTTCCCATCACGAGAGCCGTGCTCATTAACCAAGCGCACTGTGGGGAGAGGGCTGCGATGGGACGGGGCGCCGAGCCGCGCGGGAAAGGGAAAGCTGCAGAAAGTTTCAGCCCACGCTGTGTTTTGATACAAATTTGAAAGCCAGCGTGATTAAAGTAACTGAAAGATTCTCTCTTATTTTTCTTCCCTATTCCTGTCTCATCTTGTCATATTAAAGGTTTTTAAGGACTTTAATTAGGTATACTGGGTACGGAGACGACAGAGAGCAACCCTTTCCACGCCCAGACACTTGATGGAAGATGATCACTTTGGCAGGTACAGGCTGGCAAGCTGAACCGATATAAATTAACTAGGAAAGGTTAAATTAGAGTAAAATGAGGATTGCAGACCAATCTATGAAGCAAAGTTAATTCTGAGCCAGTGCCTGTTTCTGTCCGCTGTGCTTAGTCATAGCTGCTCAGAGGGCTCGGGATTCGGAAGCCTTTCCACACGCATCATCATTGTTTCTTTCAAAATAAATTTTGATGTGGAAGGATGGGTTATGGTTGTGAACTATCGGTGGAGGACAGTGTGCCTCTTGTACAAGACTTTGTTTTTTTAAAGCTGTGTAATGCTTTATTGTAGAAAGCAAAGCAAAGCTAACAAATGCTTGTGAAGGTTACCGTCGGGTGAAGAGCGGAGGAAGCAAGAAGACTAGAGTGTGCTTCTGAGCAGCCAACTGGACATTCAGCCCGTACCCATGGTCCAGTGTGTCACTGTTCTCCCCCTTCAAGGACTCAAAATAAGGCCAAAACATATCTCGTGTTTCATATATCCAGCTTTGCTCTTTGGACGCCCTGGGGAGAGCAGGCTGTGAGGGACTGGGCATCAGGGCGGTGGGGTCTCGTGGGGTGCTGGGGTTGGCAGGGAGCTGGGGGGGCTCTGGCTAAAGCCCCTGCTCAAAGCTGAACCAACTTGAGGAGCCTAGGTCTTGGTCCTGTTGAATTTGGGATATCCCATGGGATGTTCTTCATGACCTTCACCCTATGGACTCCCCTGGGCTTACTCCAGCCCATCCATGTCTTCCTTGTGTGGCCCCTCCTGCCCCGCTCCTCTCTGCCCATCGCCCCAGCACACCCATGCAGGACTTTGCCCGCCCATTGCTTAACCTCGGGAGGTCCTCTGGGCTTGTTTCCCCATCCTGCCACCGCTCCCCAGCCACTGCAGGCAGCAGTGTGCCGCATGGGATGTTGTCCCAGAGCATCCCAGCACCAAGGGACAACCTTGGCCCCGAGTCACCTCAAACATCCTGGTGAGTCAGCAACAGGTATTTTGGATGGATCTAGTTGGTGTGTGTTTCCAGGGGTCAAGACTGGAAAAATGGCAGTGTGACAGCAATGTCTAAATGTTAACACATTTAAATTATTAAACAGTATGCAGCAAGACAGTAGTACCCATGGATTGTTCTAGATCGCTTTAACTCTCATGTAGTCTGAACAATGCAAACAAACAGGGATTGATCCTATCTTTTATCTGAATTAAAGAAAAATAATGATTTTTGTATTTTATCAGGATGTCTAATTTTTTTGGTATTCAATTACAGCGTTCATTAAATAAAGATCCCTATAGCTATATTTCATCTTTTCTTTGGAATATGATATGGTGGTGTATATTATGTACACAGTGCATGAGGCAAAAGCTAAGAGGCTGTCTCATTGCCTACGGTTGCGAAAGAACATCTGCTGGCTCAAACTGATGGAAAGTGGCAGTATTTTCAAACTGGGAGCCTCACCCACTGCCAGTGTGCCTGCAGCTGGCATTGCGTCGATGAGGTGGGCTGCTTACACAGCACTATTTTACAGAGCTATAATAGCCGGTAAAAATGTTTTAAATTTGTTTGACAGTCTTTAATCTACCCTTTTGTTAGAGTGTTTGGTGCTGAAGTATTTTTTCAAGGACTTTGTGGTTGCTATAGATATTTTATTCCATAATAAGGATTACATTGCGTGTAATCCTATGAAAAGATACAGTAATTAATTTGAAAATTGCTAAGGAGTGGATAAGTATTTAAAACCTTAATTACGTATAACCTCGTTTTCTCTTGCGGCTCATCAGATACAGTGTCTTTGAAGAGGGGGAACGGCCTTTTGCCGCAGGTCTGCCCTGCCCGGCTCTTTGTGCATCTCCCAGCCACCGGCCGGGGCACAAAGAGGCCGAATCCGCTGCGGAGAGCTCGCAGGCGCGGGGAAGTTGTTCTTTAAAGCTCTGGAGAAATGCAGTGCATTTATCAGCTTTGAGTGGATATCATTGTGTTTATAACAGAGTGGAGGCACCATGCAATTTTGCTCTTGAAATTGGTTTATATAGATGACTGGTTGCTGTGAAGTGTGTGTCAGAGTTGCATGCAGCCGTTATGAAGTAGTACAATTGTCATCGCTTCTTACATGGTTGTTGAGAAGAGCTTGAGAGCCCAGCTCAGTCAGCTGTTGAATAGATAACCCAACACAGTTAACGTGGCATACATTGTAAAGAATTACATGCCTGCTACAATGAGCTCTGGGCCTTTGGTCTAGATAATAATCCTGGTGGGTGTACCACGTGTAGTGGCTGTCTGATCGCTCAGATATGACTGACGAAACATAAAGAAAAATGTCAGTCGGCTAAAAGAAAAATGCTGCTGTAAGTTTGTTTAAGGTTCATGTAAACGGCTGTGCTTTTTTATTTAACCCCGAGTCTCCCAAAGACTTGGCTGTCAAGCTAAATGCGGATCTATATGTAAGCTGTGGGTGAAACTCCATCTTAGATCGCGTTGAGATTTGTCAGCTGCGATAAAGGCTTTGGCCATCTCTTCCCATCGCGGTGGCCTTGTCTTCTCATTTCACAGCAAGCAAAGTCCTCGTGTCAGTTTACATTTGCGATGCGGGAGCCTAACACCACTAAAAAGGATGAGTGTTCGCGACTTTTTAAGTGCCGTGGCATAATTCATTTCAGTGAATTGAAGTAAACTAGAATAATCAAGCTGGCAATATGGACTGGACTGGAGGAGCAGTAATTAATACTGCTAGCAAATTAAAAAAAAAAAAAAAAGAAGAAGATATGCTATGTAAAAGCTACATGGCTGCTTGCCACTCAAAAGGGGCTTGGACATCGGAAAGATGAACGTGCGCAAGAAACACGTCCGTGTCCTTGAGGCACGGCCGAGCTTGCAGGGTCGGAGGAGGTCAAGGCCAAGGCTGATGTTGCTCTGGATTGCTGCAATGGCACCTAGAGTCCCCACACCTTACATGGGGTTGCTTTGCAGTGGTCTCTGGCAACTTTAACCCCTTGTGCTGCTCCTGCAGTTTGCGATAGAGCATCTACGAGCCGGAAGGGCTGGATGCGGACTGTATGAATGAAAGGGCTGAAGGGGCTGGTGTGGCCACCAAGGCACAGATACCCATTGCCTACGCAGTGCTGTAGGGGAAGGAGGGTTAAGGATATGCCAATCTTTTCATAAATTGATTCTTTTTATTTTGGTTTTTTTTTTTTTTTTGTACTAGGAAATTAATATTTTTTTCGGTTGCTTGAATTTTGTGCATATATTCCTGTTTGGAGATAAGACAATTTTGCAGTAATACGATTGCCCATGCTGGAAGGGCAGCTGGGCTCCGCCTGTGACTCGCGCACAGTTCAAGCAGCCGGTTCCACCCTGCCCCGAGCAGGGACCCGCGGCGGTGACATCTGTCTGTCAGACTCTGGTGGTCGCTCTGCCCGTGAGACGCTAGTTTCAGAGGCTTCTCTCTATAACAGCACTGAAACCTTACTGCACCAATTTGATAACTGAAAATTCATCTGCAGATATTTTAATATCATGTAAGTAATTGCTTGGGAGTCACTTTAATTTGCCCAAGTCACTGTAGCATGGAGTTTGCCAGAAAGACGTCACCCCTTCGAAAAGCCCAAGCTGGAACAGGTACAGGTACAGGAACTGGAATAGGTTACAGCCACTCCGTTTAGGCAAATTTTAAAGAGCAGCATCGTAGCGGCAGTGCTCGTGTCACAACGGACTTGGGGCTATTCTAGGGTTATTTTAGTAAGAGATGCTTCTGCACCACATAAACCCTTGTAAACTGCTTTGCCTCGGTTTTGGGTTTGTGTTTTNTTTTTTTTTTTTTTTTTTGCACAGCAGTCAAATACTGGTGCTTTATTTATGACACCAATAATACTTCTGTGCCACAACAGGACACTTTTATTGCTGGTTTTGAAGTGTTTGCATTTTTATTTAAAAGTCTGAGCCAAGCAGCAATCTGAAAAAAAAAAAAAATCAAAGCAAATAAATAAGAATTTGACAAAAATATGCATTTCGTGTCCCCAAAGAGCTGAGCAGAAGAGGAGAAGCTGCGTGCTGAAGGGACCCCAACCCTTCCATCCCTGGTGTCTGGGTCCTGGGCTTGAGGAGGAGGGCAGGCAGCGATGGTGCCTGGAGCGGGGGTGGGCTGTAGGACAGGTGTAGCCTCCACCTCCCTCATCCCTGGGAGATGTTTTCACAAGCGATGCATTTTGACCAGATTTTGCTATTAAGAGGAAGCAAACGGTATGTACATTTCATCTCGGGCACGTTTCTGAGCAAGTCGGTTTGACGTACAGTGTGTTTCTGCCTTTCCTTCGGGAACGGCTCTCTGGGCATCTCAGTTTTTAGCTTTACAGTCTCAGGGTACCCATCTGGGCTGGGAGCTGGGAGCTTCTTGCCCTGTAGAGAGGCTTTGCATGGCACAAGAAGGGTTTGGATGGAAGGAGGGAGGTGAGGCAGACCGTGCGTGCCTTTGTAATTTCTGATACTGTTCAATCCCCAATTTTGTCACATGAGGTGTGAAAATATCCAGCACACCCTTTCCCTGTGCATGGAGGGAAATACCAGATACAGCTCTCCCCTGCGTTATTATTTTCTCTCAGTTTACGTGGCGGTCTTTTACTTATGTTT
The DNA here is from genome assembly GCA_003993805.1 of Himantopus leucocephalus. Taxonomy (NCBI): domain Eukaryota; kingdom Metazoa; phylum Chordata; class Aves; order Charadriiformes; family Recurvirostridae; genus Himantopus; species Himantopus leucocephalus. The sequence goes on along the minus strand of RSEF01000007.1, from coordinate 40,506,073 downwards.
TTTAATCCCCCATTGATTGCCCCCAGAGCTCACTGCAGCACTGCGGTAGCTCAGAGCAGCTAATGAAGCATCAGCTATGGTGAGCAGAACAGGTATCTGCTCAGTCTGGGGCTGAACCCGCGTCCTGCTGACACCAGGCTGAGCTTACAGCAAAATAATTGAAATCTTTTCATATTTCAAACCGCTGGTGTGTACTGGGAAAGGGAAGAAGGGTTGGAAATACCCCTCAGTAAACTCTCATGATGTCCAGAAAACTTTATCGCTCTGAAAATGGGTTTGGAGCTTTGGGTCTGAAGTCAGCATCATCACCACAGGTCAGGCAAGAGGCGGCGACAAGGGACAGGAGTTAGAGACAAGTGATTTATCTCTTTCACCTCAGGTTCCTCCATAATATGTAGCCCTAAAAGCTCTCTACTCACGGCTGTTGTGTGCAGCGTTCCTCTCCCCAGACAGCCCACCAGAGCCACCACCAGCTTGGGGGGTGTTTTCTTTTCAGTCCAGTAAAATTTGACACCTTCCAATGAGCGAAACTCATCCTGCGTGGCAATAGCCTCCATTTGCTGGGCACGTACGGTCTCGTTTTACTGCTACCTGTCCTGGGTTAACTCTGATTTCAATGTTGTCTTTGCTAGAGGATGCACAAAAACATCTGTCAGTTCTTCCTCACATTTCCCATTAAGCGCAGCACGGGTTGTGAAGTGTTTTGTGGCAATTTTTCAGAAGACTCTTGTTGCGTGGAAGTTCCTCAGGGCTCTACTGTAAGCCCAATAGATCTTTATTGTTGGGATGTGGCCAGTCATCATTTGGCCACTTTTCTTGCTATTCTCTTCCCTCCACCTCTAACCCACCCCTCCCACTCCAAACACTTTTTATTTTCTCTTTTTGAAAAAGTCTCTTTAAAGAAATCACCTTTCAGGAGCTATGTCTGAAAATACCTAGTAATGAAGCTGCCAACCCGCCTTTTCTCTGTAAAAGCATTACGCCTGAAGTAGTCTGATATTGTCCACTTGTTTGGCACTGGAAAGGGTTCAAAGCTCATCCCAGGAGGCTGAAAAAATTCTCAAAGAAAAAAAATTCCAAACGGCCTCTACATTAAATTCTAGTCTTACAGAAAAAGAAAGACTGAGAGAAATTATTAGTGCTAAATAATAGAAAGATAGCAGCAGAATGTATCATTTTACGGCTCAGGAATATATATTCACACCGATGCAGGAGCTTTTCCCTTACATGCGATAGCTACCCATTCTTTAAACAGCCAAACTGGGGCTTTGGAGTTTAGATTCTTGGAATTGCCCTCTGGAGGCACCTCTCTGTTCCTCTGAATACTTTAACTGAAATCGATAGCAATAGGATGCCGTTCAGTATTAGACCAAAAAATGTACGCCTTTCATATTTTTTCTTAGTAATCTTATGATACCCTAATTCTTAAAATTATGCTAGAGGATTTCACTTATATATACACATGACATATGTTTATGCATTTTAATACGAAATCCTTTATAATGGATCATACTGAAATTTCAGACTCTAATGATGCAATGTGTGCGGCATGAAATGCAGCAATTTTTCATGGTTTCTATCGCTGAATTTTACTTATGGTAGTAAAATTTTGACTCCTGGTAAGAAAATTGGCACAAACCCATTTAAATAGTCCAGAAAACACAGTTTTAAATAAATTCTTTAAACTAGTTGCTTGATCTTCTTAATATAGAAGGGAGGTTTGGGTTGGGTTGAGGGTCTGGGTTTTTTGTTTGTTTGTTTGTTTGTTTCTTTTTGGTTTTTGCTTTTCTTCCACCAACAACTTCATAAAAATATGCAGGCAGCTGATTTTGGAAGCGGTCCCTCAAGCGAGGTTGGGGAGTCGCTGGCAGCCAAAGAACCTGTCCCTGCTGCAAGCCCTGGATTCGGTGTGGAGTCGGCTGCCACCCATGTGTTGATGCTCTAAGGGTTTGTACTTCCTGGGGCCAGGCGTCAGTGGGCACGATATTTGCTTTGCAGAGAGCACACAGCCTTGTTTAATGTTCAGGGCTCCTCCGTTGGCCTCCTGTTTGGAGTCAGGCTCCTGGGTGAGGTTGTGGAGGAAGAAGCGGGTCCGAAGGAGGCCCCGGAGATGCTGGAGCCCCTCTGCTGGGAGGAGAGGCTGGGAGAGATGGGGGGGTTCAGCCTGGAGAAGAGAAGGCTGCGGGGAGACCTCAGAGCCCCTTCCAGTGCCTAAAGGGGCTCCAGGAGAGCTGGGGAGGGACTCTGGATCAGGGAGGGGAGCCATGGGACGAGGGGGAATGGTTTTACACTGAAAGAGGGGAGATTTAGATGAGATATGAGGAAGAAATTCTTGCCTGTGCGGGTGGTGAGCCCCTGGCGCAGGTTGCCCAGAGCAGCTGTGTCTGCCCCATCCCTGGAGGTGTTCAAGGCCAGGTTGGACGGGGCTTGGAGCAACCTGGGCTGGTGGGAGGTGTCCCTGCCCAGGGCAGGGGGGTGGAATGAGATGGTCTTGAAGGTCCCTTCCAAACCAAAGCATTCTGTGATTCTGTGATTCTGTGAGGCTAGGGAAAAATAATCGAATAAGGAATACTTTGCAGAAATATATAGAAGATATGTGTATATATGTATACAGACGTATGTATTTATAAGAGCTGCCTACTCTCTTCTCTCCTGAGGGGAAAAAGGAGGGCGCCCAGAGACAGAGACCTTGTCCTGTGAGCAGGGCAGAGAGAGCCTCGCTGCGGAGTGTCGGTGGATGAACAGGAGCACAGCTCCAAGGAAAATGGATTTTGTCTGGTACAACAGTGCAGGATGCGCACCGTGTAAAAACTTAGAAGCCTATTGTGGCTCTGAAATCTGGGAAAATATTGAGGTTTTGTTCTATTATGTTTTTTTCAGCTTAAACGTTTCGGGGGGGGAGTTGTTTTTTTCAGGTAAAGTAGTTGTAGTTTTATTTTAATAACTGTAACCAGCTCTGTTTGCGTCCTTTAGCCATAAATCCCCACAGCGATTACGTTGCTTTGCTAATGGAAATAAAAGGTGAAAGAACTAAAAATAATAATAAAAATACTTCAGGTCTCTACACTTGAATTCAATTAATGCCTCCATCTTAGTCTATCAAACACTTGAGAGAGCCACAATAAGAGGAAATATAGATGTAAGTGCCTAAACAAAGTGGTCAACAGTTGCACAGCCATATAAGTCGCTCCCTCTTCATGAATGTGCTCAAAGAATCAAATTATCACTTTTATTTTCTCCAATTACTTTAACTACTTTCACCTCAAAACCATACAAATAATATTAAAACCTTCTAAATGATGTTGCCTTTGCTGCTGCAAGAGGCAGAAGATGGGGGTCCATCCCGGCTGCTGAGCCGGGGCCGGGGCTCTCCTCCCTGGCCATGCATTTTGCAGAGAGTCGTGATTTGCTCCTAGCGTTTGAAGGAAGCCTCTGCAAATTTACGTTATTTTTTTTTAAGTGTAAATCCCTGGGGATGAGTTAGAAAATGCTTCAGTGCTTTTAAAAAATAGCATTTTGCTTGAGCCGTGGCTCGGCTGGCACTGCAGACCGTGTATATTCATTTATTTAGAGGGTCCGAGGGTGGAGTCCTCTGCATCGCTTCCTCCGAGTCCTCCCATCGCACCGCGCGCTCCCCATTGCTCCTTGTTAAAAGTCATTTTAGTCCCTCTGTTTTCTTTTCAGTGGCCATTTGTCAGACAAACTAAACCCCAAAGAAGGCTATCCTCTCTTAAAGGCTAATTATATTGGTTTATAATTATCCTATCTCCAATTTTCCCATAGCACCAGGAAAAACATGGTCTGAATCGAGGGAAAATGATTGCCGTGATGTTGTATTACCTAAAACTGGTGGTGATGGTGGCGCTGCCCTGGGAAGGATCCCCTCCGCGTCTGTCATTCCCGTGCCGGAGGGTGCGGGAGGTGTGTGGGGGGCACCAGGAGGGACGGCTCCGGGGGCAGGGTGCTGCATGGGTCCCCTCTAGCATCACCTAACCGAGGAACGCATATGTTCAGGGGGAACATCCAAACCTTGCAACTGCCCCCGCGCTAAGGCTTTAGCGAGGAGGAGGATGGGAGAATACCATCACCAGCTCGTTTCCTGTTAAAATGGGCACATTAGCAATTTTTGCAACATTTCGTTGGGACATCAGAAAGCACAGCAAGGAGGACACCCTTCATACACATCAAACCAGGGCTGAAGCCACAGTCTAAGCACAGATAGAGGTGCACTTATGTCTTCTGTACCGTAATGCCCAGGACCTTTGCTCGTGGATTCACTTCCACAGTGTCCGGCACTGTGCAAAGCTGGCACAGCAAATCCCCTTCTTCTTGGGGGAGCGAAACTGCTGGCGGCCCCAGCAGTGCCTCTGATGGTGCTGATGTGCTGGCATCCAGCGCTGCCCCTCGGCACAGCCGCGGGGTCCCAAGCTGAGGACCTGCCCTGTCTCGGTCGGTCCACGCTGCTTCTCCCAGCAGATGTCTTTGTGGAAGTGTCGCTGGTTTGCAAGATCAAAGCAGTGGTTGAAAAATATTGATCTTCTGTGCATTGGGAAACTTGATGCGGAGGAAGGGAAGGAGGTGCCAGGCACGTCCCGTTGGCAAAC
>RSEF01000007.1:40472351-40495498 GCA_003993805.1 Himantopus leucocephalus | reverse complement strand
TTTTGAGGGAGGGTGGTCTGGGGGTTTTACTTTGGCTTTTTTTTTTAATTGTCCAGACTGTAAGAGGAATTTCCATTGCTGCTGTGGTGCTCAGTATGGAGCTGAATGACCCTATAGAAAGTATTGCACTTTCTAGTAAACTAACCTCTTTGTTAAATCGCTCTTTCCTGCTAAATTTATATGAAGGTTCATAGCATGGAAGATCTCCGAAGACAATCCTGTATTGAATCTGGCTGCACCATACCCCATCTTTTGGGCGAAGCAGAGGGCTGCAGGCTGCATTTGCTGCAGTGACTCTGGTGGTGGTGTCCCAGTGCAGGGGTCGGACCACCCGGGGCATCTCGTGGGCATGGGCCGTGGCAAAACAACCACGGGGACTGTCAGTCTGGCACGGGAGACTATGTCGCCGTGGTTAAACCTGTGGATTTAACATACGTACTTGCTTTGTATACATATATACTTTGCTTTCAAATCTAAATGTTTGCTCTGAATCTTTGGCCACTTTTCTCCCCTTCTTTCATTTTATCTCCTGCCTTTGACTGGTTACAGTCTCAAGATGTTTGCCAAATATTCTGCAATACAGCAAGAAATCCATGTTGAGAGATACCAAATTCCTGTTAGCTGTTAAGGTTGGAAGAGGTGTGTTAGGTAGCCCATCACATAAAGCTTGATAAAAATCCCTGAGTAAATGCCACAGGAACCCTCCAGGAATAGAGCCTTTAATCTTTAGATCGTCTAAAAGGAGCCTGGTGACATGACTTGGCTTATTGCAGAAAGCTAATTTCAGTGACTCTTGTGATATTGTGAAGATCCTCAAGTCCTTCGCCCCATCCTGTCCTAGGAGGCAGAAACAGGTTGTTGCTCATGACTTTTTTTTTTTTTCCCCCTGCCCCAATGCTAAAATACTAAAAACTACAAAGAAATGAAAAATACTTGGGTATGCTGAAGCACTTTTAGCCTTTTCCAATTGCTGGATGTGGCTGTTGTTTCCCCTTACCCAAGGCAAGGGCTGGTTCAGGGCATCCCGGGTATTTCAGGCGCTGAGGAAACGCCATCCCTTTTGTTGTCTGCTGGAAAATGAGGCCCCTCTTCTGCTGCTTTAACACCCCTCAAAGCTGGGCGAATAGGAGAGGATGGCTCCCTGGAGTAACGGGTGGGCTGCTCGCTGGGAAAACACTGTCCTTGGGAAGAAACTGCAGCAGGAAAGAATGGAGGTTTTAATGTGTTCTTTTATTGTCTTAATATTGGTATCGGAATATTTTATTTTAAGTGGCATTCTGAAGGAAAAAAACAGCAAAGAAAAGACTCTGAAAAGCAACTCTGCACATTAAAAACTGGTGGGACCTTTGTACCTAATTCACATTTACTTGGGAAGTTTTTTTTTTTCTCAGTGTTTTTCTCAGTAAGTAATAAAACTTGGCAAATTGTCAATTATTGCTGTTTCCTGAAATAATCTTTCATCAGTGAGGACTATGTAGAAAAACTGTTTTATGGTGTGGTGCGAGTCCTTGTGGATCTGCACCTGAGGTACGTGTGTCGCCCTGAGCTGTGGTCTGACCCTCTCTGGCCTTTCCCTCCCGGCTGCCCGCGCTCGTGTTTTGAAGTCACCATGAATGGGGAGGGATTGGAAATTTGGGGGGTTTGCATGCAGGCTACTGACTTGGTGCAAAATAGATTCCCCCCCCCCCCTTCCCCGCTCAGGGCAATGTGTTTTGATCTGATCCTGCCACTATTTCATCCCCATCTCCAAGCTGATGCGCGTGAAAAGTCCTGGCTGGGTCTTCGTGGGGCTGCTGCTTTCATTTTGGTCTTTTTTTTTTCTTTTTTTTTTTTTTTTNATAAAATGAAAGAATAAACCTTCAGGAGGTGTAAACCATTCAGTAGCTGAACCTAAAATACCTGAGAGGGGAACAGAGATGCTCCGTACAAACAGTGCTGTGCACCACAGGTGTGTTATATCTTCTCTTGAATCTCAGCAACGCCAAATTCAGAACTATGGTTTCCATTTTGTCCCACATTATTAATTAGGCTGTACTAATGGCTAGCTTAAAGTTGAGAATTAAATCACCAAGAGAAAAGAAAGGAGAGGGGAAAAGTGGATTTTCTGCAGTGACGTTTCACTTGAAGACAAAATATGGTGGCTGACATTAAGGTGCACTGTTGGTACAACGCTGAGGATTGTACCCGCACCCAGACCCTTTTGTGGTAAGGTAAAGAATGCACTGTCGATCTTGGTTTTTCAGAAGTTTTTATGGAATAAATCAGAACTTTTGGTAGTTTCCTGGTTCAATCCACTGCTGGCATGTGGTTAAGAAAACAGATTAAGTTTTTAATATGTATAAGCTACTATTATTTACTTTTACACACACAGGCTAGGAAATGAGAAGCTGGAAAATAATATGAAAATCACACCTGCACTGTTCTTTGTTGGTCATCATCATCTGTGTCACTTAAAATAGATCACTTGAATGCCCACCCCTCTGGAGCGTCCATGCCCCGCTGTTGGTGAGGAGCTGGTCCAGCTCCCCTGGAACACAGCAGAGATGTTATTTGGCATTTTGGGTTTGGCACCAACCCTGCGCAGGTCCTTCACCTGGGAACTAGGCTCCGTAGCGTCGTGTCTTCCCATTCAAACCTCCTGGTAGCGCTCTACTGCTAAATTAATTTCAAGACAAGCTTTAAGAACCTGTCATTAACACATACCACTGACACATCATTATACTTCCATCCATACAATTTTAATCACAGCTGAGACAGCAAAGAGTCACACTGTGGGAAAGAGTGGGTGAAACTTGAGTGTAGGAACCTCCAGTTCCAGCGCACGCTGCCAATGAACGACTGGGGAAGGGAGGAGAGCCCAGCAAGGGGATGGTCTCCCCAGCCTCCTCCTGGGCTCCGTCTTCCCCCCTGCCTTGTTGCTTCATCCACTTTATTAATTTTATTTTGTTTTATCACCTTCAAAGTGAGACAGGTGACAAAGTGAGTGTATCAAGGCTATTGCTGTCACTTTTGTGACAACCAAGAGAAATCATTCCCAGGGAGGGGGCCAAGGGAAAAAGGTTGCAGGAGGCCACTGGAAAGGTGAGGTTTAAGAACTCGGGTGCTGAGTGAAGTGGATGACGTGGAGGGTGAAGAGGAGGCTAGCAGGTAAAGAGGGAAGGAGGAGGGGAGGGGAGGCAGGTTAGGAGGCAGGGGAAAAAAGTTACAGTTTGGGGCAAAAGAGGTGGAATACTGGAAAAGGATGCAGGGTGGAGGTAAGGATGCTTGGGAAGCAACAAGGGGTTGCTGGGGCATCTCTGCCCAGAAATGTAGCTGGGTGGTCCGCAAAGGCAGCAGCTGTGGGGAGGCTGTCCTTGGGTGGGGGAGGCCTAAAGAGGAGGGAGAAGTCTGGATGCAGAGGCTGGGAGGAGAACAGGCTGCTTGAGAAGAGGGGCGAGATGGAGGATGGCACTGCGCAGGCTGGCAGGGAATACACAGAGAACTTGAGCGTGCATGTGTTTGCCCCCAGGACCCAATAAATACACATGCTGTAGCCTTTTTGCTGCAGTCAGGCAATTCTCAGCCTCGCGGTGGCAGGGGCAGGAGTGATGCCACCAGTGACCAGTACCACCAGTGACGTGTGCCACCCTGAGAGATGCCCAGCCCTGTCCCACCTGAGCATTTTAGGGGCAGAAATCTACCTACATAGCTACCCATTCTAATTTTGTACCTCTTGGACATTGAAAATACCATAGTTGTATTAAGACAATGCTCATCTTGGGTTAATTAGTTTCTTTGCAGGGCTAATTAGCTCAAGCTGAGCGCTGTGCTAACACACCTGTATTGCTTCTACAACAGAGGCAGTTTGTCTGGGAGGAGGTCAGCTGTAATTTCTTTTTATACTCCAGATTCAATCGAAGTTCATGTCTGGGTTCATTCTGAGCTTGGGAATAAAATTCAGGACAGTTCTTATTTTATGTCAATTGGTTCTTATCTTCTTAATCTCAAACTTCAATGTTTGCCCGGCAGAAGCAGTTAGCTGTTATGAAAGGACTTGTGCTTCTGTGGGAGATGATGGGAATTTTACTTTCAATTTTGGTGGAAGTAGAAGAAAGCTGTGTAACATTAATCTCATATCAAGACATAATCTAGGCACATCTAGGTGCTGAATGGATGTTTTGTGCAAAAATTGATAAACAGTTGATCGACAGAAAGAGCTGAATCTTACTTCTGCCGCTCTGACCCGCAGCAGCGGCTCTGTAATTTACTTCTTACCATCCTTCCTCCTGAAATACCTCCCCTGTAAGGTGGTGATAAAGTGAATGTCTAAGTGTTGTAATTTGTTAATTTTTTTTTTTTTTCTGTGATTTGGAAATTCAAATGAAAATGCCAGGAATAGCTGATACAAAATACGTTGAGAGTAAACCTGACTGTACATTGAAGACGCACCAGGCTGCCTGTGGACCTGCGCGGGATCTGGCTGGGGGTCAGGGAGCCCCGCTCTGGTGAATCCCCCCCCGTGCAGTTTTCCAAGCCGTAGTATTTAATTGACCATTTCCTCTTTTGACAAAGCATGCAAACTGGTGTCGCTTTTTCAGAATAAGAAAATAATTCTTATGCAGTTACACTTCAAAAAGATCAATTTAACTATTTCATAGCAAGTTTTCTTATATGTGAACTTTTTAAGGGATATCATCCATTTTAAGAGCCAAGCATACTTTATAAATATTTCTTACAATACAGATAGCAAAGATGGACTCTGGTTCCGCAGCTGGTATCATGTTCAAAATAAAAGTAAATATGGAAATATTTCCATTTTACAAAACTAAAACCATTTGATCCATAGTAATATAGCACTGCTCTGAAAAATTTAAATAATAATAAATATTGCATGCTGAACAACATTTTTTGAAGGTGCTGCCAGTATTCTCACAGCAGTTAATAAAGTAGTCACAAATGATTCTGCCCACTTTTGTCCCAAAGAGGATCATATTTAATGCTCCATTTAATTTGCTCAAATGTCAGGGAACATCAAAAGGGGAAATTTATTGTATTAGTCACTGAAAGAGATATAGTAGGAGCATCATGCTATCTAAAGATGATTAATAAAAATAGCTATTGATTTTGCAAAGTCAATAAATCCAGCTGTTCAAATGATAGTATTAGTCAGTTGAAGGGACTAGTTTAGTTTGTTTGGGTCTCTGCAGATATATCTGCAGCCGTTGCTGCCCTCCCAACCAGGGAAGGAGGAGAAGGAGCCGTGCTGGGTCGTCCCGTCCCTGGGACCAGACGTGGATCTGCGTCGCCCACTAATGGGAATCTTCGAACCACAGCACAAACACAGAGTCTCACCTGTTTTACTCAAAGATAAGTGCAAAAACCCTGCTCTGTTGCACTCGCCAACCTGCTGATGAGGTTTTGGGTGAGACGGGCTGGATAAATACACCACTGGAGCACGTTCAAGCCATTGAAAAGGGAGATACAAGTAAATAGATGTAAGAGAAAGCCTAGATAACCAGATTTTACAATTGCCACTTTTATTTTTCCTTTTTTTTTTTTGGTCACAATCCCTGCCACTCTTGTTTTCATCAGTGTGTAGACCTGTAGACCCATTGGCACTAATCTAACAAACATCCCGTGTGGTGGCGGCCGGTTTCTCCCAGCCTTTCTCCTTCACTGGCCGTGCTGCCTGTGCGGCACGGGGCTGCCCCAGCTCTCCCTCACCAGGGTTCAAGGTTTCATGTCATTTACAGTGTCTTTAACAACACTTCTTTTTTTTTTTCCTCTGCAGTTTTCTGCATAGAAATGCTCCTTAGCCTCTCGCTCTGCCTGGCCTCATCTCTATAATTCTCATTCCTGGCGCAGTACTTGCTGGTATTTAGAGAGACAACAATCTTGTCCCCTCCCTCCTCCACGTAACAGGGCTTCGGGAAAATGATTTCAGCAATGAGGGGTTTTTTTGTGAATCGCAGCTTTTCCCTCTCTGAATAACTTTTACAGGAACAAATTCCAAGAAAAACACCCTGGCCGTGTTTGCACAGTAATTCTCACAAAGCCAGGTCAGGCTCGTTGCATTTATCTCCCGGTGGTGTAAGCCTTGAACTCTGCTTAATACTTTTTTAGAAACCTAAAATAAGTCAGTATTTGGCATCAGAAAGTGGAAAGCATTGGCTGATTTCAACACTTCTTTTTCTGTTTATTTTCTCAGCAATGCCAGACGTCATCGTGCTAATTTTTCTTGGGTTGACGATAGGAAAAAATTAAGGATGCTAACTTCAGTTTAAAAATATTTCTTCAGCTATATAATTTCTACATTTCTTTTCTAAACTCTCAAGCAGCCCAGTTTCAGTTGCAAAAATGTTCATTACAAATTTGCAAATAGTGCAGAAATTGCCACTGACAGTTAACGATGAGCGCAGAGTTACCTAGATCTTTTGCTGGGGGAAACAAGCCTCTGTAATTTAAGTACTAAAATCACTTACTAATGAAATGCAGAATAAATTATAGCAGGGGGTAGACCATAGCAGCTTTGAAGATTTCAGGATGATAATGCTTAATTTCTGAGACTTTACCATGATGCTGCGATCACAGTTTTAATTAACAATAGGTAAGTATAAGCCATTGGTACCTCTTACAAACAGACGGGCTGAACTATCTGTCACCTGAAGTATTTAACCAGAGATGAGATGCGCTCTTTAAAAAGTCCTTAGGGTGTTGGTTACTGTGCTCCGTGCAGGAACAGAGGAGAGGTGTTGAGTAGGCTGTGCGTTATGGGGGAAGACTAAACCATCTCTGTGTGCTTGTTTGATCTCTGATGGGAACTTTCCTCCTGCCTTTATGGGAATCACCCTGCACTGAGATTCTTGACGGCTGTTAGCGAGCCCTCACTGCAGTCTGCGGGAAGCAGGAGCCTCTGTGTGTTGGAAAGTTGTGGGCTGCTACAAACCTTCTTGCCGGCTCCTCTGGTTAGCCAGAGTCGCGCTGCTGCTCTCTCCTTAACGTGACCCAAGACTTTCCAGGTCGGGTTGGATTTGTCCGTTGATATCTCTTTAGAATTTTAAGGTTTTCCTCTTCCTTTTTGAGAATATAAATTATTATGAGAAAGAAACATTAAAATACTCAGATAGCCTCCAGGTCACAAGCGGACATTTTTCCCAGGCACCTGAAAGCTCGGCCGAGGCGTGCAGCGTGCTGTTGCAGGGGGTACTGGGGGGCTGTGTTCTGCCTACCAGGGCAGGCGGCAAACTCGGTGTCTCGCCTAGGAGCAAGGTTTGGACAAGGCTGGGTCCGCCTCTTAAACCAGCCCAATGTGACTGGGAAACATACCCCCAGCCCATCGAGTTGGACCTGGTGTGACATGAAGTCTTCTAATCCTAAACCCGTTTGGTACCTTTATCTTGGGCGTTAATCTGCATAGTGAAACCTTGTGGAATGTCTTTTTGAAAATTGAAGTCTACAACATCTACTGAATTTCCCTTATCTACCACGGCAGTAATATCTTCAAAGAACACTGGGGATTAGTTAAGCACGATCCAGCATGCCGAGAGTCATGCTGCTGTCCTTAATCACACCCTCCTCCTCCTCGCCATGCCTCCCTCAGGAGGGTTTCCCATAGTTTCCCTTCCATGCATGTGAAACTCCCTGGTCTACGGTTGCCAGTTTGTCTTTTTAAAATAACTGAGCTATGTTTGACAGGTTCAGAGCCTCTGTAATCTCACCCAAAAGTTTATGAGCTCTTTAAAATGTCCATTAAAGATTCACAAGTTGCCCTGCTCATTATTTGACATTATAATTTAAGCACATCCATTCTCCTATCATTTTCGGTGGGATTTTTTTCTAAGCTTTTCTTCTTCATGGAAGTGTGCTTATAAAAACTCACAGTGGTAGCTGGTTTCTTGCGGACAGTGTACCAAAGCAGGCAGAGGGGCAGGGAGGGGATGAGTGGGTGATGCTGTAATGGGGAGGCTGTGGTCCTCCACAACACCAATGAGCTCCAGATTGCCAGGAGGGATGAAGGACCCATCTTAGGTGAGCCCAAACTGCTCCTCACCCCAGCCGGTCTCACATCCCCCTTCTAAAGCTCCGCTGGAGCCCCCGATGTCCCCGCAGCTCGGCCATGCACCGAGCTCTGCTGTCAGGAAGAGGACTGAGCTGAAGGAGATCATTGTGTGTGCCATGGGGAGGAGGAGAGTGGAAGGAGAGGGCGCAGGGCAGGGGGTCCTCCCCACGAAGGGGAGGATGGTGGCAGGGCAGAAATGTTGGTCCATTATGCCAGAGAGCAGATAATGTCTCCTGCAGGGGTATTAGTCTCGGTGGGTGCTGAACCGTGGCAGCTTCTGAAGCAGGCACCCAAGGAGACCTAATCTGCTGGTGAATGGAGACATTAGTGAACATACTTCTTTGTAAAAGTGTTCTTATCTCAGACCTTGCATATGTACCGTGGGCTTCTGCAGCTCCCGTGATAAGTAGTACTCCTTGTTTCATTGAATGGCGGAGTAAATAGTCACATAAAACCCATATAATTTGCTGGCTTGTAAGTTAAAGCCCCAGGCAGTCTTATCACTTCTTTTGTCATGTCCCTTACACTTCTAGGGCAATTCCGTGTCAAATTGCTCTACATTTTGCACCCTGACCCAGCAAAAGTGTAAGCCTGCAAAAAACTTACCATCTCTTCATCTTTTTTTTTTCTTCTTTTACATTTTCTACCTTATGAACTGAAGTATTTTTTCCTTCCAGAGAGCTAAATGTATCTCTGCGGCTGCACCAAGAGCACATCATTTCACCAGGGCTCGTCTATGTTATCAAAGTACAAAAGAAAAACATCAGTGTTTGACTAACTTTAAAAGTGAAGATATTAATTATTGAGCAGCCGAGGAGATCTTACCTTAATACTGATGTTCAGGCAGATACCATATTTATCTTAAAGTACCCCAGAGCAAAGAACCCGAGAGGAAGACGGTTACCTTTGCAACCATATTTATCATGTAAATAGCTCAGAAAAGGATACTGCCAGTTACATCTTTAAAATACAAAAATGCATGCATTTCACTATTTTGTAAATGCCAGAGAGATGCAGCATCCGTTAGAGTTAACGGTGCGGCACTTTTGTGTTCAGTAGCATGAATCATTAATCATGAGGCAGGCCATATTCTTGTACTGCTTCTGCTTTCATTACTTGGCCTAATTAAACAGTTCTCTGAACTGGAATCTCAGATTCCTCTGTTACAGATTATCATTAATTATGGTGAAAGTGCTCAGAGATGTTGGACTCAATTATATTCTGCTCAACTCTGGCACGGCGTGATTCATTGCACAGCCTGCTCTGCAGATGTACTCTTTTCTTATCTTGCACTCCCACTTTTGTAAATTGGGCTCTGCCAGCCAACAAACTAAGAGTTATGTGCCGCGTTTTCATTAAAAACATGTTGGAGAAGCGCACACCAATTAAGGATTCTGTATTTTATGCCGAACGAGGAGCCGAGCGCCGGGTTTGGGAGGAAGAGCTGAGCGAAGCAGCCGCTCCACGGCTGAGTTTGTGGGCGCTGCTGTGGGCTACCGCATCTCCGGTTTGGCTCCAGAATCTTCCTCTCCTCCACCCATCCCATGGCAGCAGCGCCAGGAGAGCTTCCGGGCCAGTGGGTGCTGCGCTGGTGTCAAACACAGCCCGCAGCCGGGGGATGTTTGCAGACATCGAGCCCCTGCCTCCATAGCATTAGAGATTTAAATGCTGTTAATAGCCCCAGCAGCCAGGAATTTTTCTTGTGATTAATGCAAAAAGTAGCAATAGCATATACCAGTAGTGTAACACTGTTAAAATTAACACATAACTAGCCTTAACACCTATTACTTCTACCAGATACCATTTAACATTATATATTATATATAATATAATTATACATTATATATTATATATATTATATAATATAATATATTATATTATTATTATATATTATATAAATTAACATACGAAGTAACCACAGGGATTTGCAAGTTGGCATTTTAAAATGTTTTATGTTCCAAATTTAGCCAAAATTTAAAATGATAAGCATCAAGAATTAAAAAAAAAAAAAAAAGGATCTGAAATGTATAGATGCTGGGGAAAAAAAAAAAAAGAGAGAGAAGGCTTTTTCTTTCCTTTTATACTTTTGTCAGATTGAGACTTTTAAAAATCAGTGGTTGTACCCACTAGCTGTACTTCATGAATATCTGTAAGGTGACATTGTGGTCAATTAAGTCCCCTTGCATCGGGTAAAAATATATTATGGTAAAAGTGACGTGATCTGACTCGGGGATGAGAACTGTAAACAGCTGCGTGTCGTTCCCCAGGGAAAGCACCCACCACGCAGCGCCGACGGCGAGGTGCCTGGCATCGCCCTCGTGGCACAGCGGAGGTAACGGCGCCGTGCCCCCGGTGACCGAACACGCTGGGGGGCAGCGGGAATGCGCCATCCCTCCTGCGTCCCCACCGCGAATCCTGAGCTAACGCCCAAGCGATCTGCTTTAGAGCTCAGCTGTTCGTAAAGTAAAATAGATTGCCGACAAAATTGCTTACACTGCTTATACATTGTCAACATATAAGTATTTACAGATTGCAGGTTAACATGGCTTACATGAGAGAGCCTCAGCTAGAAAAATTTTAAAATTCAGCGTGTGGAGAATTTATATTCATCATCATCACGCCGAGCACGAGATGTGTTTTTACTGATATATGATTAGCTAATTCACCTGCGGTAAGTGGATTTGTTTCTCCGTGTCAAAATATACACTGGGTTTTATTTACAGGTAGATTGAAGCAGAGAGTTCTTGATTAAGTTATCAGGAGAGCAGCACAGTTTGTACTTGGTGTTTGATTGCAATGACAAAAGCCATCTAATACACAAATAATTGGCGGCGGGACCAAAAGGGACCTGGGGTTCCCGCTGTTCCGCCCAAGAAACTTGGGCTCAAAGCCCTGCCACGAGGGAAGATGAGCTTGGCCGCCTCGTCCTCCCACCCGTGTGCTCAGGCCGTAAACCGGCATCACCGGGGTGATGGGGAGGAGGAGAGGGCGCCCACCGCGGAGCCTCTGGTCCCCCTTCTGCAGGTCCCCCTTCTCCTCCCGCATGGAGTGCCTGTGGTTCCAGTGCGATGTTATTCGGGTGCTCCCGTCCGTCTGGGCACGCAGGGTCACAGGGAGGAAGGAGAGGGACACAACGGTGGAGTGTGGTTGTATTTAGAGACCCTGGTGGAAAGTCCCCCTTTGTCCCTGCGCGGCCGGAGCGGCTGAATTACAGCAAAGCCCCCCGAAGTTCGACGTGGGAGCTTTTGGGCACCGCCGCACACAGAGTCTCATTTTCCGCAGGAGTTGCGAGTTTTAATATATATGAAAATCAGTAGTCTTGTATCTTTGCATATGTGCCTTTTGTAATATAATTTTGACAGATGGTGAGCTAGATAAATCTAGCTCCTTGCTATAGAAAACCTTGGCTTGACTTGCGCTCTCCGAAAACTTGCTTTAAACTGCTCTTGCATTTTATTTTTTAAATATAGATGTATATTTTTTTTCCTGGTCTGCTTTTGTTTTTATTTTCAATGTATCTGCCAAGTATTTCCAACCCTGATTTCCACATACAAGTTGCAACTGAGCTCTGGTTTCTTTTTTTTTTCTTTTTTTTTTTTTAGCCCCACTTAGTGCATAATGCCTGTGACTTTGCTATTCTGCATGTCTCCTTATTAAAAATAAATATGCTACCCTGTCCCTGTTTGCACCGTCTACCATTCTGACAACAATCCTGACAAATTCTTACTATTTAAGGGTGGTGAAAAAATTCAACCAGGAAGCAGTTTCCTCTCCTGCCAGCTCCAGACAGACTGCTCATTGAAAATGTAATACACTGCTGCCATGTCACAGGTCAGCTGGCAAATGGCAATCTGAATTTTAAAAGGAATATGAATAAAATTCTGTTTTATTTTGAAAATGAACTTTGTGCCCTCCATCATGAATCCAATATATGTCTTAATCTTCTATGCTCTTGAAGCCTGCGGCTCCTGGCTGAGTCCTTTGACTCCTGAACCTAATAAGGAAATAGGTTGTTTTCTCATCCTCGCCTCATTTTTAGAGGGGCTGAAACAAACAGTCCCTATTTCAAATGTAATTGGTAAAGCATAAAAACATGTGTGTTATATAATTTTTAGGTTTATGGCGGAGCTCGGCGCTGGGATGTTTTATTTTAAAATTTGATTAAGATGTTATACCTTTGGAAATACGCTGTCAAGATTCCAAATCGGAATTTACCAACGGCAGCGTTTCATGTTTACCTTGCGGCCGCCCACGTGAAGCTGATAAGGGATGAAAGGGCCGGCAGCCCCTTCGGCCGGGGCGCTCTTCGTTTAACCTGCGCTTCAGTTACAGCCGGGTACCGAGAGCTCAGTGTTTGCAGCAAATCAGAGTCCTTGAAAATTGCAGAGGGATGGAGGGAGGGATGCTGCCATCGATGCGTTAATGACGTCTGATGGGCTTTTTAAAGGTTTTTGTCTAAGAAGCTATATGGCTTTGTACTCGCAGGGTGTGTATATATATTTACATGTAGGATGGTTCCTGTGGCTGAGCATGGTCTCCCCGGTCCCCGGTGTCATTGTACCACCGGGCTGGTGCTGGTCCCCGCTTGGGGATGCTGAGCATCCCTCGCCTCCCTGCGCGCAGATGTGTGCCGCCACTGAATAGGCGCAATCAGGTGTCCGGGTGCTCTCCTCGTCCCTCAGCTCCTAATCGCATCTGTGTGGTATCGCGGTCCCGCTGATCAGCTCCGAGAAATTATTGCTGGCATTTGCCTGTTTGTTAGAAAACCATCAGGGTGGCTTTTCACCCAAAGCTGCCTCGTTGACTTGCCGTGCTGGCTGGCGGTGTAGGGTCCGACCTGAAAGCGGAACGAGGACTTCTGTGAAATAGGGGCGCTTTCTCTCTTACTAAACTGGGATAAGTGTTTGAAAGTTTACACTGAATTTGGGGAATTTCTCCTCAAATGCAGGAGAGAAAAAAAATCCCTGAGCCTGAGAGCAGATAGACAGACAGATAGATATCTCTGTGTGTGCGTGTGTATATATATATATTAATATATATTTTATATATATAAATATATATATACACACATACATACCTATGCATTTATGTCACCACCCAATGCTTTCTCGCACACCCAAGAAGTCAAACACACAGTATTTTCCGATTTTTCTCTCTCACAAGCAGCGACCGTACAGCAGGTAGCCAACCGCGGAGGCTCCTTGGTGGAGCGCGAGTGTTTCGGTGGCAGGGTCCCAGCTCAGCAGGGCACTTGAGCAAGTGCCTAGCGTGAAGGAGGAGCCTGACGCCCCTGGGGAGCACTCGCACGCGTGAAGTGAAGCATTTACTCGAGTGCTTTGTTGATCAGCGCCTAAATGAGTTTCCCGCAGCCCAGCCCCGGGTGGGTGCCTGCCCGGCACGAGCGTTCTGAGCAGCTCCTCAGACCCTGCCAGAAGAGCATCCTCCTGGTCCACAGCCCTCACTGCCAGTCCCTCGACTTTCCATCCCAAGACTCTCCTCTGCCCTTTCAGCTTTTGCTGTTAGGTTGCTTCCTATGCAACGCGCTTCCCCCCTGAAGGAAACTTCTCCTGGGCTGTGGGATGGGGATGCAGTGACCCGGTGGGTGCAAGCACCCGCGGTCGCTGCCCTGCGCCCAGGTCACGCCTGCCCCAGCGTGCAGCTCCCCGCTGGGTGCCGCTACTTGCTCTTTGCAAATAGCGAGGCTTTGAGGTACCATACCTTGGTCCAGGTGCTTAGAGGTAATTATTTTCATCATTCACTGGAAAATTAAAAGAAAACTTTAGCTTATCCGTACTTTCTGGATTCTGACATGTAACCCTCCAGACAAGGTCAAGGTTCCTCTCCCACTGGATTGCCTGCAGGTGATTGCTGCGGGAATGGCTGAGATGGGGGTTCACCGTGGTGGGATGTGGGGATGTGTCTGTAGGACAGCCCTGCTGGTGCAGGGCCCATCTGCAGCGAGTGCCAAGAGAAGCAACCAAAACGAAGCATGGAGCAGGGGGGAAGCCACTGGGGGGTACCCAGAAGGACCAGTTTCCTTCTCCGTTTTGTTTTCTCTATGATGCTGCTGAGGGACCAGGAACCTGCCTGGAGGGACGAGGAGCAGCTCAGGATCCTGCTGGAGGTGTTGAGCCATGCCAGCTTAGGTGACCAGAGTGCTGCATGTGAAATGGGTGGTTTGCTCTCAGAAATGGATGTGAGATGCTGGGGAGAGGGGGCGTATGCTATTTTTTTTTTTGTGCCTTTCTTCCACGTATTTTGAGATTCTACTGTGACTTTTGGGTTCATATGATCTCAGCGTGGCTCGAACAGAACCGTCTCCTGACCTTTGCAAGGAGCACATTCCACCTATTCTTGAAATACAGCTAAAATGTACTTAAATGTGGATACAGAGCCCATTCTCGTAGCTTCAAGAGATACTTTATAAAAACTTAACCAGAATTTTTAATTTATCACAAAACCTGAAGTCAGAAGTTAGGTTCTCACCCATATAGACTAAATTGAAAGACCTGAGCAATTTTCATCAGTTGATCTTTGAGGGCTCCCTTTTGAGGCCTGGCATAGAGGACATAGGAAAGAGAATATAGGAGATTATTGCATCTGGTCAGTCAGGAAAATAAACCTGTGTTGAGTGGAAAGTCCCCTGTCAGCCCTTCCCTGCTCCTACATACGGGATCATGTTAAAAAACAAAACAAAACAAAAAAACCAACCACCCAAGCAAACAAAAAAACCCCAGAAAAACAGAAAAAAAACCCAGGAAAATACCCCACAAAAATACCCAAGAAACCTGTCCTATGAACCTCAAGGGACTTGTGTGGTGTTTGAGTTAGGGACGTGGATGGAAACGTTGGGGTAAGCCACAATATACAGTTGTGGTATCAAAGCCTGTAACATCAACCCCCAGAGATCCCAACGGATCCTGATTTGGTCAAAGACATTTAATTTACAAAAGTGTCCATGGACACTGGAACACGCCAGAAGATCAGAACACACAAACCTTTTGGGAAGGAACAGGGAAGGAAGGCTCTTGGCACACAGGATTCACTGGAAATGTATTGAATTAGTTTTAAAAGGTAGCTGTAACTCTAAATACTGTATTGCTTAAAAGTCTTTAGGAATATTGACGATTGTTTTCTGAAATGATCATACTGCCAGGACATCTGGGTGCTTAGCATGCCTGATTTCAACAGGTAGTGAGTAGTCTGCCTCTCGGGACAATATCTTGTTCTAGTCAGGACTGTTTTGTTGACCAATGAAGGTCTGACCGTTGCTGTTAATCAGATAAATCTTTGTACTTGAAGTGGGCGTATAATGATTTACTTTTTTTTTTTTTTTCAGTGGTAAAATATGTTTTGCCTATCAGAATTGAAATAGTGAGCACATTTGAGACACTGTCCGGTGCGTTACTCGGCATGAGGCACTGTCGCGGGCAGGACAGGGCCATCAGCCCTTGTGGTCTGCAGCAAAAGGAAGCCGCTGCTCGGGCGATGCGCTGGGCAGCACACAGGAACAGTAATAGTAACAATAGATACAGATTTTTGGGTAGCACATATTTTCAAATTGAATAATATGAAGGAAATTCGCCAAGTTAGAGATTAGCTGGAATTTCCACAGTGCCTTGGGCAACGCAAGAATTATGGCTGTAATATATCCAGGAGTGATGTAAAACATGGAAACCCCACTGTACCTGACACGCTGTAAGAAGGTCAGGTATTTGGGGGCTGGGGAGTGTCCCTGGGCTGCGAAGCAAAGCAATTATTTCATTACCCATCCATCTCTCATTTAGAACCAGCTCCTGTTTGTGTTTGATTGCTGTACTGATAATGATGATGTTGAGAATTGCTGTGATGAGAAATTGCAATCAGCTAAATAGCAGCAGAGGTTCCCCCGGGGAAAGGGACTTAGGTAATCCCACACCAGATTGTTTTGGGCTTCTACCTCTTTGTCTGGTTGAAAGCGAGCCGGGTGGAAACAAGGTACCGGCAGGTAGGTTGAGGTTAAGGGGCCGAAGGAGGGTAACCTACAGGCAGGGCAAGCGGCTTTGGAGTTTTCTGCATTTTCTGTCATTCCCGGGAATGCCAGCCTTTTGGTGCTCGTGCATACATAGGGAAAATGCATCCGTACGTATAAACCACTTTGACTGTTGGGGAAAGCCGATGTGGGGTGCGCGGCTATCTCGTCTCTCACAGCCCGTGGGATGACACCCACCTCCTGGAAAGGGGCAGAAAAGGGGTTGCATGCACCAGTTTAGCATGTCTCCGTACCTTGCATGGCGTGGAAGCAATAACGGAATAGATCAACCTGCCAGCACGCGTCCCTCTTACAGCTGCTCCGACAAACTGCCGGACTGTTGCTATAGCAATGCTAGCTTTTGAGGACACCCTTTACTAAAATTCTCCCTTCAGACACACTGAATCCCTGATCAGCCCTCCCTTTGTGTTGGCCACAGCCGACTCTGCACCCCCAGCGCTGCTCCTCCTCCGGAGGAGTGAAACAAGAACAGTGCTAGAACTAAACTAAAAACTAAACTGAGCTAAAACCTGTTGAGAATCTTAAAGAAAGCATAGTTTACTTTTTTGGGTAATGATTACAAAGCTAATTTCACTAGTGGATGAAATGAAGGTCAAGTTCTAAAATATAATTGCTTGCTGGTATTATTTAATAGTTGCATCCCATTAATTACTGTCCTTGCCTTGCAACTTGAGGGATAGGCTTCAGAGAGTTGGTGTTGTTCAGCCTGGAGAAGAGAAGGCTCCGGGGAGACATTATAACAGCCTTCCAGTATCTGAATTGTGCCTACAAGAAGGCTGCAGAGGGACTTTTTACAAGGGCATGGAGTGATAGGATGAGGGGGAATGGCTTCAAACTGGAAGAGGGGAGATTTAGATGAGATATTGTGAAGGAATTTTTCACTGTGCGGGTGGTGAGCCCCTGGCGCGGGTTGCCCAGAGCAGCTGTGGCTGCCCCATCCCTGGAGGTGTTCAAGGCCAGGTTGGACGGGGCTTGGAGCAAGCTGGGCTGGTGGGAGGTGTCCCTGCCCAGGGCAGGGGGGTGGGACTGGATGGTCTTTATGGTCCCTTCCAACCTAAACCATTCTATGATTGTGTGAAATCCTGCATATAAAACACCAGGATAGCCCTGCAGACGTGATGTGCTCTGTCACTGGCAGCAGTGGATCCCCACCATGTCTTCAGCCTGTGGCACTACCCCTCAGCACAAGGCAAAAACTTGAAACTTTCCTTTAATGAGTCAGATTTCCCTCATCCTTGGGCTGGAGAAACACCTCGTTTGTCATTCAGTTCTTCGTGCCCTCTCCCCTGGACTGGTGGTGGGATTGTTCTCACCGGCTTCCCATCATGCTGCTGTCACCACCACCGTGTCTGCACACCCCCAGGTCCCCGCAGGGAAGGGAGCTCAAAGTTTTAAGGGAGCCTTGTCCTGGGCACACAGCCCTGAGCAAAGGCAGGATTCCCGACAGCTTTCCCGGGAAGCACGCTCTTGCTGCGCACATCCCCTGGCTACCTCCGCGCCGTCCATCTGCCGTGCATGGCTTTGTGCCAACCTCCCGAGGGGAAATAAATCCCTAAGGGAGATTATGGAGCTTGATAGTGAAATAGGTGATGTTACCAAAGGCCCTGTGCCCGCAGCTGTATTATAGACGTGAAGTTGCCCACGTGGTGAGGGATCTCACCAGCTACATGTGGGCAGACGTCACCCAAGCACCCCTCCTGCCCACGTACCAGTACTGCTGACCTGCCTCTTCCAGACTGTGGAGGAGCCGCTGGTGGTTCTTCCCTCCACCAAACCCCAACGTTTTGTTTCTTGCTGCCTTCTACCTCCCACGTTCGCAACCAGCCGGGGGAACGGTAATCAGCATCTGCCACCAAGTGTGAAATAAAGCAAAAGTCTTCTGGTCACCAGGGTGGACCATGGGCAAGGCCAGAAGAGAATGAAATCCTGAAGAAGACAAAGCTCACATCTAAACCATAACTGTCTGCAGCTTGGGCCTTCTGCTGTGGGACGGACCAGCAGCCCCATTTGCAGCTTCCTTGGGCTCGCCTGAGTGGCGGCTATGTGCGTTATTATGTGTTATTTACAATGAGGCCATTATTCAGCCAAATAGAGATTAAATGGCCTCAAGGATGAGGTTTGGAGAGGGGAGGGGAAAAAATATCCCCACTTTTGAGGCTGCAGGTGGCAGCCAGGGGGAAGCCAGTGAGGAAGCCAGTGGGACATGATTCGTGGGCTGGGTGTCCAAAAGGTTTGTTGGTATTAACGAAGCAAATGTGTTCTCATCTTTTGCATGTATATTCTCTTGAGCTTTCCAAGCTCATTTACTCACACACAGGCATACATGTACGTTTGTTTGTTTTCCTGAGGAAGTAAGTAACAACAATAAGATTCTGAGATTTATTAGAAGTTCCCCAAAACAGGAGGTTTATGTTCAAGCAGAACATTTCACATGGGGTTCCGGCATCCACTATGGGTTTGGTTCTCACGCTTGTGACTGTGCAAAAAACATTCATGCTGCTACTGTTTGTAGAAGAAATAAGTCCGATGCTTCCGGCTGCTTCCATTTCTTCACTTTTCCTCACTGGTTTTTACTTTTGTTACGGTTTTAATTCATATTCCTTATAAAATACATGTAATGCTCGAACGTGAATGTGATGTGAGAAATCTACCTGGTGGTAAGTGGAAGCAGCTTTAAAAGGGAAATCATGCTAAAGCAGAGACGGAAGTGTGTGTTGTATCTCTTACTCATTTTGCACATTTTGCGGCATCTTTTCACCTAGGTAGTAGGGAAAATTCAAAGCAGGCAAACAGTCTGAGAAGGGCCACGTACAGTCTGAGTTAAACACTCACAGAAACTTCAGCCAAGTGAGACACATTCATTATAACCGAAGTATCTGAAATTACATGGGAAACAGCTGCCACAATTGGCAGATTATGGTTCAAGTACTTGTAAATTTTTATGATTCTGAAATGTGTATTTTTTGAAAGTGTAAGAAAAGCATCTCGGTAGGTTTAGAGAACAGTGGCAGCTTAATAAAAAAAAACTTCTCAGCTGCGTATAACGCAAACCAGGTAGAAGCAGCTCCGCATCCCCGGTGTGGCACCGCCGGGATGCGGCCGGGCCAGCGGGGCTGCCTGGCCGCTGGTCCCCGTCCCCACGGGGACAGCCCAGAGGGAAGGGGTGGGCCGCAAGGGTCCTCCCCCACCTTTGGCAGCAGGATTAGCAAATTGGAGACTAATCCAAACCCCCTCTAACCTACTGGGATTCATTAGCTGAAGGTTTAGAATTATCTTCCAGGTTAAACAAAAGAATTAGGGGTTTTTGCATATCTCTGTAAGGTAGTAATCCTCCAGAGATTGTAGATTATCTCGGTAATATTTTTTTCCCCCTATACATTCCTGTAACAAAAATCTCTGAAAATAATTTCTGGAACGCTTACCAGGGTTACTGAGAATGCCTGTCTTAAATAAGGATATTACACTTAATTAAGCATTATGCCTGTGGGGCCGAGCGTGTAAGGTTCAGCTGAGAAGTCTCAGGTTATATGAATTTATAGTTGAATGAAATGGCTTGAGCGACTTTTAGGATTAGGGCTGTTGGCTGATGAGGAAATTTAAGATGTTTTTAGAGTAAAAAATTCTGATATAACCTAAAGAAAAATTGTGTTGTGTTGCTGTGTTAAAAGTGCAGTAAGCATACATGGCTGTTTAGTCATGCTCAGATGAAATCAGAAGTGTTTCCTTTATCCTCACCGCAATAAGAGGATTATTATTTTAAAACAGTTCTTTTTTTCGCAATTTCAAATTAGGCTTTGATTGCGTGGCGATATAAATAGAGAGCCACTTTTCTAAAGCCTGCTATTTATCTTTAAAGAAAAAAAAAAAAAGAAAAAGAAAAAAAATCCCCCAAAGTTTGACTGACACTAATTTCCCGAACAAGATACCCTAGAAACTCCAGTTTATCTCATAAAATCATAACAGACAGGGTTTGTGATGTCCCCTCCGCAAGATTCTTTATTCTGTCAGTTGATAGCATTTGAGATGACGGAGGGAGATGCGCCGCGCTCATATGCCAGCGAGGAGAACAGAAGCTGTCACCAGCAGTGTAATGTGCTGTGTATTATCACTCAGACTGATCCGGGGGCCCGGAGACTGTCATCTTTTTAGACTGTACAAGTCAACACAAATAAAACTGAGGAGGCAAATGATAATGTCTGAGATAGATCCAGGCTCATTCTAGCCATTACTTTTTATTCAAACCTTAGAGATGACATGATGTGAAAAATGAGCCTGTGTCTAGTTCAGTGCCCATTAGTGTGTGAGCACATTATCTTCCACTTTTCACATTGAATCTCCCTGTACATACTATGGCAGTTATAGCTATGCAGCCCGTCAGGTGCAGGGGGCTGCGAGCACCTTCTCTGCCTTAATGTATAGCAAATATTGCCCCGAAAATGATGTATTGCGAGCACTTTGGGATGCACTTTTAGGAATGATGCTTTAAGCACCCCTTGTATAATATTCTTCCTCCTTAGATAGAGCCGGCGGAAGTGGGTCTGCACGGCCCCTCCAGCATCCCGGGCAGCATCGCCGGGCGGGTTTGCACCGAGTGCCGGATCCGGAGCCGCCCGCCGTGCCGGGACCAGCGCTTGGAGACCCTTTCCCTGCTCGGGGGGAGCTGGGGCTGCCTTCCCGGGGGAGGGGGTGTTCTGCCTTCCTCCCCTCGAACTCGTCCATCATCACCCCCAAAACCGCCATCCTTTCCTCCGCTCCTCCCGGGTGACAGGGCCCTCACACAGCCATAGAAGAAACATCTCTCTTACCTGCTGATGGGGAGAAATCAATTAATTTCTCTTATCGCTCTTAAAGCATCACGTTGTTTTGGCCAGGGACAGGCGATCGCGCTGGGAAAACGTGCCCCTCAACAGCTCCGTTGGATACAGAAGCTGACAGAGCTCAGCCCGAGCCTTCGCCGCCTTTAAAAATAACAGGAGGAAAACTCAGCCGGGAACATGAATCACTTTCCCGAGGAGGTTTTAGCACAGTTGCTAACACTATCAGTACCCAAGTAAAATTCCTATTACTCTCCTGTATAACCTTTAATTACCCCCACCACCCCAAAAATATCCCTCAATTACCTTCCGGGCAGAATTATGCATATTTTTAAAGTTCTCCTAGGGATATAACACTAAACGTTGGGTTGTTATGGTTCAGTGGTTTAAATTACAGTGTACTTAATTAAAACAGCGTAAAAAGCTGTCAGTATTCCATATAATTTGAAAGACTTTGATTAGTGATTTTTTTTTTCTTTTACTGTTAGAGCATAGTTAGCTTTGCCATTACATTGTCATTTACTAGCACCTTGGCGTTGAATGATGCATCATTTCATGGCGCTAGAAAAAAAAGGTAAACTAATGACAGTTCCCAGCAAAAGAAGTGACAAGCGAAGAGCACCCACCCTACAAGAGAAGGGGAACAAATAGATTGGAAGGTTCGACTTCTGCTAGGAAGCGTCAGATCTTGAAGTTAGCCATGTATTCATGTTGGGGCTGTTTCACCAGGAGAAATGAGTTGGCCAAAGGCAACTTGGGGGGTGATGGAAGGAATGTTCACAAGGAAAAGCCAGAACATCTTGTCTGAGTGCCCTGGTGGGGATGGTGATGCCATGCCGTACTCCTTAGGCTATAGGGATAAAGCAAACAAAACGCCTTGCATATAAAAAGCGGACTAAGAGATGATCCTGCGTATATTCACGTGAACCTGTTGAAAGCAGCATCCTCTTTTGTATTTATAACCCATAAGTGGTGCCATCGGGGTGCTCAGCCAGGGGTACCAGTGGGCAGGAGTCCCTGTGCGGGGAAGGATGGTGTGCTTATGTTTGGACAAAGCACGCTCGTGGCAGTAACATCCAGGAAAGACACCTGAATTTTTGTGTATTCCTCTCTCATGCAGAGATTTTCAAAGCTCTGCCTGCCTTAAGCGAAAGCACTATAGCATTGTGTTGAATTCCACCCCGATATCTTGCTGGTAGCTTTTTAGATGGGACCAGATGCGGGAAGGATGCGGACCCTGGGACAGCCTGTGTGGCTCCAGCAGCCCTGTGGCACCTGGTGCTATGCTGCTCTCAAACACCCCCAAACACGGCACAAGCCCGCAGGTTCTCTTTCATTTCCAGAACTTCTTCCTGAGCTTCGGGAAGAACCTTGTTCTCCTGCACAGCAGGAGTGGCCGCACCGTTGCTTCAGAGTACCCCGGTGGCAGACTGGTTACTGTGGGACATTGCATTGGGGGATTAGTAGTACGCTTAAAGATTTTTTTTAATGTAATCTGTGTTTATTTATAAACTAATGATATGACAGTACTTGCACTGTGAACGTCTATATTTTTATCAAGGCTTTTTATTATGGCAAAACATGAAATCATAACTGTGAACAGGAAAATCTTGTTTAGCCACGGGCTAAACATCCAAGCGTTGATATACGGTTAAACTCAAAATCGTGTTTCACTTTTTTAGATTATAGGACTAAGCAAATATTTCTTAAAATACAGTTCGAGAAAAGCATATGGTCAGGCTTCACAATGTTTTTTTACAGTTCAGAGAATTTTCAAACCTATTTGCTTGCTGGGAATGTGCAGATGCATTCATGCTTGCTTGAAAAATTATCCCGTTTTTAAGTAATGACTTGCTGGTAATTGTTATCTCCTTCGAACTCAGGCTTTAGCACTTCAACGTGCACTCATCCACAGGGCCTGATCCTTCCAACAAAACTGTGTTTATTTATTTCCTCTTTATGATATTGCAAAAATACAGTATGTTGTAAAAATAATGTTCAGTTGTCCTGAGCTGCTAGTATCAGAGATGCTTACAATAGGCAGAATTAGCGACATTGGACATCAGCCTTGTGTGACTTGCCCTGATTTTGGAGCAGGTGCTGTCACCTGCAGTGGACATTTATGCTGTGGGCTCCAGACCTGCAGTGCTGCCTCCAGCTCTGAGGCATCCAACATCAGAAGGACACAGATCTGGTGGAGCAGGTCCAGAGGAGGCCCCGGAGATGCTGCGGGGGCTGGAGCCCCTCTGCTGGGAGGACAGGC
>RSEF01000007.1:40453247-40472251 GCA_003993805.1 Himantopus leucocephalus | reverse complement strand
GGTCCCTTCCAACCCAAACCATTCTGTGATTCTATGACATGGGCAGTTTGGGATCTTCTCCCCATGGTCCTAGGTCCACATTCAAGGCGTGAGGGTGGTCAACCTGGGGTGCCCGACCCCGCTGTGGGGCCGAGCTCTGCGACTGAAAAGAGGTTGTAGAGAGATGGGGACTGACCTCTTCTCCCTAGTGACAAGTGATAGGTCAAGAGGTAATGGGTTCAAGTTAAGCCAGGCGAGGTTTAGGTTGGATATTAGGAAAAAATTTTTCACTGAAAGGGTTATCCAACATTGGAATAGGCTGCCCAGGGAGGGGGTGGATTCGCCATCCCTGGGGGTGTTTAAAAAAAGGGCAGATGTGGTGCTTGGGGATATGGTTTAGATGTGGTTTTGTCAGGTTAGGTTAATGGTTGGGCTTGATGATCTGAAAGGTCCCTTCCAACCTTAACAACTCTATGATTCTATGATTCTATGACTGGTGGCCCTCCTCTGCCATCCTCCCATGAGCACTGGGTGCAGGAGAGCTGTGAGTGCCGCAGGTTGGTGTACAACGGCCAGGGCTCCCACTGCCGTGCTCTTCCCACTCTTTGCTGGTTAGATTTGCTGACATTATTTTTCAAAATCCTCTCACTTCCTATTCATTTCACCCCTGCAATCTTTGTTTTCCTGTTGTTTATTCTGAAATCAGGGCTGAAAAACTTTGAGATTCCATTTCCTAACTTAAAACCTGGTGCTTTAGCAAAACAACGCTGTGAGTAGGTATACTGAACTGTTCTGTAACCCCCCACGTGGCTGTGGGATTGAGCTGGGAGGTGGCTTGCAGGTAAAAGGGAGGTCTGAGATTTAGACTGGAGGAAAAGGACAGGTGCCCCGATGGGGGTACTGCCAGATCCACACACCGTGCAGAGTTTGTCATCACCACATCGACAAAATCTTTAGGAACAAATCATCTTTGTGAGGTTAAATCTTGCTTAAAAATGTGTTAACAAAAGAGGAGAGCGTGCAGTCCTACGATCCAAAATCAATGTGCAGATGATGAATCTTGAAAAGATTCTAGTGAAATGAGGCAGCTCATGTAATTATGGTTGTATGTTTACTGACACTTCGAGCACCCTGCATGGCTGGGGATGGGAGAGGCAGTTTTGCCTTCGAAGATTTAATATGTAGGAGGGTGGTCACCTGTTCTAAAAGGTCTAATTGCCTGGGCTGATTCCCCCTTTAAAGTAATTTATATTGCTGAAAGGATGACTCCCTTAGGGGTATATTCTTTGAAATTGTTGCTAACACCGAAAAGATTTTTTTCTGTCGTTGAAGTAGAAAAATTCTGCAAATTCTCAAATTGCAGCTGATCTGCTCTTTTTGGGGCACCTTGCTCCCGTGAAGGAGGGGACCTCCTGTCCTGGGAGCGGCTGCGGAGGACGGTGAGCGGGGCCCCCCCGGCACGCACCGCGCCGCGCCGGGAAGCTGCCGTGGCACCGACAGCAGACGCTCCGCAGTGAATCTTAATTAGGCATATGCAGATAGCTCAAAATCTGCTCAAGATGGATTATCTGAATGAATACTAGTAAATTATCCTTTTATTATCCTTTTAGTGTCCGCTGGGGAGATTGGATTGGATAGCAGGCATCTGATACTTTTACTCCCGTGGACTGAGCACGCTGGTAGGGGAATGGCAGACGGGGGCACCGAAGGGATGAGGACACGGGAGCTGGCTTGGAAATGAGGGGTGGGCTGCACCCTGCCATGGCACCCCGGGGTCTGTGCAGCTGGAAAAACTTCAGGCACAGCCGTGGCTCACAACAGGTTTGGGGGCTGATATTTAGCATGGAAAAATACTAAGAGCACACCCACCAGTCTTGAAAATCTTGCTTTGAAAATGATATTCTAGGGGTATCACACTATGGTGATGATTTGAGAGGTATCACACTGCAATGGTAATAACACCAGTGCCCAGATAAAGTTTTGGTCTGTTAAGTGGGCACTACGTACCTTGAGCACAGCCCGTATTTAGTATGCCACACGTGGAGCCATTTAACGTTGCTCCAGGAGCCCTGGAGGTGCAACTTGTAGGGTGGCACTGGGAGCCCTCCTGTTGTCAGCTGGGCTGCATGGTAGCTTCCTCCCATCTTAAATCTGGGGAATAATCCCCAGGGCATGCCCACAGGATTTTGCTCAGACACATTTAAATATGCGACATACTAAAACTAGAGTAAGATGCCGCTGCTGCCACTCTTCTGAAAGCAAGCTCCATATGGTCCTCACGGGAGCCTGCGGAGTCTCGCACGCTGGATGGGAACATCTCACTTGGAAAGGGGCAGGAGTTGAAGTGTAATTGAAGACTTGTGTTGTAGCCTCAACAACCAGGATGGAGAGATTTTTCCAACAGGGAAAAATTAGAAAGGGGGGGAAGAGCTGAAATACTTGACCTTCTTATTCACCTTATTCATGTAACAACCATGAATCCAGCATCCAGCACATTTCCTGCGGGCAATTTTTGATGCTCTACCCAAAGGCTTGCAAAATACACTGTGAACATCCTGTAACTCATTTTGGTTATATTCTTTACTTTGTCACTTATGTTTCGCAACCAGACTGTACGCATGCTAAGGCAGGAGCCTCCCTCTCCACACGCTGGCCTTGCCTGGCAGCAGTTGCGATACTGGGGATACTGGAAACAAGATGCAATTGCAAGGCAGTGCCCAGTAGCAATGTCTTCTTAGGGTCTCTGTGCTCTTTTCCCTATTTAATTTTTGATTAGCAAGGTGTCGATGGTTCTTTCTAAACGCCTTCTATCATAAGCAAAAAAAGAACTGTAGACCACAAGTTTTCACATCCACACCTAAATGGCTATAAGATGGCCTGACTGCTGCTCCTCGGCAGTCCCCGTGTTTTTGCTCTCTGCTCTTCCCTCGGGTCCCAGCATCTAACAGGCCTTTTCAAGTACGGCTTGAATTTTGAGTGCATCTCTGAGCCCTTTATTTCATCTGAGTTTATTTGCTCGGCCCCTCGGTGAGCTCGGCGCAGCGGTCAGCACAACTGCTGGAACTCAGCTCCCCAACGTCCAGCCGCGCGAGGCAGGGCGAATTCCTTCACAGACTATTTATCCAGACTGCTAATTCCCTGCACAGATGGTTCTGCATAAGACTGTGTGGGAGAAGAGTGGCTTTTTAAGCCAATTAAATAGAAACCTTGTCCAAGAAGGATTTTCGAAATGCTTATGCATGTGAATTCATGACGTATTGTACTGTGTATTCTGGCAGGGCTGCTTCTCTCAATAGGAAGAGAGGGAGTGATGCGCAGAATTTCCTTGGTTTATTAAGGTCATTTCTGAATTATTTTTTTAATTTCTTTTTTTTTTAAAGAAAAACTCCAAAAAGAACTTCCAGTTTGGCAATATTGCAGAGTATTTTAGATATAGGAAGAAAAGTCTTTTTGTCATTTCTGTCAATTAATTCTCACTGCCAAGCTCTTCAGCCTGCTTCTCAGTATGTAAAGCAAGCTATGATTTGTAGTAAGACAGATGAGAGGAGGGGAGAGAGAGAAAAGGGTATTAAATGACATCCAACGGGGAAAATACTAGCTAATAACGTGAATACTTCTTTATTATTACTGCAGCATTTGGGCTCAGTAATCCAAAAAGCTGCAGTAAAAATCCATCCAGTTCAAGGAGAGAAGTCAACACATCAGCACCGTCACTGTTTCATGCTTATAACAACGTAAATGTTTAAGGTGAGTGTGGGCGGTAGCAGGTGTGGGAAGCATCAGGAGGCTCAGTGCATTATACGTTGTAAGAGCGTGGTTCTCTCTCCATCAAATCGACATTGACAACAGCAAAACTGACCATTCTAGATGGAATTAAGCTTTGGGAAAATACTTTTTAAGATTTAGGGCTCAGGCAGAAACCTCTGCAAGAACATCGGCAATCCTGACAAAATGTGAACGAGCAAAACCACAGCGCGTTCGCTGTTGGTTCCTGGGCTGGCCCTGCAGAAGGTTGTCTCCCCCCGGGGATGACTGTCCCCTGAGGCGCTGCAGGAGTGTTGGGTTCAGGAGCGTGGCTATGGACCGTCTGGGACAGTCTCAGGTCATACGAGACCACAAACACCCCAAAACCCCTAGAGATCCCTGAAAAACACTGAGTAGGAACGAGTTGCCAGGCTATGGCTAAACTAGGGATTAAACTTCCTATTTGTGAATATGTATCTTTTACTGAAGAGGCATAAAATATTTCAAGTGCTTTACTCCACCCTGTCATTCCCCTCTCTCATGTGCATTTGCTGCAGCCAAGTTCTTTCTGTCAGATCTTGTTCAAGCACTGAACCAGACCCTCTCCACATTTACCCCCTCTGCAGTTTCTGTATCTCAGGCACTACGGTTAAAAGGTGCTACAGGGTTGCTGTACCTCTTGTAGGTACCTCAAAGTCGGGGATCTTGTGAAATTTTGTGTCTTTTTGTGATGCAGTCACTGGCTAATGCTCACTCCTCTTACTGTTTACATCTCCCTTTCTCTTTTTCTCCATTCCTTCATCCTCTCTGCCTTTTCATTCTGTAACTGTTGTAGTCAAGAGAACGACCTTTCTCTTGAAGACATTGCAGAAACCTGAAATAATAATTGCAATAATAAAATAATAATAATAATACAACCAATAACTGAGATGGAACTAATTGGGCGTATAGACTGGTTTACCAAGAAGACGTATCTCAAAAAAGGTAGCAAAGATCCTTTTATTTGGGTTGAAAGTCTATACTATACATCACTACTGCAGTAGCTGAGACAGATTTAACAGAGTAGGAGACTTAGAATTAATAGCATTTTGGCACAAAATCCATAATCTCAGTGCCTTCTAGTGTGATGCCATCAGAGCTTTGCGTGGAGGAATCCAGCAGACTCCTCCGCAGGTGATCTGAAGCAGATTTAGATCTATGGGAAGCAACTCCCACAGGAGCCAATTCCCACAAGAAATGTGTGAACATGAGTCAAGTCAGTGATGCACGCATGTGTTCTGTAAAATAAACGTCTCAGACATTACATACCTTTTATATTTCAAGCCTTGAGGAAGAAGTCAGCTTTTCACTAGGTGGGTTTATGTGAATAATCAGACAGATTAGATGTTCTGCTTTGTGTCTGGATTAATAGATTTTAGGCATCAGAGTGAAGTTAAGAGTTGAGTGGGAGTGAAGCTCATCTGCCCCATTTTACTGACTGTGATGCGTTCCCAGATGTGTTCTGTACGGTCTTTAGCCTATTAACCAGGAGATTTCCTTTTACAGATGGATTGGGGGCATCTATCTCCTCCTTTCTTTATCTCTGTCTTCCCCCCTTCCCCTTTTTCTTTCCCCTAGGTGTTTACTCTGAGGGTGGTGAGCCCCTGGCGCAGGTTGCCCAGAGCAGCTGTGGCTGCCCCATCCCTGGAGGTGTTCAAGGCCAGGTTGGACCGGGCTTGGAGCAACCTGGGCTGGTGGGAGGTGTCCCTGCCCAGGGCAGGGGGGTGGAACGAGATGGTGTTCAAGGTCCCTTCCAGCCCAAACCATTCTATGATTCTACAATTCTATGTTTCGAGTCTAAAATTTGTCATGACTTAAGAATAAAGGCTTCTTTATCTCTTTATCCCTCCTTTCTCTCTTCACCTTTTTCCCCGCTTCTTCCCCTCCATTCTTTTTATCTCTCTCTTTACCTGTTTTCTCTCCTTCCTCTTTTTCTTTGTCTTTTTCTTCCTGTTCCTCCCCTTCCTGGCTGATGTGCTGGATTTGGGCAATAAATGTCATTCCCTCAGTGGAACGATCGAGATGTAGGATGGAGAAGACAAGGCAGGGGTTTGCTGAACTAGTGTTACTTGATCACCGTGATTAGGAAATGGTGTCCTCATCGTAAATTTATTAACAGAGTCACCCAGCCGCTCTCTCTTCCTGCCTCTGGGGCTCGGTCTGTGCCCAATGAGCACTTTCTGGGGCTCCTGTGCTCGTTGGGATTGGGGCCCCACTGGCCTGTCTCATTAGGGCTTGGGTAATGAATTGTCCATGTGCACATGAGCTGCATGTGGAAAGCCTGACAAGTGGGAGAGGAGAGCAAGAAGGGGGCAGCAAAGGCTGCTGGTGGAAGCAGGAGCTGTACCTCAGCTCAGTATTCGCCCGCCAACCCTTCCCAGCCGCTATTCTCCCTTCCGCTGCGTCCCGCATTACACATGCATGCGCCGCACCATCATTTACAGATGCAATGAGAAGAAACCAGATCAGATGAGTCTTTGGGAACAGGGAAGACATATGACAAACACAAAAATTAAAACACTCGGGAATAAGGCAAATACTGAGAGTAAGAAGTGGGAATGAGACAAATATTGGATTAAGACAAATACTGCTGCAGATTCCAATGTCAATTCTGACAGCGATAGTGAAGTTTGGAGTGTGTTGACAATTGAAGATGAAGGGCTAAGACAGGAGGCAAAAAACCTTCCAGACTTCAGTCCGGTGTCATTGTATTATTTGACTCGGTTGACCTAAATTACTAGGATATAACCAAATAAACTTAAACATGAGCAGTGCGCTTAAATACATGACACGCTAGCAAATTAACTTGCATTTTTATAACCAGAACCTCACAGATGTGGTAATCTTTGCCTGTCATCTGGGCGCTTCAGGATTTTCAGTTATAATTCATTATATTGGAGTGTATTCAAAATAGGCTACAAAAGCTGTCTTTTTTATGCTAACAAGATTAATAATCTATTTACTGGAATGGAAAGTACAGACACAATATGTGGAAAACGTATGATGAGAAAAATAGTAAAATCCATTTGTTGAAAGTGTCAAATACTTAAAAAAAATATTTAGAAGATTGCTGGGCCCCTTCATATGTGACAGAGGAGAATGACAAAATCTGGCCTTATCCAATGGTGAACCGGAATTTTTCAAAGGCAATCTCATTCATCTGGAGTATTTTAACTTTTCAAGTACCCTCACTGCAGAAGTGTGTTGAATTTGGCCAGTCATGGTCTATGAATTTTGTTTAGCTGTAGATCTTATTATAGGAAAGAACTGCACTTATTGAAGAAAAACAGAGTCGGACTTCTATGTGGATAGAAAATTATTTGAAGGACTGTCTAATGCAATTTATGCTTCAGGACAGACGCCTGGCAGTTCTTTAAGACTGGATTGTACAAGCGCACTGCAGTTTAATTATTCAAAAGCATGACTGATAATCGGGTTGCTTTGCATCCAGCTGCAACTGGGCTTTTGGACACCCATCCCACTTATCCAAGAGCATGTCCGTGCTCCGATTGACTTGAGTTCACACCAAAATAGTGATGATCTTGCCAATGAAGGAAGTCTGTTCTCTGCATGCTACCAGTACAGCAGATTTGTAAGAGAGCACACTGGGTTAGAAGAGAGATTTCTTCATGCTTCGCCTGTGCCGGGGCTCTCCGGCGCTCCCCCAACATGTTCAGTGTTGGTTCCTGCACCTCTGCAAAGCTCCAGAGGAATGTGGTGGGGCTTTGTAGGAAGACGAGATGCTCCGAAGTGGCATAACGATCACCATGCTACAAACCCACCCTCTGGCACAAAGAAAGGTGAAAATCGGGTTCACTACAGATCCAGTCCTTGGCGTTACCTTATGAAGGCTGAGGACAGAAAAAAATATTATCCTGGTCATTGTTGTTCACAGGTCATGATATAATTTGAGAAGGTTTTCTAGTTGTTCTGTACTGCCTGTTTTTGTTGTGGGCGTTATTAATTTCTTCATTGTTTTTTTGGTTTGGTTGGTGTTTTATTTTTTTGTTTGTGGGGTTTTCTAGTTTATTTTTTTATACTGACGTCGAGGATACTCTGTGTTTTCCAGCAGTGTATAGTAGTTTTAAGTGGTCGGTTACTATATTACTCTTTACGGAGTACTTTAGAAGGGAGCGAGGCTTTCTGTCGGTCCTGGCTCAGAGCTCGCACGACGCCGGCACAGCCCAGTCCTGGGGACGCAGCTGGCTGGCGCATTCCCTTTCCCCTTACACCCCGTGTCTTGCACCTCCCTTCCCTTTTTCCACGCTGCCTTACCCCGCTGCTACAGCTACTGCTTGGCAGAGCAATATCATTAATTACTGCCGTGCATAGTAATTATTTCGTCCTATCCCTGCTTAATAATTTCTTATAACTCGTTACTGGAGTAGGATAAGGATATGAGTTTTGCCGTTTGCCCAAAGCAAACGAGGGCACGGTGTGCGTCGGCATTATTGCCCTGCCCGGCGCTGGGGAGGTGGGGGCTGCGGCCGCCCCCTGCCTGCTCCCGCGCTCGCCCAGGGGATTCGCCGCCCCACGCCAAAGCCCTCGACGATTCTCCTCAGCTGAATGGGTGGATGGGATTAAATGAAATGGGCTTTATGGGTGGATGGGATTACATTTGGGAAACGGGCGAATCCAGAGGGTGCCATCAGGCTTATGAAGGATTCCCATGGGGATAAGCAATCATTTTTATAAGTCTGATATTTGTACCAGTAGATTAGAAAAAGAAAGGGAGACTAATGTATTTTTCATCAGGAGATGGGGAGACAAGGCTGAAAAATATTTCCAAACAACAGGATAATAGAAAATAAATGCAGTATTCTAGACGAGTTTAATTATTTTAAGCAGAGATACCATCTTTTCCCTTTTTCTTAGAAGTTATTTTCTTCTAATCATTTTCAAATAAAGCATGAGTACAGTAGGAATATTCCTGTGCAGGAGTAACACATGAATAAGAAATTTAAATATTCAAATCTCCCTTATTTTCAATGCAGAAACAGAAATATTTTCAATATACAAACTCTTCTGACTTCTTGCTCTAGTGTACATTTATTCTTTCTTAGTGTCTTCCAGTGGGTTTGAAGGGTGTGGGGCCTGTGGGCTGTGTTTCTTTTAAAACAGGGAAGAAGAATCTATTCATGTTGGACCTAGGGCAGAGGAAATGTTGAGCTCCTGTGGTCCCTCTGCTCCGTCCCGCAAAGAAAAAACAGTTTTTCAGCATTGTGATGCCTCTGTTTGCCTTTGCTGTGCTCATGGGATTCAGCAGGTCATGAGATTTTGGGTGTCAGCCACAGAAATTACTAATCTGTCAGAGGAAAGAATTCTAAGTAATTGCCGAGATACTCTAGAAAAAGATAAAATACAGTAGTTCTGCTTGAATGCAGATATTTCAGCATAGCTTTTTGAAAAGCAAAAGATATCATTGGGTTTTACAAGGCACACAGAAGAGTTATCTACTTATCCTGTACAAGACTACATTCAGAAAATATGCCTGTACTAAATAAAAATGTACCCTGTAACATAGGAAAATGCACTGAAAAAAAGCAGATAGTGGGTATGTGAGTTTTGAAAGATTCTGGCAGTTTCAGATTCAGATATAGTCGTGAGTACTCAATATAATTTGTAACATGAAGGAAATCTTTAGTGCTCTTTGTGTAGATGAGTGTGTCGTATAAGTAAAATATATGGTTGTATGGATATTCTCTGACCTTCTTTAGGATTGTCGCACAAATAAACTGTACAATCAATATAAATAATATTAAGAAGCAGTCAAAGAAAATACCAATTCATAAACAGCTACATTAACTACAGGGATTTAAACGAGGACTTGTGTGCCCAACAAGTTGGCTGCTTTTCAGCTGTCTGAATTAGTCTAATAAACTCTATCTCCCCATAAATCTTTTTTCTCTTTAATTAGGACATCACTGAAAAACTAAAGACACGAAAACTTCCAGTGCTCGAGTGTGTTGGGTTCTATGGAAAGCAGAGATGGGCATAAATAGGCATAAAATACTTCCTAGGAACAGCAAAGAATACATTTTTAATAGCTTTGATAAAGGTTTGAGCAACTAAAAATGCAGCAACAATAGTGGGAAACATCTACATGAGGTACTGAAATTGAATGAGAAATTGATGCTATATTTATTAGACTGCAATCATCTTCCTAATATGCTTGAAGATAAATGGTGAGGCATTCTTTCAGCCAAAAAAGCATAGCAGAGTGTTGCATTTGACATAGTGATTATTGATAGTGATGATAAAGTTCAAAACATCGAACAGTGAAAAACCCAAAAGCAATACTAAAAATGGTGGAGTGGAAGTGGAAAATTATGTGAAATGTTAGGGATGTTTCATTTCAGTACCTCTGCCTCATTATACTATCAGCAAAATGTAAAATACATAGACTAGATAAATGTCTCATTAAGTATTTCACTGCTCATTCTGGGTGCTTGGGAGTGTGCTTGAATAATGAAAAATGTAGAAGTACCTTTATCACACGGCGATGGTGGCAGGAGATAGCACTTTGTCAAAAGGTGTTGTTAATTCACTGTATAGACCAATATCGTATAGAAGTGTACAGTGTGACAAAGTGTTACAGCTACATAAAAACAGGATGATTTAGAAATATCGGGAGTGTTTCATATGTAGATTTTACAACAGGAGGCTGAGGTCTGTTCCGAGTCCTTGTAAAGCCTGGACTCGTTTGGTCTTTTTGGGCTCTGAGTGCAGAGGGCAGGATCTGGGATCCGGGATGGGGCATGGCTGGTCCTCACGTTGGGATACTCCCGAGGCCAGCACGGATGCAGCCTCTGCCCTCTGCCCCTGGCCCAGCCTGCCCAGCCTTAAGATGCTCCGTCAGAAGGAAAAAAAACCCCTTGGTTGCACAAAAGCATCTCTGATTCAAGAAAAACTGATGGCTCCATATAACTTAAAGTTCAGGGAATTTTGTTTAGAGTAGTGAGTAGTCAGGTTTCTACCTTGCGCAGTAAGCCTGAGCCAGGGGAGTAATTAAATGTATTCTTAACTGTGTCCACTAATTTCATGCACCTAAAATTATACAGAGAATTGGCAGATGCATAATTTGCATGGTTAGAAAGGGTAAATAAAATACAGATAAAATAATATAAACTATATATATGTTTTATATATCTATGCTTAAATATAGAACGTGGAAATCTTTTGTAGGTCAAAGTAGAGCATGCACAGTTTCCAGGAATAATTTCTATCTGATGATCAAAAGTCACTTTCTTTTAACAGTTGAGGAAATTTCCAAATACTTTCCTTACAGGTGCCTGCGATGGGACAAACTCCCAG
Organism: Himantopus leucocephalus; assembly: GCA_003993805.1. Lineage (NCBI taxonomy): Eukaryota > Metazoa > Chordata > Aves > Charadriiformes > Recurvirostridae > Himantopus > Himantopus leucocephalus. Next base: position 40,461,175 of record RSEF01000007.1, on the reverse strand, counting down.
GAGCAGGGGGTGACGCAGCATTGGGGCAGCCTGGGTGCGTGTGTGGCTGGGAGGCCGAGATACTCGCGTTTTACCCTTAGCTGGGGAAAAAAAACCCACATAAAATCTGTCTTGCAATGTCTGTGGTGTGGATACTATTATGCTCAAAGACACTGAAAAAAAAAACCCCAAAACCAAACAACTGAACCCCAAACAAAAACCCCACCAAACCCTCTTCCACACTCGGCTGTGGGAATGTGCATAAGCATCAATAAATCCAGCGGTGGCCCCAGGGCTGAAAGTCGCTCAGCAGAAAGCCGGTGTCAGCTGTGAGAGCTAGCTGGAAGGAGAGGAGTTAGAAAGTGGGAGTGAAAGCAAATACCATGTGTTAGAATTACAGAGAGCACGGAAATAGGTACCCGTTATGTACTTTATGAAGATGCAACATGGTTTATTCTTCAGGGAATGGCATAATAATTAGAATTAATAAGATTTTAATGGTGATAGCCTAAGTGCCAAATCTTCACAGTAGGAGGTTTTAGTGCTGTATGCCACAGGAACATTTTCTACTGTGAACAAGCACTATAGTTAAAATTACCCTATTACTACAAAAATGGAAACAGACACAAGGTTTGACTACTCTCAACTAGTCAAGACTGAATGCACCAGGCTGAGCCGTCCAGTGAATCCTGCAAGAATGTCTGGAGTTTATGGCAGAGAGAATTATTTCCTGGAAGCATGCTTCTAATAAATATCTTGTAGGTACCCAGCTTTCACAGAATATTTTTTTTTCCTGAGATGTGCTTTAATAGAAACTGCATTCAATTTGTGGCACTGCAAGGGACTGAAATAATTCAGGATTTTCAATTTATTTCACTATAAACACTCTTAGTACAGCTAAGCACTTACATAAAGCTTTTATAAAAAAGTACTTCACAAAAGAGAGCAAGTATCATTATTCCCCTTTTCTTTTCTATGTCCACATTCATTGTAGGTGGCTTACACCGCGTGGGCTTTTGAAAAGTCAAATATACCTAGCAGAAGCTTTCCTTGCCTGTCACGTATTTCTTCTGGGTGCATCCAAACAAAAATTTTCCTGGAAGCAGCCAATATTTTTAGCTTTCAAAACAGCTAAATGATTTTGAAATGTTATGATGCTTGAATTGGAAATCCTGAGAACAGCAAAACTTGATTAAAATTTAAAATTTAAAATTTTCTGCCTTTTGGGGCTGAGTTCTAATGATGACCATCCATGTCAGGGAGTGTGAGTAGTTTTTATCCATCCATGAACCTAAACTTAGACATGTAGAGTATTCCTGGAGTATTAGGAATCCTCTCTGGAGCTTTTCAGCACTGGATCTGGGCATACTGGATTCAAAACCCTCTGAGGCTATAGAAAATTTTATTTATTGGAAAGAGAGCTGAAATTATTTATGTATATACATATGTAACTCCTCTTCCCGTGCCCAGGTGCGTGGGGAGCGGAGGATGCTCAGCTACCACCTCCTCCCGCTGAGGCCAGCGGCTGGCAAACCTGTGGGCAATGTGTTTTGAATGAAATTTTTAAGTCTTGGGAAGGCTCTGGCTGATACAAACATACCTGGCTGCGATCATGCTAGTAGATTAAACCAGTACAAAAAAACTTTGCCTTTTCACTAATTTAGAGCAAAACTACTCTGCAACACCACCTAGTGCTGCCGGGACGCACGGCCGGTGCCACGCAGCAAGGCCTGGGCTGGAGAGCCACCGTAGTACATGAGCATGGGTGGGTTGTCACCCGCTCCAACAGCCAACATGCCTGAGGTTGGGTTTGTGGAGACAATAAAGCCATTAGAAATTGCTTCCAAAATGGATATTCTTCCCTGGGAGCTAATTAGCTGGCAAAATGCAGAAGAGTAGTGGAAAGGTGTAAGAGACTCCCAAGCTTCTTCATGCATCATCTGGTTTAGGAAAAAGCTGTCTTATCTGTACCTAGGACAGCTGAAGGAGTAATTAATATTCCCTGAAGTGTTATGTCCGTAAAACATCTGTATAGTCCCTATAGAGTCCTTTAAGTGTCAGTTGTGTACGTAGCATCGCCCCTGCTCTGGGAACCTCGGTAGGGTGATGGATCGATTTCTCTTACAGCATTTCCATTTGAAAGTCTTCAAAAATTGGAAATATTTAGATGAAGGTACTTCACTGAAAGGAAGTAATGTAGGAGGTGGTTTCTATAGGTGGCCATTTCTGTAGTTGCCACAGCCAGCCCCGCTGCAGAGAGGCAGACAGCCCCAGGTGGCCACCCCGACCCAGCTGCTTCAGCCCCGCGCTGAGCCCCCTGCACATCGTATACACAGTAATGCAACCAAGACCCTAAACAAATACAGTTGTGTTTTGTTTTCCCAACACAGCCAACTACAGAGAGGTGAGTGCAGTCATTATTTTCCAGAGAGCAAAAGTTAAGTGTATATGTATTTTTAAATAACTACAAAAATACCTCTCTTTGTTAAAGTCCTGTGGCCGCAGTCCTGCCTCCGCACTTCATCGAGGTCTCAGAAGCGGTGGGATCAGCTGGGCTTCTCCTCCCACACCGCTGGGCCAGATGTTGCTGCAGGACACGGCGGCTTGTTGCAGCGTGCCCGTCCCCTGCTTGGCTGCTCCCAGATGTTCAACACGATCCTCAACCAAATCCTCAAAGCATCTGATGCCCACCGCAGCGACGGTGGCCCCTGCCTCCGCAGTCCCCTCCACCTGCCTGCGCTTGGGTCACAAGAAGGCTTCTTGCCACAAAACGTCAGACTTCAGCTTGCAAAATGAGCTTGAGGAAAAACACTGCTCATTCCTGTGCATTGCTGCTGCTCCTCAGGTAATTAAAATGCATTGTTGGGTAAAGTGGTTGGTGTTCCTGGCAGTCCTGGTGCGAGGTCAGGAAGGGATGGGACGTTGTCCCAGCGCCAGTCTGTGGCATGCCCAAACCACAATGGAGAGGAGAAAGGTCTGTGCTTCCATCAGCCTGGACATCAGCGCACAGGCACTTACTGTAGTACAACACGCTTCTTTTTAAGAACTAATGGGAAAAAGTAAACTCATGATGAAACAAAAGAAAGCTGAAAACTGAAAGAGCTGGCCATTCAGGCCAAAGAGGGAATCAAATCTATTATTCCAAAAATGCTTATGTTTTTAACAAAATCATTCCAACAGTGAAAAAACCCACCACCTTTCATGATTTTGTAACTCACCTCTTAAAAAGTTGTCAGTTGCCTTTGTGTAATGTTGTCCTTCTCCCTTAAGGCCTTTCTTTTCATCAGGACAATTCAAAGAAAATGCATCACCCATGGAAAGAAAATGTATTTATGCAGCAGAGAAGAGCTTGGTCTCCTGTAAAGAAACTGTCCAGATCTGACCAGTCTATTTAGCTTCTTAAACTGATGAAGCACACCACTGGTGATTGATGGTAGAGAGGCTTGACAGGGGTAGCGACATAAAGTGCTTGCAAGGATTAGGAGGTTGCTGAGAAGATGGTATTATGGAGTTAGACATTCCTTTCGGAGCGCTCTGGGACATAAGCAGTTCTTTGCAGGTCTCTGTCACCCGGCTTTCAAGGTTTGTCCTCCTGGGAATCCAACCCTCGGAGAGGGGCAGGAAGAAAGCAGCCGTGGGGCTCCTTCCTGGGCAGGGGCTGGAATGGGGAGAAAACGTCTTCTGCCGGGAAGCTTTCACATAATTAATATGAAATTATCTGCTGGAGAGGGTCCAGCAAAGGGCTACAGAGATGATGAGGGGACTGGAGCATCTTTCGGATGAGGAAAGGCTGAGGGACTCGGGGCTGTTCAGGCTGGAGAAGAGAAGACTGAGGGGGGATCTTATCAACGCTTATCCATACTCAAAGGGAGGTGCCAGGGGGATGGGAACAGTCTGTGTTCAGTGGTGCCCAGTGACAGGACAAGAGGAAATGGGCACAAACTCGAACATAGGACGTTCCATCTAAACGTGAGGAGGGACTTCTCTCCTGTGAGGGTGGCAGCGCACTGGCACAGGCTGCCCAGAGAGGTGGGGGAGTCTCCCACTCTGGAGCCATTCCAAACCCGCCTGGACACCGTCCTGTGCCACTGCTGGAGGTGCCCCTGCTCTGGCAGGGGGGTTGAACTAGACAATCTTCAGAGGTCCCTCCCAACCCTGACCAATCTGTGATTCTGTGATTCTGTAATTAATGCTGTTACATTTCTTGTGCAATGATTGTTAAGAATTTCTCACCACTGAGATATGTAAAGTTGACACTAATATCAACACCGATAATATCAATATCATTTGAACAATCCTGGAGGTACAGTATCTAAGTAGTTTCTCAGTGGAGCAATAGAAATTAGATTGTAAAGCAATATTATTGAATATTGCACTGAGGTACTAGAAGGATGTGTCATCTTGATTTTCCAAAAAATACAATGCGCTCTGTACTGTTTTTCTTTTTACTAAATCTTTATATTTGAAAAGAGGCAGTGAATCCTTCCATTCAACACAATTTAAATACTATCTTGCTGGTATTTCTTTCCCATGCATTTAATCTGCAATATCTATAATGAAGGTAAGGCCCAACTGCAATAAGTCATGGCAAAGAGGAAAATAGGGACCTCACCTACAGGAACTCTGCTCGGCAAGTTCGCCGCAACCCTTTGCAGCCAGGGCTGAGCTGGGGTGGTGGCGGGGCGAGTGCCTCCATCTCCTTCTCCATTTCCACCTCCACCTCCACCTGCACCTCCATCTCCGTCTCCATCCCCATCCCCATCTTCGTCTCCATCTCCATCTATCACCTCTCCCCTGAGCTTGCTTTGAGCACATCCCAAAGCCCCTATGGCTGCATCACTGCTTGAACAAGGAGTTAACACCTCCTTGAATCCTCCCTGAAAAAGGTGATGGGAGGAGGAGAAATGGAGTTGGGGATTTTTTTGCCATGTGGCAAGGTGTGCCGGTGGCTGGGTTACGTGTGCTGCCAATTTGCTTCATTAGAAAACCTGTCTGGGCCTGAGTGAGCGGGATGTCTGTGGGAGCATCCTATGGCGAAGACTGCGTACTTGAAGGAGATTGCATCTAAAAGTAAGCAGATGACAGAAACTGCAGAGAAATAATTAAGGCTTTTGGAAAAGCAAGTCCCAGCGACGAGTGGGGGAACACAGGAGCAGAAGAAAAGCCTCACGCTGAAAGAGCAACATGATCGGTACAGTATTGGTAACCTGTGGGAGTCCGTGTTGAAAAGAGAAATAAGCTCCTTGCCAGACCACAGGCACAAAGAAAATGGGAAGTCACAAATCAAAGATGCTCAAAATTCATATTTTAAGGAAAGATGGAAAACCTCTGTGAAACGCACATGTTCAGTCCTTCGGGTGGCTCTTGCACTGGACACTACAGCTTAGGCTAAAAAGTGAAGCAATTCAGAGCCAACATAATTAAACTGATGAGTATAATTAATCCCCCCCTGTGATTACCCTGAAGGAGAAGCATTAATAGATGTAAATACGATGAATTCAAAATGCAAGTGGATAAAGCGAGAGGCTCGGCCCATTGCAGCAGTATTTTTCTGGTGTGATGAGGAGGTGAGGGTCCCCACGTCGGGCTCCCAGGCCGAAGCCGCAGGAAGGCTGGTGGGGCAGTGATGGCCCTGCAGAGCGTTTGGGTGAGAGCTGAGCTTTGTGTTGGTCTGCATGCTTTTGGGTAAGTGTATTTTTGCAGTAAGGTTGAAAAACAGCTTAGAGTTCCCGCATCTTGCATTCAAGTTTAAGACAGAGTATTTACCCAGGAAAAACTCTTCCTTGGGTCTATTAAGCACGATGCCATGTAGCAGTGTTCTGCTTCCAGCTATACTATAAGAAGAGTTATATGACATCGGCATCTCTTATGTTTCAAATTCTAGTCCACAAAGAGAAAAGAAAAAAGAAAGTGTCTTAAGTTCTTCCATATGACCATTGTTACGGGGGAGAACATCCAGTGTACTCAGCAGATTTTCCTTCAGCTTGAGTAGCTGTTTAAATTAATATTACTTTGTAAGTGTTCACAATGCTCTTCTCTGCACTCTCTCATCCGTGAGATATTTGTTTGCATTTTCTGAAGTCGGTGTACTCCTGTGGATAAATCCCCCCAGCATTCCCCGGAGCAGCAGCCCCCAGCCCTCCCGCGGGCACCCAGCCATCCCCGAGGGCCGAGCCGGGGGACCCGCACCTGCGGCTGGCGGGGGTGCCCTGTAAGGCAGTGGGGCTCTCCGTTGGGATTGAGGAACCACCCAAACCCTGCCCTGCTCTACCTGAGGTGAGGCACCACAGATAACATGCTGACTCGGTTATTGCAGAGGTAAGAGTTTACTTACTTCCATACTGCATGACTCCAGGTGAAAGAGGAAAAAAAAAGAGAATTAAAAGAATTGCACAGAAGCAGCTTATTGACCCCGAGTGTTGGGGCAGAGGCATGTCCGGAGGAGCCAACGCTGGGCAAGACCAGAGTGGACAGGGGAACATCTCCACAAAGAGTCAGCCCCTTCCAGAAATGTTTCTGGTCATGGTCACTGTGGGCAGCCTGCTAGGAGAGGGAGGGAGAAAGCATCTACTATTCGTAATGAAGACGTGTCAATATTAATAAGGTGTGCATGTGTCTCTGTGTGATTTTAACGTACAATGTATGGAGGAACGCCAGCTGCTTCAACATCAAGTTACGTGGCATGCACAGAACATGCCTCCCCGTCCCCAAATGTAAGATTTGCGAATATCAGATGGCAAAAACCATAAACAAAGGAGCACAAAATATACTGATAGCTAATTCGGCTAGTTATATTCTTTATTATGCTGTCTTTCTTAATGTAATGTGTCTCAGCTGCCATCGGGCAGGAATCCATTGTGAATAAGCTGTCAAGTTTAATTGGGCTATACTGTGAAAATGCATAAATAAATCCTTTAATAAATAAATAAACCTACTTCTCTCTGAGGCAAAAGGCAGTGGAATGTGCACACTTGGAATCCACGTCTGCTAAAAAAAAGTTTTAAAATGTTAAAAAAAAAAATCTGCCAGAAACTATTTTAGAGAAAAAACAGAAATGTAGTGCTTTATGTGGATTTATGAAATCTGCTTTGGGATGCAGCCCGGTTTCTGGATCTCCCGTTGCAGACACAGTTATTACGAGGGCTCAGGGATGATTCTCTCACGGAAGAGTTGGGTGTTCCCGTAGCGCGTGTCCGTTGCTCAGTGCAGAGAGCTGAAGTCTGATTTGATTGACGTTACTCCAGAATCATGAGAAGACCTAGATTTTAAGAATGAAGTTTTCTTTTGAGAGCTGTTACTATTACTTCACCAATTAGAAGCATTAGCCCTGCAAAACACTACCACTGTGACCCATTTCACTTTCTGTGCAGCAACGAGGCAATGACGGTCCGTGTTCCCTGGTCGGTGCTCAGACTGATGGCAGTAGGAGTGGTGGTGGCTCCATAGAGCCAGTGCCTACATGGACGGTCATCACCATCAGCTGATCTACTGCTTTCAATACACCGCTGGGAGGAATTTTTCTGTGGGACAAAATCTAAAGGCTACATATTTTGCAGGAAGCGTAAAGATGATCTGGGAGGGGATTAGAAACTTTCTGTGGCCTGAGGGGTGACGTTCTCAGGCCCAATTCCTCCTCTTCTCCTGTGCTTCCCAGCTGCCCAGCACCCATCCTGGATGCGAAGGCTCCAAGCGGGGGCTGCAGCCCAGTGCCCACCTTTCCCCCCAGGGTTTCTGCACCCACATCCCCTCCATGCACTGTCTCTGCTCCGGGCGCTGGCGCTGCCAGGGGGTAGCACGCCTGGTGGCACTCAATATATGCAGGCAAACCTGGATTTTGTTAGATTAAGATTCTGGGAAGGAATAACCCTCCGCACCAGTACAGGTCGGGGGCTGACCTGCTGCAGATCAGCTCTGTGGAAAGGGACCTGGGAGTCCTGGGGGACAACAGG
>RSEF01000007.1:40436727-40453147 GCA_003993805.1 Himantopus leucocephalus | reverse complement strand
TGCTCTGGCAGGGGGTGGCACTGGGTGAGCTCCAGAGGTCTCTTCCAAGCCTGACCAGTCTGGGATTCTGTAAGTGCTTTTTACTGGCAATGTGCTCCAAGACACCAGCCACCGATGACATGTGTGTGCCACAAGGTGCATCTGCACCGAGGTCCCATCTTGGCAGGGCTCTGCAGGGAGCAGCCCAGGGAAAAAGCCCTGTGGGTGCTGCAGAACCGCAGGCAACCTATTGCTCTTTTCTGTGTTCGACTTACAGAGTTAATGAGAAGTTGCACCTACCAGAGGGCAACCTTCGTGTGACACAACATGTTTACCATGGAAAACCTCAACTACCTGCATCACTCTTCTCAACTGTATCATTTTCAGAAGGCAGAAGCCCTGCAGCGAAACTTTGCATGAATTATTGAAAGGTGCTTAGAAGTACCTTGTGCAGGTAAAAAGCAAAATAAGGGCCATATAAGTCTTTACGTCTATTAACATACAAGTGCAACATAAACAAAGTCTGTGTGGAGGTGTTTTGTACAAAATAATTGTTTCCTCACTTTAACAAGGTCAAATAAAATAGGAAGATATAAACTTTCTGATGCGCTTCAGTTCACATTGTTATGCATTCATCAATAGGCCTGTAAACATGATGCATTCATCAATAGGCCTGTAAATAAACTTTTAATAGCACGCTGAGGGTATCAGGAAGAAAACAGTGGTGACCATAATCAGCATAAACAAGATTTGATGAAGATAGAAGGAGAGATCAAAAGGAAAAATTATAGGCTGATTGGGGTGAAATGGGACTGGAGTCATGTGTTTAAACTGAAGGAAGAAGAAAGGCAGAGCAGGTGAGACTGTGGGTAGGTTTGGAAGAAGAAAAGAGAAGAAAAGTCTAATTTTCCTGGGTAATATTGAAATCTGCCAGTGAAACCAGCTCCAGGAATGGCGGCTACCACCAGACCATGGTAGCTGATAACAATAATGTCTGTGCAAACTAAGAAATTTAGAAGATGAACTCTTTAACAATGTGTTTGCAGTCTTTAACAAATTGGAGCAACGGCAAAGTTTTAAGCGAGCGACTTCTGAGATGTGGTGAGAAGAGGAACTAGGAAAACTGTTTGTGAATGTAAGGATCTGGGCACAGGGATTGCTGAGAAATGAGTAAGTATTGCAGCAGGTGAGATATTGTCTGACAACTGTCTGTTTTCTTCCTTGACCTACTGCATCATCCCTTGGCCTGTACTGTATCTACAGTTTGAAGACCCAAGACACTTTTTTATGACATGATTGTGTAGAGGAATTTGTTTACTTCATTTCTTGCTTTGATGTGTGCATGTTTTTTTTGTACGGAAATCTAACTTTTTACTATTGCTTATTTCTGGTTTTGTTTATTTTTCTAATGATCAGCACCACCAACCCAGTATTTATGGACTGCCTCAGCGTCCTTAGGCAATGTGATCTGGTTTAGATTGAAAATTAGTGGGCTTTGCATACCTGTCTCCTTGGTGTTTTCCATTTGACCTGTAACCTAAGATGGATTTTTGTTGGTGGTGGAATTCACATGCACATGTGCACCTTTATCTAACTTGTTATTGAAATGTGATTCATTTAAGGTTTGACTCTGTTCACTGACGTATTGTCATGGTTTCAGCTGGGATGGGGTTGACTTTCTTGCTAGCAGCTGGTGTAGTGCTGTGGTTTGGGTTTGGGATGAGAATAGTGTTATAGTGCACTGGTGGTTTTGGTTGTGGCTGAGCTCTCAAGGCTATTTCTGCTCCTCACCCCACCCCACCAGTGAGCTGGCTGGCAGGGCACAAGGAGCTGGGAGGGGACACAGCCAGGACGCTGACCCAAACTGACCAGAGGGATGTTCCATACTATGTGGCATCATGCTCTGTACAAACCTGGGGGAAGAAGAAGGAAGGGGGGAGCATTTGGAGTGATGGCATTTGTCTTCCCAAGTCACCATTATGCGTGATGGAGCCCCACGTTCCTGGGGATGGCTGAACACCCACCTGCCCATGGGGAGCAGGGAATGAATTCCTTGGTTTGCTTTGCTTGTGTGCACAGCTTTAGCTCTACCTATTAAGCTACCTTTATCTCAACCCACGAGTTTTTTCTCACTTTTACTCTTCCAGTTCTCTCCCCCATCCCAACTAGGGGGTGTGAGCGAGCGACTGCATGGTCCTCGTTGCTGGCTGCGGTTAAATCATGACTCATATTAACCGCCTTTTGCAAAACTGAAACAACTGTCATGGTTTCTATCAAGTAGACTGGATTTGTGCTCTGTCACCGTTTTCTTTTTCTAAGCAAACATGACTTCGGGTACCAGAGAGCGAATTGATGCCTAGACCACTGCAACCAGCATCCTTGGTGGTGGGAGGCAGCGGAGGAGTCAGAGCTCGCCCTTCCCTCGTGCAGGGCTGGATTAATGACTGGTTACCCAACTTACAGACATGGGAAGACAAACACACACAGAGCATCTGAAATGCTCCCTCTCTTTCTCCCTCTCAAATAGCCCTGTACTCTTTGAATTCTCTGTGTGGGGGAAATCAAAGCACAGAACAAACACTGTTTTGATATGGCTTTGAAGATGATAACAGCATCTAATAGGAGGGAAAGAAAAGCCTTTGGGTCTGCAAAAAAAAGCAGTGATTGACGTGACACACAATCCAAGAAAATTTTACCTCTTAATGAGCAGCAGGAACCTCTCCAAGACTGTTTTACAGGACTGAAACTTTCTTGTCCTCTCGTGCAGTTACCGGTCTTTAAAGCAAAACTGTCTTGTGAGGCAAATGAGTACCTGTTTGGATGAAGATCCTGACAGGAGGAATCTCTGTTTGCTGAAGGTTTGTAACTTGTTTGCCCTTGTAGGAAGCTTTCTAGGAAGGCGCTGTGATGCTCAAGTCAGGTGGCAAAGCCTGTCTGGGTGCTCTGGGAAGTCCTTCACGAGGGAGGGCATCAGGAACAGCTCAGTGGCTCAGCAGGGGCTTCCTCAGGGGCTGCCACCCAGATAAAAGCTCAGGAAGAACTTTTGGATAGACAGAAAATGTTGCGTCAATGGGGCACCCAGATAAAAGCTCAGGAAGAACTTTTGGATAGACAGAAAATGTTGCGTCAATGGGGTGGGTAATTGGCTGACTTTAAACATAAATGTAGGACCGGACAGGCAGGTGAGATCTCCTTCATCTCACAGCTAACTGCACACCATCTCTGGTAGTCAGCCTTACCTACCAGTAGGGATTAACCGGTGTTTGTAAAGTGAGTGTGAAAAATGGGCACATCACAGTACTTGAATTTTGAGTGGTAGAGAGTGGGTTTGAATAAAAAAAAGGAAAGATCCCTGAGCTGAAATACGTTGTCCATCTTGCTGCTATTGGGCTGCCCTTGTCAGAAATGTTTTTCTAGACCCTTAGATTGAAAATGCATCATCTTTACGTGGGATGCTGCAATGTGGTTTGTCTCTCCGTAAGGGCACCCTGGCTCTTCATAGACCTTTTTACCATCCATGACATCACAGCATTTCTTGGTGGGACAGGCAGAGGCATGGGGGCTGTGTCCCTGGGGCTGTCCCACCTCCGGCTCCTGCCAGTGCCCGACAGCACCGCGTATAAGCAAGTCCATTTGCTATTGTAACACAACACACAGGCAGGTTTATAATGATGTTTTGAAATGGAAGCCTTCGTTAAACATCTATACTGCTGTCTACAGCAGCTTCTCGCGTCTCTGATGAGGTGTCAGAGATGCTGCAAATTTCCTCTCTGGTGTATCTCACACTAACAACAGCTGAGGATGATCAAATTTATTTACGTACCGCCTCAGCTGTATCTTTTTTCTCCATTTAAATCCTGACAATGAAAGTAGTGGCACTGGGGCTTTGCTGCCGAGTGCTGCTCCCAGTATGCAAGTCAATTTTGTACTTGCAGTATTTCCTTTTATTTTCCCCGTCCCCTCAGCTTGTGGACCGAGAGGGATCATACGCTCTTTGAAATGTGCACTGACATTTGGCACTGAGCTCTGTACTCGCTTTTAGAGGGGAGAGTGGGGAGTACAACCGCAACAGGCAGAACGGAATAATTTTTGGATTGCCCATCACAGATTTCTGTCTTTCTTCAGACACCTTCTTCACTACGAATTCATCCAGTTACGCAATGGGAAAATCTAACCTTACATTTACAGTCCCGTTAAGGTTGGACAAATTTCAGGGAAAAATAAATCCAGGTTCAAATTTCTGAATACACAGCAGTTTTGCCAAACATCTTCTGTTGCATAGTACAAATTTTATCTTCTAAGTTTATTGAAATAGCTAGTTTTGAGACTTTCAAAGAAATAATTCTGACTTTTAAACTGCATTTTGAACTATAGTTCATACCATCTTAATTAAAGTACTTAAATAGCAATGCATTATTTAAACTGCATGAAACAACGCCAAATCTCCTTCCCTGGTATATTGGCTTTATGCTTTGGTTCCTCATGTCATGACGAAATACTCTCAGGATTGGTTGGTTTGTTTGTTTGTAATATATGACAGCAATATGCAGAGCCTGAGATAAGAAACTTCCTTTTTAGTTCTTTAGACAGAAAAAAACCCCAACAATATTTAAAATCCTTTTGGCTGTTCTAAAATCTAATAAAAATAATTTCCTTAATTTTTTTTCTTTCATTTATACACTGAACTATCCATCACTAGGGATTTGTCAGATTTAGTTCTCCTGTCCCTTCACAAACTATCAATAAAAGTGATCATTCGTCATAATTGTTTGAGTGCTTCACATGACCATACCTGAAGCAGTAGAGGTTGGGCAAACCTTTTTAATGAACATGGCATTGCATATTTGATCTTTCAAACTACGTAGTTTTGATTGGTGCGAATGGTCACCCAAATGACTATGCGCTGACTGTCTTTAATTTTAGAGTTGAGAGACTGGCCCAAGCAGGTTGGGGAGCTTTGGACATCCTAGGGAGAGAGGAAGAACGGACCATGTGTATGGCACAAACTGGGATTTTGGCCACAGAATGAGCACTGGAAATCACTGCAGCAAAGGTATGGTATTCCTTCAAGGAGAAATTATTGGAGTGATTTAAATGACAACCAACTCCTTCAGGAAATAAGTGTTTTCATGCACTGTGGAAAAAAAAGAATTATATGATATGATGAGAAAGGGCGGAGAGCTTGGGAAAATGAAGGAGAGGAAGTCAAAAGTAGAATGGGAAAGAGGAACAAACTTTGAGTAATATTTAAAAAACTAAAAATAAATTAAAATAAAATTTAACAGGCTGCCCAGGGAAGTGGTGGAGTCGCCATCCCTGGAGGGATTTAAAAGATGGGTAGATGTGGCGCTGAGGGACGTGGTTTAGTGGTGGGTTTGGCAGCGTTAGGTTGATGGTTGGACTTGATGATCTTAAAGGTCCCTTCCAACCCTAATGATTTTATGATTTATGAAAATTAAGAGCTGTGGATATCTTACCACAGGAGATAAAATTGAAGGGCCTGGAAAAAAAAAAAAATGAAACCCCAGAGAACATCAGAAATAGCTCCAGATATGTCTATTCACCATGTTCTCCGTTGGAGACAGCAATCTGCAGACCAGAAAAAGAGCTTTTGCAGATATTAATATTTGACATTTCTTTTGCTGTGGCACCCAGACTCCAGTGAGACAAATACTCTTTGTTACAAAATAGATAAGAAAAATTCAGGTTCTATCTACAAATTTTCAGCTCTTCTCCACATATAGGATGGAATGTTGTCATCTCTGCCCACAGAAGTCTGATATTTAATCTGCATCATAATTGCTTCTCCGTAACTGACTTTTCCAAATCCTTGCAAGTGTGAAGAGATTAGCGAGAGAAGCATCAAGTAATGTGGCAAAGCCATTAATACTAAAAAGACATACGCTGACATGTAACATTCCCTAAGCCTGGAGAAGTTGTCCAAAGGCAAAAGTGTCCAGATGAGAAATGAATGGCTGCTGGCGTGGTTGGACATTTTTCTGGACATCTCACCATGGTTAGGTTTCCATCCTCCTTTGGAGGTGTAGAGAAGCTCCCACGTATCAACATTCTTGCAGGAAATCACCTTCCCAAATAGGTTCTCCCAGGGCATCACTCTGAAGCCGCAGTTTCTGAGGGCTTCAGCTCTTTTTTCTCCTATTTCGGACACTCCAGCACACACGCAGTTTTGTTTTGCTTTCTCTCTTTTGCTTTTACAATCCTCCTCCTCACAGTCTGGGCATGACAGCTATGTCAGGAGGTAAAAGACAGCTGCCATAATTTAAACTGATGTCTTCTGTTTGATAGTGTAAGCCACTAAAGCAGATGCTGATAATCAAGATAATCAAATCAAGATACTAAGAGCTGAGGGTTTCAGACATGCAGACACATTGAACTGGATGAGCAGCCCTGGCATTTATTTTGCTAACTTCAGGCTGGCTAGATTTTACAGCCTTTTCCAGCCAAATTATTTTTGGGGCTTGGGAAAAAATTGCTGTGAAAAGTGAGGGTGATCCTTAACAGGGGTCTAGGCTACCCCTGAGCTGGTTAATCTTCTTTGACGTGGCTCAGTGGTGTCAGAGATTCATTTCAATATTTTTTCCATAAAAGCTGGGAAAAAAAGATGCTCTTCACAGTGGCTAAAAGTACAAGGTATTACAGGTCCTATGGTGTCCCTGGAGCATCCTGCCCAGGATACTGCCATCTAAGAGACTTTGTGTTATGAACTGCTATCTTTTGGGAACAACTTTCTTCTTCCCAGAAACTCAGCAATGTCTGTCCCACCTGTAGCACTGGAGCTGCTGAGCCATAGCTGCAGAGTCTGCTCTCTTGGGGATGAATGCAACATCCCCCAGGTCCCCAGTCACCCACCAGCCAGGAGCTGAGCAGGTCTTGGGGCTGCTCACTGCCATCGTTCCCAGCCCTGGGATGCAGAAGCACTGCCTTCAAAGAAGCTCAGTGGCACAAGCAGTGCTTGTGAGGCCTAGGACCTTCACTGGGTTTGGTTTCAGTTCCTACCAAGAGCAAGTTATTTTTTTCCTTGCAGGGTATACGAAATGCAAACCTCTGAATTTAAAAATACCAGTGGTATGTGTAGGATGTGGTGTATGTAGAGCCATGGCTGCTGCTCCGCAGTGCCATGACGTACTTTCATGGCATCTGGGAGGGACCTGGTTGCCCTTTTCTGAGCATGAGCACCAGGGAACACAGAACCATTGCATTTCATGCATTGAGACAATTTCTATTCTCAGTTTTTTATCCAGAGCCTTAAATGATCCTTGCTTAAATTGCTAGCATGATACTCAGGAGCTGCTAACCTTGCAAGCACCACAAAGCCCAAAAGCCTTCCACTTTTTCACAGGACTCTTCCTCCAGCCAGGCATGACTCCTCTCAACACACTGCGTGGCAACTTGAAGAAACAAAACTCTGGAAGTGTTTTCTGCACTGTCAGAAATGATACATGTTTTGGCCTTATCAGTGAATTACAGCCAGTTCACCAGCTTGATTAGTTCAGCGCTTTGCCCATGTATCCATCAAAAATGTTTCTTTTCACTGATGAAGTTTACCACCATGGACCTACCAAAGTACAGGGTGATAGGTCTCTGCATCCAAAGTAATACTGCACAGTACACTTTGAGATCAAGATTTCAGCCAAAAAAATTGATATCCTGAGTCCAGCAACCTTGATCCTGTGGTTCCCTTCTCATACATGTGCACACACAACAAGGTGTGGGAGGAAATGAAATCTTGAGTCAGGCCAAAGTCTTGAGTCATGTCTTCAGGTGAATCTCCAGGACTCGTTTTTCATCAATTGTGTAAGCTCATTATTTCGTGCTTTGTGAATTCCGTGTTGAAAACAATGAGCAAGTGAACAAATAGTCGGCCTTGTTTACTTGTTCAGCACACAGGTATCCAGGATATTCCATACGACCGGGGAAAGAAGAAGGTGTAGCACGTGGGAAATGCACATCCATGATCACAGCAAATGGGTAAGGATCTGCTTCATTCACTGATTTGCTAAGAATACTCTGGTATAATTATTTATATCAGTTCAGTATCTACCAGGAAATGTTCTTGTGTATATTTTGAAGAAATCATGAAGTTTTAGTACTATGAGAACTTGCTAGAGGAGTCTGCTGTTAGCTCCTTGCTGAGAAGGGGCGCAGGCAACTGTGGACCGTGCATCAGCCATGAAAAGCAGAGGACTCACCTTGGCAGACCTCCCTCTGCAGTGGTATCAGGGCAGACAGGCCAGATGCTCTGCTGACACAGACTAGAGTCATTCCACGGCCTTCAGCAGTTCAACTTAAACCAGACAAAGAACTGGCTACAGGTCTGGTTTACATTTTATCACTTTTACCTTTTATGTGCAAATTCAGAGATCTTTTGTGCTCTACCTGGTGGAGTCCCTTCTCCCAACAAGGACTGACAGAGGTAGTGTTGTCATCTTAGTTGTGTGACATATCAAACATAGCCTAAGTCATTAATTTGGGATCCTAAAGCTTGAAAAAAAAACAAAACCCACAATCAAAAATGGTGTTGCATATGTCCTTCTTATCCCTGTTTTTATTTTTTTTAAAAAACATTATTAGATGGGTTTGGGAGAATTTGTGTTAGATGAACTTTGTGGTTGGACCTATAAAACAAAATTTTGTGGGTCTATAAAGAATCACAACTAATGAGAAATGAAATAAAAGCAATCAACAGTCTTCAGGTCTTCAGCTGCTGGTCGCCGCCCCCCCCCCCCCCCNCCCCCCCCCCCCCCCCCAGCACCCCCCACAGAGTTTCCCAGTAGGACGAGCAGATGAGCAATGAGATGCACCTGCCCATTGATGCTTTGGGGATAGATCAATGCAGGGCAACCAACCAGACCTCTGCTTTGCCATCTGATGGGCTGCCAGGTGCACTATAAATGTTATAGACCCAATATCCTGGTTAGTCAAGGCAAGGGTTGTTCTTCTGGCATTTGTCTTAGTCCTGGATGAAAGGTACTGTATTGGTTTTGTTCTCATGGTGGCTGTGGGTGGCCAGGAATGACCTGACCTTTACCATATGAGCTTTTTAATATCTCCAGATAGGTGATTTTATGCGAGTTCTGCTGTTGCTGTTTAATAGCGTGTTTCTGTGCTGGCTTAAAAGCAGAAAACAGAATTGGGGTGGCTTGAAAGCTGTTATTTCTGAACCTGGGTCTTGCTTTGGAAACATGTTGGGTTTCAGTGGCAGCTGTGTCTTGAGACTTTCCACTTGAGCATGAGTCAAAATGGACTAAGAGGTGTTACCACTGAAGCCTTCAGAGAGTCAGAAGTTTGCTTCTCCTAAGTGGCTCCATAATTTTGGTGCAGTTTGTGGTTTTTCTTCCCACAGACCTGATTCCAGATGACGAGCAATGAAAGGCCTGCATAGGGGTAATCTCAGGCATCTTGAATGTAGACAAGTGGTACATAAAAGATATTCAACAATTTCCCAGCCTTGGCAAAACCCCAGGATAAACATATGTAATGGTTTTCAGAAGGAATATCTGACACACTAGGCCAAATCAAAGCATGATATTTCAGTTCTTGTGAGCAACATGCTGCTTTCTCCATATCTCTGATATTATGTACTGTCTGAAGGTAATCAGAACGTTTAACTCTTAACCTGAGTGAAGTTTATGATTGTTTGTCTCAAAAGCACACACCAAGCGTACCTGTAAGGTTGTACCCTGAAGAGGGACATTGCCATGTATCGGTGTCTGCCTGGAGCCCCACTTTGGTGGTCTAGGCTTGGTGTTTCAAGGGGGTGGATGGTATTTGCAATACTTGTTTATTATTGCCTCGGGTAAATCAACAGAGTGAAGGTAACCAAGTAGTGAAAAATTCCACACTTTTACTAAAGGAAATAAATAGGAGTTTCACTTGGGGGTATTTTTATTATTATTTTTATAATCTTTCCTTGAATTGTGGTTGAACTTGAAATGACGAACATAAACCTGCATTAGGTTTCACCAGGCTGCAGGTCAGTTCCAGCTCCTCAGCTGAGATACTGAAGTCAAGCTGTGGCTGTTCCTTTTCTCTTTGGTAATTCTAAAGTAAAGCTCACAAACCTGGAATAAGAGAGTCTTAATTAAAATAAATAAATAAACCATGTTCTTGCTGGTGGACAGAGTGAACTTTGGCCTGAGGCTTACTGGGTTATAACAGATGTGTGAAATGGCGCATGGGAGATGATGGGTTCTGCTTTGCAGGACTGTTCTTTGGGCAAAAGACTGAAATTTAATGGGAACAAATCTTATGCAGTGGCTTGGAAAGTCTATAAATGCCACTAAATTAGTATTTATTGGTCACAGTTAGCACTGAAGTGCATTGGCTGGACATTGACCTTCTGTCCATGCAGCCAGTGTGGTGTTGGTATTGATGAGAAAAACGAGCTTGAAGCACTCTTTAGCTCATGAAATCTGCCTAGGAGAGACGCAGGGTCCGGTTGGGACAGTGGGCTCCTGTGGTGTTTATCATCATGTCCCTTCCTCCCTCTTCTGAAAATGAGCAGAAGGTGTTGTGTTGAGGCTGGCGTGAAAACCTGTCTTGACTTACCAGGCTTGGAATTCGGAAGTTCTTGTGCTCAGCAGCAAATCTGTAAGCCAAGAAGATCTATAACCATGAAGACTGACAGCCATAAAGGTTGTATATTCAAAACTTGCGAGTTCATAAATATTTACACATTTGCATGATCACTACTGGCAGCAGTTTGCCTTTGCGAGCTTAGAAGAGGCTAAAGCAGCTCAGCTGCTGGGATGTGAGTAGATTAGCACGGCTGCGAGTGAGGAAAATTGCTCTGGCTCTTCACCTAGTCCTTTTCTTGTTAGCTTGGGGTTGCTTTTGTTGTGTTTTACGGAGAGTTATGTAGCCTGAGGCAGGTGGACGCACTCAGGCGTGATGCTTGTGGCTACGCTGAGCCCCTGGCAGGGAGGTAGTTAATCTAGTAGATAAAAACATTTCAGTCGTCTCTTTTTTTTTTTTTTTTTCAAACCTACAAATGTGTAGGTTTGAAAATAGGTATTAGGTAGATGTGTATTTCACCTGCGGTGCACGTTTCCAGATGTACGGATCTGCTGAGCTGTACCTGCGTGGCTCGTGGTCTTACTGAGGAAAGGTGTCTGGAACTGGATAAAGAAAAGACAGGCTGGAGGATAGAACTAAAGGACAGGGTGAGGCTAATATTTTAATAAAAGCGTCTTTCCAGTGATCCACCTTGAGCGAGGGGGAGGCTTTACTGCGCGCGGTGCTCCCCCAAGGTACCGCCGATCTTCAGTCGTCATCCAGAGAGTGCGCAGGTTCTGGAAAGCATTTCAGTATGTAGGAGGAAACCCACATCTTGTTGAAATTTGCATTATGTCATTTTACATGTGGTTATGTCTTGTGCCTAGTGATGCAATGTAACCCAGTGTAACCCCACTTGACTTTACGCAACAGGAGTGTCTCTTGTGCCACTCACCGCGGAGAGAGAAGCTGTGGAAGGAGGCGTTTGGGGCTGGGGAATGAATCTTTAATGGGGGATTTTGGAGTAGATACCTGCTATGCTTACTTCGTTTATTTTTTTTATTAAAAAAAAAAACACAACACTTTGACTTATGGTATGCTTTTTTATTTAGATACAGGATTCTTAAAGTCTTTTTTTTTTATTGAGACATTCGCTGTGCAGAATAAAGTCAGTAACTATTTTTACTGCTTTATCTCCATATCTAATTTGTGCCTGGCGATAGAAAATGAGGTCAAATTATCTAACATAAGTATGCTGATACCGTTAACAAACACTACAGAAAAAATACCAAATAGTAATAAGACAGTTCTTTTGTTAATTTCTTTTTTTATTTTGTAATTTTTGGGTGTCTGATGCCATTACACTGCCTGATAACAGCAAACTTAGGCAGTCGGGAAGGGAAGCGCGCTCTAACCTTGCATTTCCCCCCACCATATGCACGCTTCAAATGCGAAGGAAAATGCTGTCACGGCCTCTCATGTGTTACCCTGCTGCAGTCCCTACAATGCTGCTGCCACCGTTGATAGTGTGCATTTAAAAAAAAAAAAATAAAAAAAATAGGTATATTGGCTTCAGAGCAGGGAATTTTTGCACAACTGCCTTGTTTCGGCTGCGCCGGCTTGGCAGGCTGCTTAGCCACCCCAGTCTGCTGGCTGCCAATCTGCCGGGGATCCCGCCGAGTGACAGCTCTAAAGGCTGGGGCCAGCTCCTGCCACCACTCCCGCGGTGACAGGCAGCCGGGATGGGTGTGAGCGCCCCAAGCATCGCCCCTCTGCCCCGAGCATTGCCAGCTCCTCTGCACCCTCCTGGGAATAAAGCCCTGGAGACGGGGCGGGGGGAGGGAATCATTCAGGTGGGCACTGTGTGCTTGGGGTGCCTTTGTCCCCAGGGTAGGCGGTGGTACCCCTTCCCCTCCTCGCCGCGGGCTTTCCCCGTGACCTTTAAATGCGAAAGGTTGCAGCACCTCGGTGGGAAGCATGCTGGCGCATCACCGGGGCTCGGTGGCGGCTGCAAGCACCAGAGGCACCTATAAATAAATAAATTAAAAATTAGAATAGCTTCTGATTATAAGGGACAACTCCATGTGAATCTTAATTACTGTAATTGGTTCTCAGTTACTATGGTGATTGGTGGGCGCTCCAGAGATGCCTTTGATGGGTGATAGATGTTTACTCGTACATGAGTCGTCACCGTTCGAGTGCAGCAGCCCCATCAGAAAATCAGCATTTACCCGTAACTTGTACCTGGTGCTGGGAGAGACACCACGCTTTCACAACCACTGCAAATACACAAATATTCAAGCTGCTATTTATTGTCATATGCAGAGATGCTGCGCTGGCTCCCACGGTGCAGCCATCCCCTCTCCGAGGGTGGTGGGTGCTCGGGAAAGGGCTGCTGGAGCCGCTGGGTGCTGGGGTGGTGGGATGTCTTACGAATCGGCACCAGCTGGTTGAGACGAGATATTTTATTTTGTTTTGCCTGAGGAGCTACCCCCAATCCCTGCTCCTGAAATAAGGAATTAGGGGCTGGGGAAGGCTCCCTGGCCCCAGCTCGCCACCAGCCCCAGGGTTTATTTTTGGAGGAACCCAGCTCAGGTTGTCTCGCTGACAGCGAGCACAGCTGGGAGCTGGTGTGTGTGGGGGGGGAGTTGCAAGCATTTAAAGCTTTCTGCATTAAAACAACTATTTGGGGCTGCACAGGGAAGTTATCAAGCGGCAGAACTTAAAATGTTAGTTTTCATAAGTGAGGATTTCTGTGCACAGTCCCTCATTCCTTCGCTCCATCGCTCTAAGGCATGGTGGACCCATGATATTATTTTTAAGCAGAAATGAAGTTCCTAATGAAAAGCAAACAGAATTCCTGAGCAGGGCTTTTACAGTTACAGTTAAAATGATTCCCTACGCAGTTCAACAGCAGCTGAGTCTGTATGTGGCTCTTCTTTCTCTGAAGCCCATGACAAATCTTGGAGTGAAAATAAACATCTTCAGAGTGTCTGAACAAAACTTGTGTTACCCTGAACTAAACGGCAACAAATAAAGTGGCACAGAATGACAGTGCCCCTTTGAACGAGGCGATGAAAACTTTGCTTTGCCGTGTTTAAGGGAGAAAGCGCCACCCCCCTCCGGGAACCGCCGCTGGCTTCACGGGCGATATCAGAGCTGATTAATTTGTGCTATGGCCATGAAAAGCCATAAATAAATGATGTGCAGGATCTCCCCCCACCACCACCACCCCTCTCGGCTTCCAGAATTAAAGGTGCTGTTCCAGGGAGCTGTTTGCCTGGTCCCTCGGCCAGCCGGGATCCGACCCTTCCCGCGCCCTCGGGGCGCCCAGCACCGCTCCCTTTGACTTTCCTGGCGAGCCGGGAAAGTGAGGCATGTGCCCAGGCTCATAATAGCCACAGTGGCTGTAATTTCTTTAAAAACACAGCCCCGAGTTTGGGGGAGGCGGTGGAAGGGTTTGTCAGAGTAGGGTGGGCAGGGATGCCGCCCGGCCGCGGGGTTTGGGGAGGGCTGGGGTCGCACCGGCCTGAGCGCTCCCGCTCCCAACAAGGTTTTTCATTTTTCTGTTTTTCCTCGAGCTTTTAAGACTGAAACTGGAGAGCAGAGTGTGGGAGTGAAAAGATGGGGATGATTTTAAAGGCATTTTTTCTTGCAGGGAGAAGGACAGCGGTGGTAGAGAAGAGGAAAAAGTTCTGACCGGGGATTAAATCCCTGATAAACCTGGCAAACAGAAAGCAAAAATCACAGTTCATTGCCAGAAGGCAAGTTTTTATGTAAATAGAAATAAAATCGGGTATAGATAGCGGTGAGTTGTGGCTAGCAATGCACGTTTTTATTATTTGTAGATAAGTCCAGGTGAAGTGCCCGGCGCTGGTAGCAGGAACCCGCTTTGCTTCTAGTTTTGTTTACAAACCGCCTGGAGGAAGCCTGACAATTCACAGCCACGCGGCCTTCCGCGGTTCTTGCACTGAGCATTAAAAACAAAGCTCAAAAAAAGAAGGAATTTAGCAATGCATTGCATTTTGAAAGCTCCTTAACCTTGCTGAGCTCTGCAGGGACGTTGGGAGCCGCGTTGGGGCTGGCGCAAACCATGTGCTAAAAATCCACCGGGATATGGACCTTTAGTTCTTCTGGGTACAGCAATTATTAGAAAAGTGACAATCTCCTTTTTCTTTTGCTTTCTAACAGTGACGATAAATATTAGCTTTTAGGGTTTGGGGTTTTCTTGTTTTTTTTTTTTTTTCTTTCCAGACCCTGACAGGGTTCTGTCGATCCTGCCTGTGGCTGGATGGGATCCGCTCCCCGTGGCCGGCGCTCGAAGGGAGCCCAGGTCACCCGCGTAGCCCCTCTTTGCCTTAACGAGAAATATCTCTCTCTCTGACACTCGCTTCATCATTTAAAAGTTTATTCGCCGGGCTTAACTCCGTACTGCCCGCGGCCCCCCGTCAGGCCCCTGTTTTAGCAGCTGGAGGGAGGGATGGATGCAAAGCGTCTGGCGGGGGAGCGGGGACGGGCTGGCGCAGCCCCCGCTGCGGGAGCTCACGTCACCGATCGNGGGGAGGGGAAGGAGGGGGGAAAAAAAAATAAAAAAGCAACCCCAATAAATGGGCAGCCTGAGGAAAGCCATGGGATGGGCACGGGGGCTGCGCTGCTCCGTGGGGGTCAAAGCGATGTGGTTCCAGAAATCCCGCAAGCCCGCGGGATGGGGCTGGGAGGGAAGTGCCGCTGCTGTCGGTCTCTCTGCCACCTGTGCGTGTTTCTATACATCACAGGCGTGTGTACACACAGAGTTGTGTGTTTGCCATATGTAGGCACGGTGGAAGGAGGCATTCCTGTTGATATTGCGGAAATTCTGCTTTTAACCAGACGCCGGATTAGAGCGATGCTCACCCACAATTGAAACGGAATTGTGAAGTCATTCAAATTTAATTGTGACTTTTGTTTTGTTTTCTCGAATGAAATAATTGAACTTGGTCCCTGATTATTATTATAGGGCAGGAAAAGGATGATTATAGAGGCAGCACCAGAAAACAAAGCTGCCGTTATGTCTTTAATCCACTCGAGGAAAAGGGTTCTCAGACTTCCTGAACTGCTCTTGTTGGTCTTTTAAAAGGACTCATTTTTATTTTTTTTTAAATAGAAATGCCAGTTAATTTGATTTATAATATGGGGTGTTAATGGAAAAGAATTATAAAAACGCCCTGCTCCGAGTGCACACAGTGCGTGCTGTTGCGCTGCAGCGTCTTCTCTTTAATTAGCGTAGAACTGCCGGACAATTGTAAGCACTAACAACCTCCCCGAAAAATCAAATGCACTTTGTCCCGCATAGCATTAGCATCTAAATAAAAGTTTTCCTTTAAGATGGTCACAATACACGGAAAGAAAAGAACCCTCTGCTTTTTTTTTTTTCCTCTTTAATTTTATTTTATTTCCAGAACAACGACTGCCAGAATATAGCAAGCAATGTTTTAAGGGGAAAAAATCCTGGCTGTAAATGTGCACAATATTCCACATTATATACATGTCATTTCTGAGCACTGTTGGAACGATGCAGTGTCAAATCTGTATGACAGATTGAGGTGAAAGCTGGGAAGAGAGAGCCTGTGAAGAAACAGCCCTGACTGAGTCAGGCACCCTATAGAATTTATCCTGCGGGCTATAAGTAACCGGTTTCATCACGTAAAAGGAGGAGTGGAAGAAGGATAATTGTCTACTAATTTGGGTCTGGGCGCGCGCCGGTCTAACAATGCCATCTAGCGCTGCGGGACCCCGGGGACCCCCCGGCTGGGACCCCCCCAGCGCTCNGGGGGGGGGGGGGGGGGGGGGGGGGGGGGGGGGGGCTCTGCCCCACGCACCCCCAGATGCTCCCCCAAAAAGGGCCCCCACCCGGCCCCGCTGCGCTCCTCTGAGCTGGGGGGGGGGG
>RSEF01000007.1:40415088-40429512 GCA_003993805.1 Himantopus leucocephalus | reverse complement strand
GGCAGGGGGGTGGGACTGGATGGTCTTCAAGGTCCCTTCCAAGTCAACCCATTCCGTGATTCTATGATCCTCCGCATCTGCATCCCCCCCTGCAGCTGCAGGGAAGATGTGCCCACAGGGCTGAGTGCCGAGCTCTCGGGCACTGCATCCCGGGCTCCAGCCAGCCGCAGCCTGGCAAGCTCAGGGCATTCAGATTCCGGCCAACAGGTGGATTCCCAAAGCTTCACCCAGTGCCAAGCCTGCAGCTAGCCAGCATCATTTTTGCACTTCCATCTGCAAATCTTCCATGCCGAAGGTACGTTCCTATTTCTAGCCCCCCACATAAGGCAGTTCATGTGTTGTCCAGCTGCAGCCCAGTATTAAAAATAAATTACTGTCGAGCTTTAGTGAGAGTGAGCTGAAGCCTGCTACTTTTTGATTTGCAGGAGAGGGAAAACCACGTAAATTTGAAGTTCGAGGGAGCCAGCAGAGGGTCACTACCTTGCCTCACAGCGGTTACCCAGTGCTCCATGTGCAGCCTGCCCGGCTGTCCCCTGCTGCATACCATCAAAAGTCACTTAAAGAGAAATCAATTATCTTCACTTAGAGCTTTCCATTCACTTATGCCACCGGGAATGGCTGAAGCAAAATAAATGACTGTATTCCTATAAACATCAATGGGAAATTACATTTATGTGCTCTTTGGATGCACATTTGTATTTTAGGATTTTATAATCTCATTACTGAGACTGTAAGACTGAACTACTTTGGTAGAAAGATGGAAGAGACAGACATGTTTATAAGCTTTTTTTTTGTTTCTGAACTCGTCTCTTGCGATGCTTTTGGCACCCGGTACTGCTGCTGTGACGCTTTCTGTGGCGCCGCTGCCAGTTTTACCTTCTGTGTGTCCCATGGAGGCGGCAGCAGCTTTGCCTCACCTTGCCTTTGCTTCCAGGTACCCCGAAGAGAGCCCGTCAGCACGCTAGGGGATCGCTGCAGCCAATTCAGAGCACACATGCAGTGAACATCACGCTTACGCAGTGCTCTGTTAAAGCCATGTGGCTCAGGCACCCAAAGGCACGGTTGAACTGTAATGACAGACGGAAAAAACATTCCTACTCTCTGGCATTCCACATTTACTTTCCGGTTGCCTCAATGTACAGGTGTTGCCATTTCTTCTTATCAACAAGGAGAATTTTGTGACTAAAGGGACATTATATTATCCAATAATAAATTTCCGGAGATGTGTTGAGAGTTTTTTCCCAATTTCCATGAAATGGAAAATATAAATTTGTAATGTACTGATTAAAAGAAGAACAAATAACTTTGTCTTATCATCTCAAAGGGGAGCTTTGCTGATCTATTTTTAAAAATTAAATTAATTTTGCTATAGAGTGTGGATTTATCAATATTGTCAGTTAGTATAAAATATTTTCTATATTTCCTTCTTGGAGTGGGGCGTAAGGTCATGCTTATATTCATCCTGAGCATCACCCCAGCATAGGGCTTAATTTTGTCCCTATGTTGAGACACGCATTAATTTGGCTTTTCTTTTCTTTCTTACTGATGAAGGCTCCAAGAACACTTAAGGAACCGACACCTGGAGCCATCCCAGGGCAAGTCTGGAGGATGCCAAGAGAAAAGCCTCCCCAGGTTATGCCGACAGCGAGCGGCGCTGCCATGCCCGCGCTCTCCCTCGCTCTCCCTCTTCAGCACACTCGCCCATCTGTCACGAGCTTTCCGTCGCGCACAGTTGGCGTGGAAAGAGTCCAAAGACCCGATTCCCAAGGCAGTGCCCAAAAAGCTTATCTAAACCTACAAACATTTTAGACAGAAATAAATGTAAAAGTTTGGAGGGCATAAATGCTGAATAAATCTGAATTAGCAAGGAGCTATCTTGACTGCTGTTACCTGTAGTATTATGGATACATAGACGTCACAGATTATATACTTTCTTAGGAATGTGTGTGTAATTATTACGTGCATACTTTATATTTTCTTACCTTTATATTGGCTTACCTCCTGTACCTGGATACATGGACGAAGCTCTGCTGAGCCCCCTGCATTTGTGGTCACCAGCACATCTCATCCTCACGTCACGCTCATGCTGTTCCTCAAACCTCCACCAATTTGGCAAAGCCCGTTCCTGGGGCCAACACAGATGGGTGCTGACACGCGAGTGGCTGCCTGGGGCTGTGCTGGCTGCGGCGAGTGCCAGTGGACCTCCCCGCCGGGGCTGGCAAGCAGTTTCAGAGACAAACTGTGTAGCTGGTTGTCATGTGTGGTGTTCTTGTTAACATCCCCCATTGACAGGAGGAAAGTGGTGGAAGCCTCGGTGCTGTTACTGAGTTGCCCAATTGTCATGACCATAAGATGGGCTTAACAGTGGGAAAACGCTCACGGCATTGGGGTTATCTCCATTGGTGATGCCCACAGTCTGTGAGCATTATGAATAGACCTGTTGGCTTGGGGGAAGACTCTACATGGTGACAATATTTGGGTCAAGGGAGCTGTTCCCTCCAGGGAGATGCACGTGTCTATTCCTGACGTGGGTCTCTGATGGATGAACCAGTCAGGGAGGTCTCAGTCAGTGGGTGTATAGCTAGTTAATGTCTGTCGTTGAAACACAGACAGCTGTGAAATGGGAGAACCTTATTTCCCCACCATGCACATGAAGAAGGGCAGCTGGGTGGGGTTGTCGAGATGCCTGACCGTCCCCAGCCTGTCCCCAAGCAATGGTGGTAAAGCCCATCACTCTCCCCCAGCAGCGGGTGGGCTGTAGCGGGTGGGATGCTCACGGGGCACATCGCCTCTCGGTGCTCAGACCACGTCCCCACCAGCAGAACTTGCAGGAGCCATGGGGACAGACACCCTCCCCCAGCTTTCACCGTGGCTTTGGGGCCAGGTCTGTCCACAAACCTGCTCGAACGCCCCCAGAGCAGCTCCGCTGGGCGCCAGAGGTGAGGAGAAGCAGCTCAATGCTACGCCCAGCGGGCTGCGGGGAGGATGCGGTGAGCTGGGGGGGGTCAGACACAGCCCAACACAGCAGCGAGGGCTTTCCACCCTCTGATGGATGATGCACAGATGTTTGTCTTGGGAATAATAATTCAAGTGCATTTTTGCAGCAATCAGAGAGTGCTTGGAAGCGGTGTAAACAGATTAACCAAACCAGTATTGCACTCAGGCTAAATAGTACTTTTAACCGTACGAAAATTAGGCTGCCATAAAAGGACGCGTTCTCTCGCTCTCTGCCCCTCTCTTTCTCCTTCTCGCTCTTTCCCTTTATTTTTTTTCCTTCCTTCTCACAAAGGGGCAACGTGAGAAGCGTAACCGTAAATCACCTCGAATCCATGGAATTGGTAATTCTATCGTCGCATGTGAACACTGACCTGCCATTCCCGCCCCCGCCTCCGGCGCTGCCGCTCGCTCACGGGGCGGCTGCTGCGAGTGGCAGCACAGCTAATAGTCACCCCCATCTAATTTTTTTTTTTTTTTAAATATACGGACGCAGCTGCCTTCAGTGGTGCCCTGATCCATAAACCCTGCCCGAGCTGGGGTTCACGTCTCAACCCGCCGGCTGCTGTGGGTCTGCCTGGGCACGGCGCAGCTCTGCCCCCGGGCAATGCCCCCCACCTCCCTCCATGCAGAATAAAGCCCTCGCACCTCAGGCCAAGGTGTTCACATGCTTCTCCTCGTTTGCTCCAACACAGGATGAGAATATATTTCCTTTTTGAGCTCTTATACCAGGGATGCTTCTCTTTCTTTCTCGCCCAGCGGATGGTGGACCAGCAATATAAGGTCAGGACTCAGAGCAAGGTGAGCAGTTAGATGGGAAAAACAATATATGGTTATGCTCTAGTGACCTTTTCTAGCAGCTTCTTGAGGGGAAGGAGATAAAAAGGCAGCTGTCATCACACGTCTTTTTGTCATTCATTTATTATTTTTATTTTCTTAGCACAGAACATATTTTCGTATATGAGTGGTGATACCCAGCCACTAACGGGGCAATTTATAGTAAAAACTGAAGACAAAGGTCTGCTGCAATGGGGAGCGATCTGAGAGCCTCTACTGATTTCTGGAGCTTTAATTCCTGGGGCTGGATCATAGAATCACAGAATCATAGAATGGTTTGGGTTGGAAGGGACCTTAAAGACCACCTCGTTCCACCCCCCTGCCCTGGGCAGGGACACCTCCCACCAGCCCAGGTTGCTCCAAGCCCCGTCCAACCTGGCCTTGAACACCTCCGGGGATGGGGCAGCCACAGCTGCTCTGGGCAACAAAATAAGAATTTTGGATGGGGGAGATAACGGTAGAAATTCCTACTTCCCTGTGCCGAGAGAAAGAGAGCTCCCCAGTCTCTACGCGACAGAGGAAATGGCTTTTCATAGATTAAGGTGAAGTTCAAAAATTCAGCAGGATGCGGGCATATCGGGGCGGCCTGAATTACAGGCACAACTGCAGCACGTGCCAGGGGCTCTGCTCTCGGCTGGCCTTGGGGACAGAGCCCATGTACCCGGGGCTGGCCCCCGCCGGCGCCCCCAAAGGCGCCACGCAACCAACCATCCAACCCCGGGTTTGAGTGTTGGTGCTTCCACGAGCCACCGACAGCCTGGCCTCTTGCGCACACTGCATGTGAAATCAGAAGCCCTCAAACAGCGTGAATACGTAGCCATTTATTAAAGTAATAAAAAGTGGACTGGATAAAAGACGTTTAAACCGAACAACTTTTGAAAGTTTAATATAGCTTTAGATAAAACTGAGCTTGCAGTATTAATGAATACAAGAGTTTGTTATTTTGTATAATTCAAATAAACTTGTACATTTATACAGTTATAGACCGCATGCCAGAAAATGCATTTAGTTTGTTCTAATTTGAATATGTACAATTTACAATATAATTCAAGCATAAATTCAACAGTAGAGAACACAGACCGGCTGTGCAATCAGTTACTTCTTAGCACAAGCGTTAGGGCTGGGCTAAAATGTTAATTAGGAAAAAAAAAAAACAACCAGTGGCCACACCAATAAAAATGAAATATTAACCAGAAATAACTTCCCAAAATGCGTAACTAAAGTTATCACCCATGTTTGTACTTCCACTCTGATTTATGAAAGACGCATATGTTGTCACCTTCACATACATTACGCATCGTAACACAAGCCACGAGCCTCAGAAAGCTCGCGTCCAGCAAGGATAGGTGCATAATTTGATTTAAAAACCCAAACTTTTCAGTTAATCATAACTTAATATTTTCTATGGCATTAATTTAATAACAGCAAGGATACTTTCCCAGTGTTTCACATACTTTCAGAGTTGTTTATACAGGCTACTGAGTAAGCCACAGCCACTCAGATTGCCACTATATTTTACGGCTACGGCACTTCTCCTTGCCACCTATTTCAAGCTCAATTTGCAGAACACATCCACGCTGCTCCGACTTAGTTCAGTCTTGTACACAGAGTCATCCCAAAGTTTCCCAAAGCAAAAGGCCCCTTGGCTCTCCCGCAGGCAGGACTGGCAGCCGCCCTGCCAGGGCATGGGCAGCGGGGCTCCTTCCCCGTGGGTGGGAGGACACTGGTGGCCCCGGGGCACGGCTGGTGAAACACTGTTGCTCCTAGTCTGGGGGCGCATCACGTTTACTTTTCCGTAAAGAAAAGTCATCCGGACCATGAGCCATCCCCCAAGCTGAGCGCATCAGGTGGTGGGAGACCCTGGGAAAGATGGGCGGCCACCAGGCGGGACCCTGATGTCCCAGGGAGGGTTCCCCACCTTGCAGCTGCCCTTTCGTACCAAAGCCACGAACGTGGGGGCACTGCCACCACAGCAGCATCACCGAGGGGGTCATTGGGTCACGCTCCAGCAACATCCTGGGAAGGAGGCAGTGGTCCTCCACCCACCCTGCATAAAATAAGGAGGGGGGGTTGAGGAGAGGGCAAGCTGCTGGAGACCCTGCTCCCAAAACTATCCGGAAAGGCTCCAGCCTGCAGGCAGGACTCATCACTGGGTTGTGCCACGGCCGAGCGCTTGCCGTGCT
This sequence comes from Himantopus leucocephalus, assembly GCA_003993805.1. NCBI lineage: Eukaryota > Metazoa > Chordata > Aves > Charadriiformes > Recurvirostridae > Himantopus > Himantopus leucocephalus. Next base: position 40,423,498 of record RSEF01000007.1, on the reverse strand, counting down.
GATTAATGTTCCTGGCTCTCTGGTTTGGACTTGGTGGTGTTTGACACCTGGCGACTGTACATGGCTATCTTTGCTGTCAGTCCAGGATTGGTAGAAGAGTTACATGTGGTACAAAAATCAGCAGTATTTTACAAGGCAACCTGAGGAAGTGTTAGCAAACGGGGGAAAAGAAGTCCAGATTTTACCTTGCGGCATCAGCAATGGGCTGACCGCACGTGCGGGGCGCAGGACCTGCACACAGGGAGCAACGCACGCCCTGCCCTCCAGCAATAACCTGCCTGGAGCTGAAGTATAGCCAAAGGTGTAAAAAGCGTGCAGTGCCACTCAAAACCCACAATAAACGATGAAAAGAAACTTTGGAAGTTAGTATAAAGTCCTTGGGAGTACAGCTGATGGCTCATACACTGCAATTCCAGGGAAAGCACTGAGCCACAGCGGTGTCTGAGCCAATCCTCCAGCAGTGCCGAGTTTCTGAGCTCTTATTCCATGCCAACATTTGTAACAAAAACAATTTTTTTGCTCAAAGATCATCAGATCTGTTGTTATTAGTCATGTAGCGAGCGTCAGCATTCGTGCAGGATGGTTCAGAGCCCACGAGTCAGAAGTGCCCATCCACCGCTTGCAGCTATGAGAGCACCTCCTGCCCGACGCATGGCGGTGCCTCGGACCGCCTGGTTGTGGTCTCGAGGGTTTGACACACAGACCATGTCCCTCAGAGCCCTCTCCTGCCCGCTCTTGGTGGTGGGTTTCATACCCGGCGCTCTGTCGGTGCTGCCCATCCCTCCATCTCGCCCAGACCTCCTCCACCACGAAGGACCCCCCGGGAACCCACCATGATCTGGCTCCCCCAACCCGGACCACGGACCACGGGTGTCCCTGGGCACCGCAACTGCCGACCTCCTGAGTTTTGGGGAGGGTCTGGGGTGTCGCGGGGCACTCCAGCACCGCAAGCCATGGTAACGGGGGCACCCGCACAATCCCCAGCCCTCCTGGCTCGACCCTGCCGGAGCGACACGAGATGGAAACGGAAACCCAAACCCAAGCAGGGAAGGATATCCAACCAAATGTTTACACAAAGTATTACTCATTTTGAAACCCACAGGGTCAACTTTAGTTAAGAACATGTTTAAACATCATTTTCACCATAGAGAAAGCAGTAAGGAGCGACGCCGCCGGCAGCGCAGACAGCGGCCGGGGAGCCACGTGCCTGCCCGGGTTTGGGACCTGCCGCGACTCCGCACCGTGCCGGCTGCCAGACCGGGGCTCACCCAACCATCCCCGGCACCGCCGCGGGGACGGCAAAGCCAAGGGAGACAAATCCGGGCACTGCGGAATCAGGGGGAATCATGACTCTGCCTTTGGGGTGCAGCTGGTCCAGAGTAAACGCCTGCTTGGCTTCATGGAGACACTCAGCTCTTTGCATGTTTAGCTATTCTGTCAACATGAGAAATCAAGCACATCCTGCTTATTTAAAACGGGTTTCTTGCACATACATTATAAATCACGAAGATTTTAAAAAATTTCTACTAATCGTATCTAACGTGTGAATTTCACTCATTTATTTATTGTTTTGCCTAGGCTTATTAATACAAGTTTCTTCTCTAAACAATGCCTCATGAAATACATTTTAATTTTTTTTTCCAGTAGCCTAGACGCAGGAAAAGCAACCCCAAGAAAACGTTAAAGCAAAATAGAAACCAGCAGTTAATTTAAGGCTAGCAGATTTGGTGTGAGGAATTAACTAATACACCTTCTTTTGAGAAAAAAGACATGCACCATAACTACTTTGTTGAACAAAACATCACGATCCACATCAGAAAAAAAACCCAAAACATTTTCAAATCAAATTATAACTTAACCTGAAAGTTACCCACTCGCATGTTTTACCTACTACTTACTCTTAAGAAATACAGGGGAAAGGAACGCCCCTTTCCATATTTTTCAGAATATACAGTATAAATATAGTAGGAGTCATGCCATAAAACTATATGCAAAAATTGCACACTATTATTGCATGCGTGTTGTGATACTACATGCCAACGAACATCAGCTCGCCGATCGTCCCGTCGTTCCTACTTACAGCGCAGCCACCGCTGCCTGGGGGATGCTCCTGCCTCCCGGCGCGCCGGGGACCACAGAGTTCCGCACACGTATGGCTGGCGGAGGGCCTGCTCCCCTGCCCACCCTGCCCTTGCCAGCAGCAGTTCAAGCTCTAATCGACAGCGCGAAGTCCCGTCGGGTTATGTAAACCGATCCGAATTCATTTTCCGCAGTTTGGGTGGCAGGTTCCCTTCCATCCTGCCGCCGCCCGACAACTTCTGCAGCTTGGGCGGCAGGTCGGCCACCGACTGGCTCATCGGATCCGACATCATCTTTGTGGTTTTGGACACCAGTTTCTCCTCCGAATTCCCGGGGACCGAGCTGATCCGCTGGAGTTTCATGGGTAAATCCCCCATGCTGTAGGCCTTCTCAGAGGTGGTGGAACTCATCCTGAGGAGTTTTTTGGGGAAGTCTTCCCTCCCGGTTATTTTCTGCAGTTTTGAAGGCAGTTTTGTGCCAACTTCATCGAGACCATCCAGGCACTCCACCGAGTTATTCCTTTCCTTGCTGTTGCTCACAGCGGGTGCTATCAAGGGCGAGGACATGAGCAGCATCTCCTCCTGCTCCTTCACGCTGTACGGTGGGGTGGGGACCTCAAACGTCGCGTGGAACTGGGAGTAATCGACTTTAAAGAACCCCTCTTCCAAGGAGATAACGGGGAAGAACCGATGACCCCAGAGCACCTCGTCCTCAGTATAGGATGTCCTGGCTTGGCACGTCATCCCTGAAACGAGCAAGGGAGAAAAACTCCCACCAGTTATGGACAATTGTGGATGCACATAAATCTTGGGGGCTTTTGAACATTTCAGTGAAACACATTTTATGTTTTTAAATGCAGAAAAGAAAAGGCATTGGCATGCCTACCATCTACATACAGGAGCTATTAAATTGTCATCCTCAAGGTGACAACAGAGGAAGGGGTGTAACTGAATAATTCACATCAACCATCACAGACGCTTCTGAAGGTGCTGCTGACAAAGGGAAACACAGGGCTAACTGATAACCCCGGTAATAAATTAGTGACCGCTGCTAATTTTAATGTAAAGTCAGACTTGTCAGGATCTTAAAGTATTACTCAGTTATTCCATATTTTCATCGTCCTGACAAATCCATACAAATCCATGCCCTATGCTTTCTGCATTGTATGCGCAAACCAAGCCCATGTTAGTGCATTCCGACCCACCAGCGAGCAGCAGGTACGTCCTGTGAAATACATTTATTCCTCTTTAAGGGCTTCACCAGCAATCTGCTCACAGATCCGTCGCTGCCAGGCTGAGATCCAAGCTTCAAAAAATTAGCAGGGAAGAGAAAATATGACTAAGAAGCACAACACTGCCCTTTTCCTTCCTCCACCGCCTCCCTCCTCCCGAGCACCCAGACTTGGCCATCGCGGTGACCCATCCAGCCTCAGAAACCAGAGGGAAACGATGACTGTGGATCGCTGGAGGCTTCTAGAAGAAATCCTGCTGCTTCTTGGTTGTTTTTTTTTTTTATTTTTTTTTTTTAAATGTTATCTGTAGCAATCTGTAAATAGAATTACCCTGCCATTTTATTCTAGCATAGCAAACTGGAAATATGACATTTGGTTTTCAGGAAGCTAAATCTACCTCTGCAAACACATCCTCTGCTTAGCTGGCAAGAATGCCTTTAAGTCAGGAGAAAATTAAAGGAAACTTTGGAAGGCACAAGAAAAACGACAGCGGGGCTGTAGTGAGGGGGAGCGGGGGATGGATACGCGCCTGGTGACACACAGCCAGAAAAATAGCATTTTATTACGCTTTATGTTACTGCTAATGGAATCAAAGTTTTAGTTTTGCATAGCAATTTCTACTGCTAATGCATTGGAGTATATCACAAGACATAAAACTCAGTTTTCTGTTTTATCTTTTTGGAGAAAAATATGAATGCCGGGTTTTTTTGCACTGAACGCCGCTCCCACGGCCCGGGAAGGCGCCTCACCTGAGCTCACACACCTGCAGGAGCATCCCCCGAGACCAAGCAATCCTCCCCGCTTCCCACAGCCTCAGACAGGACAGGATTCTATACTTTATGGTGTGTTTTTCACCCGGTCACCATGTGTTTCAGTTCTGTTTAGTAAGTGAAGTGGAAGCAATCACATACCTAATGGGTTTAGAAAAAAACCCACAATTTTTTGAAAAATGATAATTAGAGTGAGTACTTCTTCCATCTGTGTCCTTTACACTGCAGCTGTTCATTAGGCGTACCTTCGCCGCGAAAGCCCAGACCTTTCCCCCTCTGCTTCTTCAGACCTGACTTCCGAGGGAGACCTCATTAGCCAACAAACGCATCTAATAATGCATGCAAATGGCGGGAGCCGTGTTTGGAATTGGCTCCACGGTGCCTGTGAAGCAGATGGCTGGTTAACTCCGGTGACCTACGCTTTAGATAACAAATTGCTTAAAATGCAAATCTCTCTGTACAGAAAAGTCGATAATTGCTGCCCTCGCTGCGCCGCGGGCTTTGCTGAGCCGGGGGGAGCCGCACCTCCGGCATGATCCCATGGGGACACCGCCGGGGCGGCCAGCCCGGCCGCAGCAATGCTGCTCTGCAGAGAGCTGACTGGTGGGTGGAAATCCCTTGCACGGCTTTGTCTTTGCGTTGGCAACACACAAAAAAAAGAATTAAGCTTTATTGTAAAAGGTGTGCTATCAAAATGCCACGGGGGGTGTAAGAAGGGGCAAGGGGGGAACACACGGATTATCAACACTGCCAGGGCTCGGGGAAGGGGACCAGTGCACAGGACTGGCCTGGGCCATCTGCATCCCCATCCCCATCCCATCCCCATCTGCACCCCCATCCCCATATTTGAACCCCCATCCCCATCTCTGCACCCTCATCCCCATTTCTGCACCCCCATCCCCATCTCTACACCTCCATCCCCATCGTCAACCCATCCCGTCCTCACCCCTATCCCATCCTATCCCATCCCGTTCCCCACCCCTATCCCATCCCCATCCCATCCCCATTCCTATCCCATCCCCATCCTATCCCCATTCCTATCCCTATCCCATCCCCATCCCATCCCAATCCCCATCCCATCCCAATGCCAATCCCATTCCATCATCATCTACATACCATCCCATCCCACCTCCATCCCAATCCCCACCCACACCCCATCCCCAGGAGATCCTCTGGCCGATGCTGCTTCCCGGGGCAATGCCGGGTTGGGCTCTCCCACCCCGCCAGCCGCCGCGCTGCAGGGCTATTTCTACCTCCTGATCTATCACTCACCTCTCCCAAACTGCTGCCGCCAGCAGGCTTTCAAAGGAGGAATTTTATACCTGCTTCCTGTTGAAAAAGGTATTAGCTGAATCTCAGGAAAATCAGCTTCATAATTTGTTCCATTGATGTAACCCCTTGTAAGCTCACTGGAGAGATAAATATTTGCAGGTATATAATTTTTCTTTAAAATCAATTTATCTTCTTCACTAACTAATGCGAGGGTGCAAATTATTTAATAGCCGCTCAGGATGAACAGCAGCAACTAATACGCTCCTCATTATAGGGCATACCTATCACGCTAAGCAGACGATGCCGAGAGGTGCTAACGTGCTCTGATAAGCCCTGGGACAAGAAATCAATTCTCCCATTTTCCTCCCGTGCCGCTGCGTTTCCCGGCCCTTCCTTCCCTTTCCCTTTGCTCAGCAAAGCCACAGACTCCCAGCTACCTGCTCTGCAATGCCTTCCAGCAGCCACCCCCGGCTGTGACCATGTCCTTTGTACTATCACAGCCATAACAACGGTGTTGCAGAAGGCACTCGGAGCCATTATCCACATCCCTGCGCAGAACAACCGGCAGCTCTTTGCACGCATCCCAACGCATGGACCGCGCTCCCTGCTTAGCCGCGTTAAAGCCGGCAGCGGCACCGGGGACGGGCACGGTCCTCGGGGCTGCCAGCCCGCACAGTGCCGGTCTCTGCATCCCGCACCGGGAGCGCCTCCGGGCATCCAAAAGCCATTCCGCTGCTCCCCGCAGCAAGGGCAGACCCAACCACAGCTGCGGCAGGTTCATCCACCGCCCACGGCATCAGCGTGGAGGGGGAAACGCATCGCCCGCAGCTCAGCTCTCCCCTTACCTGCGTCTCCAGCAGGCTGCCTGGACGGGACAGCACCAAACCCCAAATCAGCCGGTTTTCCTACCGAAAAAGCAGGTGCAGCTGGGTGCAACCCGCCACTGACAGCCCTTCTTGATAACTACCTCGGGATTATTTTCCATTAATTTATGCTTTGATAAATACAGGCCTTTTATTCTAATGCCAAAGTAGTTTCCTTCTGACCTTTAAACCCTAAGATGCATAAAGCAGGAGGCGGCGCGGGGTGGGGTGGCTGACGGACACCGCGCAGGGGACCGCAGGCTGCGGTGGCCATGGGCTCACGCCCAACAGCCTCCTCAAACAGACCAGGCCATTAACAGCAGGCTAGTAAGTTTTCCTCCCCTTTCTGTTGGTATGAAAGGTTTTTTGGCTTTTCGTGCTTGTTTTCCTTTTCCCTAAGAAGTTATTCATCAGCAGGGTAGGCAGCCAGCAGATCCTTCCATGCCTTCATCATGTTAATGTGCCCGTTACAATTTTACCAAGTTGTCTATATTATTAATATTCATTTGCCGTATAAATTTTAAACTCTCGTTTGGAAGCAAACACGCTGTATGCAGTGCATATAATTAAAAAGCCATCCATTTGTCAAAGTAAAAGGTTTCGATACATTTTGTTCATCACTCCTCACGCACGCTTCCATCCCGAAGTGCTCTCCAGAGCTGTTAACGGCCGGTGATTGCAGTGCACATTAGCAAAGCTCTGCCTGCATGCAAATCCCAACGACGCGCCTGAGAAAGAGCTATGCTCATGTGTATAGACCAGCACAAAACCCAAACCGAATGTCCAATAAAACCCCCTCTCCATTGTTTCAAAAACAGAGGCTGCAAAAACATCGTTCGCTATGCCCACAGGCAGAGCTCTTCCCCCAGCAGCACGGCTCCTAAGGGCACAAGCAGCGCTACTTCGCCTGAACACCCCGTACCCTCACAAACCTCACTCCTGCGTATTCGGGGCCGCCCCTACCCCCACCACCTCTTGCTGTTTCCAGGAATTGCGTTAATTCTGCAAAACCCAGGAACTGACTCTGTTTTCAAAGTTATTATGAATAAAGTGCTTAAAGGAAGGCAAGGGCAAAGTTTCGGGACTCATCTCCTCATGGGCAGAGGCTGAAACAGCCTTAGAGAAAGCTTTAGTATTAGAGATTATTAGAAATTTTGCTACTGATTAAATTCAGTCATTTACACCCACCCGTAGTGACCTGGCATCCATCCGTAGACTCCGGCACATAATGCCACAGTCCATAACACAGGAAAATCCCAGCCATGTGTATTTAGGAAAAAAATCCATTAACTTCCTTAAATAATGCACAGCAGAGCAGCTCTGGGGGATGATCACGGGTTAAACCGATGGATTCTTCTCCTCAAGTTTGATATGAAAATATCTTTTTATTTTTTTTCTTAATAATCATGCCTTCTCCTTTCACCATTCGCTCTCTCTGAAGCAAGTGCTACCACTGGAGAAAAATGCATCTATCTGTCATATCATAACTTATTAATTACAAGGTGTTATTTCTAATGAGGTAGAACTCTTGGTTTTAGAGCCCAAGCTGAGCTGAAAAAGTCGATGCAATTATCCCACCCCCAGCCAAGCAGCAGACTATTTAAGGTTTTATTGTTCTCTGTCTCTGGCTACAGCAGGTTTAGACTGAATAATCCTTTCCCAGGAAACACCAGCGAGAAACAGGGTTGTGCAAATGCTTAGACACAGCCGACAGCTCCATAAACACATAATGCAGAGCGGGTCTGGTGCCATTGGGATGATGCTGGGGCCAGGATTCCCCAGCATCTGAAATCCTAATAATTCAGTTAATGATCCTGATAGCTTCTAGCTTCCCTACTGGATAAGGCTAGTTCCCCAGGAAGGCGAAGGCATCCCAAAGGACAATGGTTGTTGCCACCAAACCCACCAAAAATCCACTGTCACCTTGCATCGCGCAGAGTCCCATCCCATGAACGTTGGCCACAATGTCCCCATCGCTGGCTTTGGGTTTTGTGGTGGGCACCACGTGCCCCACTGATGTTACCAGGCACAGCTGGATGTGGAAAAGCCGTCCCTCATCCCCACGCTGGGCTCGGTGAGCCTGAGCTCAGCTGCAGTCATGACTGTGGTCAACGCTGGGTTTCGACATTCACAGAATCCCAGAATCCCAGAGTGGTCAGGGTCGGAAGGGCCCTCTGGAGCTCACCCAGTGCCAC
>RSEF01000007.1:40383937-40406773 GCA_003993805.1 Himantopus leucocephalus | reverse complement strand
GGGGAGCGGGGGAGGCGGGAAGGGGGCGCTGAGGGGAGCGGGCAGCGCCGGCGGGTCGCCGCCGTGAGGCGATGCGGCCGCGGGCGCCCCTCCGCCCCGGGGACGCCCCTTATTTGGGGTGGGATCCTAAAGAAAATGAAGGCCCTCCCGCCCCCGGCGGGGCGCAGGGCAGCCTGCCCGGTCTCTGAGCAGCCGCCGTACCCGGGCGGCCGCTCTCCCTTCCCCCGCAGGGCCCATCCCGTGGCCGGTGCGTGCCCCGTTAGTCACCGATGGATGGAAGCGTAGAGAAAACGGGGGGGGGAACCAGGAGAATAGACACCATCCCTCCATTATATTAGTCACGAAAAGCGTTTATGCTCCAGGTGAGTCAGCGGGTGATGCGGGGGCAGATGGCAGGAGGCCTGAGGCCCGGCTGATGTGCTCGCTCCGGCGAGCTCTCGGTCGGTGACGGGCCGGTGGCCGTGAGGGGTGGCAGCCTGCGCCCCGCTGCCCACCACAGCCTTCTGCTGGGGCAGCCCAGGCACCCCTTCGACAGGTTGTTAGGTGACTGCTGTTAATGCTTCCTCCAGTTCCCCAGTACCGGGGGGAAGCGCACGGACTCCTCTGGGAGCGCCCAGGCGGCGAGCCGCTCTTACCCTCTGGTCCCAGCCCTGCATACCAGAGCCTGCAGGAGAACCGAGGGGTTACATGTCAAAATGTTGTATTTCTCCGTTTAAAAATAAATAAATAAATTGAGTAATCGTTGCTGAAATGCCCCAAAGCAGATGTATTTCACCATTCTTCAGGTAAAATTGAGAGGAAGCTCCCGCCGCCTCACCCAAAGAGCCTTTACATCTGAGTGCTGCCATACACGTACAGTTAAGATGTTTTTTCAAATCATCACCCACAGACCTTAGAGGCACTGGCTCTTGTATCCAAAGCGGCAGTGCGTTTTCAGCGCTGGCTGAAATTGTACTACTTTTTGTGAAAGAAACCTCACTCGTTAGAAAAGGAAATCAAAACAAAAAAGCTGTCCCTCCTGTTTACACGTCCAGCCAGGTAAGGATTGCATAGACCTTAACTTTGCTCTCAACGGGTAGTAGATAAAAGGTGTGGGAAGTTTTGTATTTTGATACAGCGGGTCGATGTCAGCGCACTCCTTTCCCCTCTCCCTGCCTGCTTGTGACCAGACTCGGCGGCACTGAAGCAAAGAAAGCAAAGGAGCAAAGAAAAAGTCCTGACGTACGACATTTTATTGTCAGTTGAATAATATCTTTATTTGACACTGAGAACTAACTGCATGAACTAGCTGCTTTGATATAAGGGTGAGAAACCTCTTGGCACTTTGTATTTCTTCTTCCCCTTAAAAATAATTAATAAAAGCATTTTTCAGTATGTTCTAAAATAACATTTGAATAAATTATTTGATGGCCTTTCTCTTCTCACAAAACATACCGAAAAATTGCTCAGAATTTTTTAACATCCCTTTTGGGCTACAAAGTCCGTTCAATGTATATGATACATGGCCTTTAAAGTATTAAATGATTCCTAAGGTGGAGTCAGTATAAGCGAAGCGGAGAAGTCAGTCCAGTGCTAGAGTGCAAGACTGGAAATCCACAGTTGTGTGCTTCTCTGAGGATGAGCAAGTCAATTTCTCTGCATTGCAGCTTTCTTATCTCTAACCTCGCAGGGGCGTTGTAAGCATTAATTGCTTCCTGTAAAGTATGTTAAGAAGCAGAAATGGAAGTTGCCTGTGTAAGTGCAAAGTATTCTTTCTCTGTTCGTTTTTAATACTAACTGTAGGATATTTGCTCCAAGTAGGAAAACGTGAGCTATCATGGTAGAAGGAAATAGCAATTCACGGAGTTTGGCAGCCTTAAAACAATACTGTCCCATAAAACTAGTACACACAAAAGAAACAGCAAAATTCAGTGACTGCATTGTTCATGCAGTCCTAATGCCGGGTCGGATCCTGGGTAGTGCCACCTGTTTGGAAGAGCAGTGTAAAAATAGTTCAGAGCAGTTTTGTCTCATGGAAGGACTTTTTTCGCCACCTGACTGGTAACCACACGCTGTCACAGAGCAGAAGTGTTCGCTTCTCAGGATAGTTTTCCTTTTAGTCCATATAATAGGCAACGGCTGTTTTTATTCATGAGAATAACAAACCTCCAAATGTTACTAAGATACTCACAACGAGCTCCTGACAGTGCAACCGCACAGATCTTTAAAGTAGTGTATAAAAGATATTTTCTGTGTCAAAAAAAAATTTATCCTTCATTTTTCCTTAGTTGTTCAGAACTAGATTCCTCTCTAATAGCGGTTGTTTCCTGTGTGCGTACCGAGACTTCTGCCTTTGGCATTGTCTTTGTCCCAATGTTAAAGGTGTTGATCCTTCACAGTTCCAGATGATTTCAATACGAGTGGTGTGTATTAAGCAATGCTGCTTCAGTCCTGTCAGTGGTTCTGCAGTAACCTATCTAGTTTGTCAGCTATTATTTTCTGGTTTTCTTATCCTTTAATGTATTGTGGCCAAATGAGGAAAGACTTCTGTCTCCAAACTTACGTTCTATTAGCATCCTTTTTAGAATAATGTATAGCTTGCAATTTAAGAATGCAAAATAAAGCCACAGAGGTACAGAAGTGCATAAAACATGCAAGGGTAGGTATACACAAGCCATACATTTGAAGTTTGTAAGTGTGGTGTTTGCACCAAAGCAACTGTTTTATAACTTACCGTGGGTGGGCCGCTTGCTGGTAACCATGACAAACGGAACGCCATTTTTCAGGAAAAAATTCCATAATACCTAATGTGTGATGGTAAAGTGCACATAAGAGAAGAGCGGACATACTTGATTGAATCGAATGCAGTGATCTGGACTGGATGCTTGGAAAACAGTGTAAGAAATAGCGAAAATGTAAAATAATTCTTCCTTCAGCAATCTGTGTTTCCAGCAATTAGCAGTGTGGAGTTTCCAGTGTGGGGGCTGCAGTCAGACCATCGCATTTAACATCTATTTATAGATCTTCTATGAATTTCTCTTAACATCTATTTTAATCTGTTTTGAGTTTTGGTTTCAACAACAGCTTGAGCCAGAGAGTTCTAAGATTAATTATACGTTTTGTATAAAAGTACCTCAACTTCACCACATCAGCTCTATGCTAATATATAATATTAGCTTGATATTCTTACTGGGCGGTCTTCCATTCATGTATTCTGAGAAACAGTGGACAATAATTTTTAATATACTTTTTTATGGCATCTGTGATTTCACGGGCTTCAGTCTTTCTTCTCCCTTAGCCTTTACAGGCGGAAGAAAAGTCCAGGTCACTTCAGTTTCCCCTTTTACGAAAGCCACTCCACGTCTCCACTCATCCTCATCTTTCCCTATGCTTTTTTGTAGTTTTTTGGTTTTCCTACTAGAACTTTTCTTTTTCCCCTGCAGAGAAAATAAGAGCATAGAACATCCCTTTGCTTCCCAGAGACATAAGCGGTATCACAGTCAGGCTGGTTATCAGTAGGTTGATTGTGTGACCTGCATTAAGTTCATGTCTGCTCAGCTTTTACAGGCTGGAATCGAATAGCGCCTAAATAAAACTAATGCTTTTTCTTGGCAAGTACTTCTAAATATTGTGTTGCATTATTTAAAATGTATATAGTGGTGTGCCAAAAAATGTATTCCTGGCTCTACTGGAATATCTACCATGACCTTCTAACCAATCTGTCATGACAGAAGGTAACCTTTTTTTTTCTGGCAGGTGAGGCTGCAGAAAAAAATTATATATCTTTATTTCCTAGAACAGATCCTTTGACTTGTGTATGGTCTTATGCAGAAAGGAAAACAAAGCTGAAGGACAAAGCCAATTCGTTTTCATCTGAATTTTACATCAATAATTACACAAAATGCAGAACTCTTTCCTACCACCTAATAGAAATAAAATGGGCTGATAGATAACAGACTGACAGTTATTGCATGTATACTGCCTTTCAGTGTAATTCATTTATTATTTTTTTAGGTAATAGCAGCCTATAGTGTTCTACTTACTCAATTTTATTGCTTTTGCTATATTACCTTTTCAAATGCAGAACCACAGGTAAACCAAATGTAACTATTCATCAAACCCATGAAGTATCATTTATAACATGAAAGCAATCACAGCTAATGCATCAGTTAATCCCGTACCTCCTCTGACGGAGACTTCCTGTACGACTATGCAGCCTGGTTTTACCATTTGAAAAGAAATTGGATAACCTTTGAGATAAATTTTCCTGCCCTACATGAGAAGGTTGAAATACCCTTGCATTTAAATACTTTATGCCCTGTGCTCCCTTTATGCCTTGAACACAAATCTTAGAGCTTTTTTAAAGCAGGCTATGACACTTAGTCCACTCATCTGATATAGTAGGGGTGTGTAATGATAAATTACATACATTTGGCAGTAGTTCAGTTACTTCAGACTTCAGTTTCTTCAGGACTCTTAGACAAATGTCATCTGGGCTTTGTGATTTAATTTCCTTTTTTCTTGCACGTCTTAGTAACTGCCTGTGTCTTGCCTTCCTTATTTATAAAGGGTGAACCTCAGGCTGCTTCTTGCTAGTCCTGTCTTTGTAGAATCATTTACCTCTGCTTCTGTTTTCTTAATGAAAGAACAGAATATATTTCTCTGGTAGTGGAAGAGAAGTAAAGGCATTAGCATAAATACTGCTCCATGTTTTGCTTCTTATTTAGATGCATCAATCTGCTTCAAATTTAAAAAGATGAATAAGCTCAGTAAGGCTGGAAAACATACATAGAGCTGAGTTTAAATCTTTACACTGAATTTGAGTCTCTTTCTACATTCTCAAATCTCTGTGGGCTCTGTTTCAGGTCCAGCGAGAAGTCGGTGTTGAACACCCCGAGGTCTGTGTTTACTCAGTGAACCAACATGTGTTGGGGTTGGTAAAGAGCATTTCTTCCCATGGTTCCTCTGGATGCAATAGCCTGCTGTTTTGACTATGTGCGTACTGGAACTGGCACTCAAAGCCCTGCTCAGTATCAGTTAGTGATGGAAAAAATAATATTCCAGATTTGTTTTCAGTTTGAGGGTGAGGATGATCAAAAGGATCACAGGCACCTTTGGATGCAAAGCACTCGTGATGCAAAAAACTATTTGAGAAAATCCTTTTTCCTCTGAATTCAAAACACTGATACCCAGATGCATCTGTATTTGGCATTAGCAGGTAATTAATTTTGTCATCAACCTATTTCTTCATGTTTGATAAAATTTCATTTCAGAAATAAAGGATTTATAGCTTACTTTCCCTCAATGCACATTATCATTTATATAACTGACAGCTTCAGTTGTTAAAAGCAGTACATGAAGTTTTTTCCAATAAAGGGCTCACATCCTTCTGACATTTATTACAAGTTTATTACTTCTATACCCTTCTCAGTGAAGCTGTTTCATTCATTGTGGGAGTGTCTGAAGTACAGATTTTTCATTACCTGTGACGTACCATTAATTTTAGGCCAGAAGTGGTTTCCTTTTGACTGGTTGTTAAAAACAGGAAAGGCACAAAAACACATGAAGTCAATTAAGCTAAGAAAACTCATTTGGGATGGAAGGGGAAGGTTAAGGTACCTTTTTTTTTCCCCCCCAGGTGATATGTCAGCCTTCTCAGAGTAGAGAGAAGATGGGTTAGTTACTCTTTTGATTTACTTCAGAATAAAAATCACTGCCTAGAAGACTGAGTGAACTGGTCATGTGATACAGAATGTCTTCACTTCTGTATCAATATCATGGTGATTATGTTAAGACAACAGAGTCCGTAACTGAGTGCTTAATTGAGCAGCATCCTTTGTCCCAGATAGATAGTAAATCAAATTCTAAAGGACATTTCTGTATCTGCACACAGATGCTAAACTGGGATTGCATATTCACCTGTGGAGGAAGAGGGCATCCCATGCCAGTTGGTCTCAGTGCCAGAGAATGGTCCCAGGCCAGTTTAATGTACTAAAACAGATGAAGCCTTCAGGAGCCTTCCTCCAAGTCCTAAATTCATGGTAAAGATCCTCAAAATCAGTATACATAACTGCGTCTGTTGGGGGACCACAGTTGCAATCCCAGCCCCTTAGATCGCGGACCTGAGCTAGTTTAATAGTTTTTCCCTTATGCAGGACAGGATGTGGTCCTGTGTCTAGAAATGCATCGAATTTCTATATTTGTAATATTTACTTTTGAATCTCAGTAATGTTTTAGGTGTTAGATAAAGATCTGCCACCTTGCCAAGCCTCAGTAACAGCTTCGATCATGTCTACCCTAATCATTTCTCTGGCTTGTTCATAGTAAAACTTACATGATAAATGAAGACATCGTTTTAGTAGAACTCAATTTTCTTCGTCGATTTATCTTTCCCCTTCAAACGATCTCCTATTTTAAAATTAAAATTTCTGTTACTACCATTATCCTATCAATTGTTTGGAGTTTTTTTTCCCTTAATCTGTGCTTGCAATCTCCATCTGCATGAAGGGCAAATTGTACTTCAAAATCTTATATAGAAACAATGCTTTATGAATATTGGAAGTCCAATAGCTTTCTTATTAGAAATAAAAAGTGTGTTGAATTCACACCATAAAACTGCCTTTGGGATTTCAGCACATGTTCTCCTGGAAACCTCAGAGGCGTTGATCAGAGAGATTACTGTCTTTTTGGTCTCAACTCAGAGGAGAAATAATGTTTTACAAACTCAATTAGAGTGCTTGAAAACAGAGTAAAACCGTTAGAAATGGCAGCCTTGAATAGAAAACATGAAATGATAACAGGAGTTTGATCTAGCTGTGTGCAGGTCATGCTTGAAACAACTCGTAAGCCACAGGAGAAATAACTCACCCAGGGAAAAGGGAGGTTGGCAAACCCAGGCACTCCCTTGACAGTGAACGAGGAAGTTTATCTTCCTTTGAGCTGGCAATGGCTAAATGTAGTTATCTGTATTATTTTTCTCTTTTTTGTTTCACAAATGCAATTACGTATCTGTCACTTGGACGTAAAATGAGCATTCTTTTCAAAATCAAGATCACCCTTCCTTTGACTGTGAACCAAATGATACTTGAAATGCACTTGCTGCTTACAAAAAAAAAGGTGTCAATACAATACCGCGTTATAATTGGGTGGAGTTTGGGGCTGACGCTGCCTAGGAGGTACCATTTCGTCTGGTCTAGTAGACTTTCTCTGAGCATCTCTTTTCAATTGGATTTCACACAAAGCTCAGAGGGCATGGTTGCCTGCTGCCTCCTTTCAACCCAGCAAGGCGGTGCATAAATCATTCATCAAGGGTGTGGAAGACCTGTAAATAATTATCAGCTGTGCTCAAGGAGGCCTGAATTGATATGTTTGGTCCCCCAGGTGTGAGCTGCATGCAGACAGTCCGCCGGCGAGCAAGGTCTACAGGGCACGTTAGAGCTGAACTTTATCCAATGTCTCTGCGTATACAGCTCTGTGTTGTAGGAAGGGGTATATTCCCAGCCTCAGGAGGTGACAAGTTAGCTATCTGCTGCAGGCAGAGGGACACGAAGGTCTAGAAACCCTGCTTTTACATGCCGCTGCTGCGTGCGGGGAGTGTTGTGCTGTACTACGAATTTGCTCGGTGTAAGGGTGGCAGTCTCCGTGCGGCATCCCCCTGTGTCCCTGGACCTGCCAGCCGTGCACGGTAATTTCATACCACTTCAAGTGAGCAGGCCTGGGTCAAAGTCCCTCCTCTAAAGGCTGTTTAACGGGAGAAAATTAAACATTGATTGGAGGCAGGCTCAGTACCCAACTATCCACAACATCACCCTACCTTCTTTCTGGCCCAATTAATACTTAATGATTCTGTACAAAGTGATACGGCTTTAATAGGATGGACTGAGAGAAATTTCCTTCCTGCCTCATTAGCCAGCAGTCTCCCAAGCTCTCATGGGAAATGGGAGCTGCAGGTTGAAGTTCTCTGAGGCAGAGGAGGAAATTCAATCCAAATCCTCAGATCCTGTGTGGGCACTGCACCCACTGAACTGGGACCATGCCAGAGGCACCAGTGGTACCTCCTCTCCCTGCCAAAGGCACGCCACCAAATACTTAATGAAACTCGCAGCGAATTCTCCACTGCATCGTGTATAAGCATGTTAGTATGTGCTAAACATTGTATTTTTAATTTCCAGACTAATATTCATGGAGTGTGATCTGAGAAAACTACAGCAATATTTTAATCAGAATTATTCACCTGAAGTAGCTGTTAGATATTTATGGCATTAATTTAGGCTTAATGGCTTTCTGCCTAGGGAAATCTTTCATTTTAATAACACATAGATCACATCCAAGGGTGACCTCATTCGTATTTGGAAAACAGACATTCTATATACAGTGTTTTCTGGGGGTTAGTTTTGCTTCTGTCAGTAACTGCTGCCACATTTTAAATGAGATATCACATTTTCATATGTATAATAGCGGCCAACAATCTTTTTGGCTGAAAAATAAACCGCAAATGTTCTTACTTACAAATAAATGAACAGTCATTACCCATTGTGGTGTAAACTCGGTGTCTCACAACACATTTGCGTTTACTCCGTTTAAATGCAGAGGGGTTTGGCCTTGGTACCTACAACAATAACAGAAATATTACTTGTAAAGAAATAAAATGTGCTATAAAAAGAGAAACTAGATTTCCCTTTGTAAGTACTCTTTCCAAGTGTTTTCCTGAGGCATTACCCAAATGTCATTTATATTGCTTGCAGAATTTCCCTTGTTAAAAAAGGCATTAATTTGGTTTACTTTTGCACAGCATTATATGAATCCCCCTGAAACCATGCCGTTCATTGCAATCTTTCTTGTGGTGGGAAGATGCCACCCACACCTTGGGAGAGCATCTGCTGAGTTGTAGTCAGCCTCCAAGTAACCTTCAAACCTGGAAGCGGCTTAATCTCCTCCTTGAACGCTGCTGTCAAAATTTCGCGCATGACAGAATGGACTAGGTTGCTATCGCCCATTAACTTTTTCCTACCTCAGTTAAGATTTGTAACTCCACCAAAAAAAATAGTATAGCTTTCTCCTGCTTCTCTGCATACCCTGAAAAGAACGACGTGTTTATGTGTGGGTTCACTCATACTGAAGCAGCACGTAGCTAAGAATGAGTTAAATTACAAGTATAGCGGTGTACCGTGGGTTAAAATCAATCTTGAGTCTGCATAATAAAAGGATTAAAAAAAGTTGAGTTCTGTGACAGCAGTAATTTGTGAACAGCTGCCCAATTCTAAGCTTATTTGTTTCAGACTTTCTCATAGAATTACGAGTGCTCTACTGCTGAAAGGGAAAACCTTTCTAATTAAGTTTCTACAAAACAGGGTGCATTTTTTACAACTAAGAATTGGTTAGTTTCAGATTTTTTCCTCCTAGTCATTAATTAGTCAGAGAAGACTTTCAACATTGACATCATTGGAAATTGTTCTATTTTATGTGAGCATAAAGCAGCGTATAAATTGTTTACAAACTTCGGCTTATTAGGAATACTTCGAGACTTTGAAACCACAGATTTAATACTTGCAGTACCCATAGACACGTACCTTGGATTCTTCTAGCTACTCCCGCTTCCCAATTTAGGTAGTTAAAATGATACAGAAGCCTGTAGGGTAGGCGCCAGGCTGTGCTGGGCTGGCACCTCTGAACACCAGCAAAGCTACTGTAATTCTAGGGAGTATATTCGGATAGAAGATGGATGCACCAGTGTGGAGTCAAGCCAAACTTTGTGGCTTTATTGGGTTTATGTGGCAAAAGAGGGCCTTGTAAAACTGCCACTCATCTGCTCACTCGCATCCTCCAGTTAGGTTTTCTGCTGCTGGTATCTCACTGTAAGAAACTGAGCCCTTCTTGGGTTTTTATTCCAGTTGTTTCTTCCTTTTAAGATGAATCTTTTCATTTTTCACTGACATTGCAGAATCTCAAGGTGTTTTTTTTTCTTTCCTCTGGTATCAGCCCCATCAATATTTTCCTTCCTGCAGTCACTAGACTTCCACTACAGCCAATTAATCCTGGCCGTGTTTGTTTTGTTGATCAGTTCTGATTTGAAAGAATGCTGTTTGCATCTGAACTCAAAATACGATTTCCTACCGCAAAGCTGTAACATCATTCATTCATTTTTAATGCTTTTTGTCAGTTTGTCTTTTTTGGGGGGAGACAGCATAGACATTTATACATGTAGAAGCAAAATAACCCAATCTGATTTCATTACTCTGTGCTTACTAAAATGAAAATCCTAGTAGAGGAAATGCTCTCAAATGTCTCTGAATATGTAAAAAATAATTTAATATCTCATTTCGCATAATTTTTCGCAAGCCTTTTGCATGGTATGCATCGCATTGTCAAATTCCTTCTTCTCTCCCCAGCTGTGCTGTCAATTACAAGAACACTGCACGTTATGACAGAAATTTATGAAGACTTCATCCACAAATATCATTCCTTATTTGATTTTTGAGATTAGCATTTCACACCACGTCCTTATAAACTTACTCTCTCTTTTTCCAGTCTTTGAAGGCTATTGACATTTTCTCCCTTTCTCAATACTCTTTTTTTTTTTTTCGTTTTGTAAAGGGAAGAAATGAATATGATTTGTGGTACCTCTGATTTCCCTATTTCATATCTCTGAAAAATAATTATCACTTGGAAAATGTATTGATTTGAAAGAAAATTATTCCAGTTCTCTTTGAATTTCATTGCGGTGTTTTCTTTCACTGGCCGACTTTTAAAGATTTTGGTTTAGCTTGCACACTGAAGTAGACAGTTCATTAAAACAGAACACTTTAGTTGTACCAAACATCCAAGTTTCTCTCTTCGTCTTCCACGTGTATTCTCCCTTATGTCGGCATAGTTTGACAACAGCATCTACATTTTATTTCTGCTATCCTTTTTTTATTCTATGACTGCAGGATTTCAACACAAAGAAATCCTAATTTGACCTCTGGTTAAACTCATCTTCTAATTGCCAGAGGTCTCCAGGTAGCACAGTTACCAGATTAACACACTGTGTTCTTAACCTCTACGCTCAGGAATTTTGTGATGCTATTCCTTCTTTCTTGTTGCAGGTTTTAGGCATATCACAGGAACCAGGTCAAGAAACGAACAAGATTGAATTTGTGAGACTGTGGCATTAACCCTCCGCTTCCCTCAAGGCTTTAAAGATTTTCTTGACATTTTAGCTGTCAGCAGGTATGGAGTTAACATTATTGATTTTCTCTTGAATTAGCAGCACAGAATAAGGTAGCCTTATACTCCATTCTTGCACAGGAGTGACACTTAGTGTAGTACCATTGCTCTAGTTTATTTATATTGCTAAATTCACACATTCTGTACAAGCTGCTTGATACTTCACATTGTTCTAGAATAGTATGTGTAGGCTATTGATCTGATGCCAATGAAACTGTCATCAGGAGTTCATTGCATGTGGTGGCTCCACAACCACTTTGAGCTAACGCAACAGTGCAAGAGTATATCTATTACAGCATAGTATTAATTCTTATTTCCAATCACCTACGTAAGAGGATGTCAAACCTGCTCACCTCTGCATAAAGAAAGGAGGTCGCAAACAAAGCAGACTGATGTCCTTATTTTTCAAGGAAGAGTAGACTTCCTGTTACTGAACAAAGAAACTCTGGACACTAAGTCTAGCAGAATCTACTTTCCTGGAGAGCTCCCGAAAATCTCTTCGCTGTGGTATCCCTGAGTAAAAGCAGTCAGAGCTGATGGGTGTCTAAAACGATAGGCTGGTGCAAGTTATTAATGAAATAAAAGCCTAACAACAAAGGACAAACCTGTAGATGTCTGGTAGAAATATGTATAATTTACTCGAAGGTGAAGACATAAGTAGATACTTTCCTTTGGGTGAATATCACCTGAGTATGACTTTGAAGAGAAGAAAAAAGATGCTTCAGCATACTGTGTTATCCAAGGAAACCATTTTTGTCTGGTGTCCCTGGTTCTTACTCCAGGAATAAGAAGATAAAGGAGAATTTAAAATGTCCCTTAAAACGCTAGAGCAGTAACAGTGACTGGTTCATTCTTTTTCAGATTTTATATATGTTTTCATAAAAAAATGTAATATTAATAAATAAAACTGTGCAAACTAACTACAGTGTCTATGTATCAAGTGGCTCAATTTCTCCCTCGTTTACTGCTTTAACCACAGCAGTACAATTAAATGATAGTGTTCTGGACAAAGCTGAAGAAACCAGTCATTAACACAATACCTGTGGATTCATAATGTTATAGCTTATCCTGCTGGAGTAATAACTTTGTAAAGCCTCTATTATACAAGAATAATTCGGTCTGCACTACCCATATCCTTATTTCAGTATTCAAAGAAGGAAAAGATGAAATCAGCACATCACTTCCAACCCAAGTAACCATATTAATGGACAGCCCACGTGAAGCTGATTTTTCTTGTAAAATTGCTAAAAGCACTTGTTCTGTGGTATGTCTGTAGTACACCATAGAGTGCCTCTCCACGGCGCATCTCCGTGCACAAGTCCTGACAGAAATGTGACCATTTGAGGTTGTGGTACAGAGCTGTTTGTAGCTATTTGTGCCAACTCAGGAATTCCTGCGTCACACTGTTGAAAAGCGCACAGCCGTGCAGGAGCCTACGTTGTCCTGAATCAATGGTTTGGGCTTCTAAGTCACTTAATGGTTTTGTTCTTAAGTGACGCCAGTCCCACCAGCTGGCCATATGGGCCCGTTCGTAAGTGTTCTGGGAAAATCACAAAGGAGAAAATAAGACATTTTCTTGCCAAGATGGAACACAACAAGACAGACAAAACAGAAATAAGTTCTTGGACATACAGCTGCTGTTTGCTGTGCTACAGATAACGCATGCTCACTGTCAGCGAAGGCTGTGGACAGCTACGTCACCCAAAGTTTCACAGATGCAGAGTAAGTAAGTGATTAAAAGCCAAGTATTTCAAAAATCCTATTGTAGCACACTGTGTAGAGAACTCTTATGTAGCTGTATGCACAGGTTCACAAAAGCTGATGGTAGCGTAATGAAGTGAATATCCTTTGGCTTGCTCCGTGGCCAACAGAGAGGGGTGGGTGCTCCCCAGCAAGCAAATCAGGGCAGCTGAGGTTCCTGCTCCAGAGCCCTCTCTGGAGGAACCTCTCTCAGTTGGCTTTACAGGGAGCTTTGGCAGACGTTTCGTGAGCTTGAGGCTAACTTTAACCTTCACAATATCCTCCTGTAGGCATGGGGAGCGCTCTGAAGATTGTTGCAATTCAGTTCTCAGACTGCAAAACTCTGCAGTGCGCCATGGAAAGAGGAATCAGTGAAACTGGCCAAAGTAACGTACGTGCAGACAAACAGTGGCACTCTGAGGACAGAATTAAGTAGATACATAACTACTATTGTCAATGTACTATATATTGACTACATTTAAAGTGCTCTATATACATGCATTTTCCAAGCACAGAGGTCAAATGAAGTCAAATGATGCAGATGAACTAAATTTTGTGGTTTTAAGAAAAAAATACTGTATTCCTCAACCAAAACAACAAACAACCCCAATACATTTTTTAGTTGTTGTTGTGTTTTATGGTTTATGAATTAAGAAGAAGGAGCTGTAATGGGAAATGTATTACTGTAGCATAATCATAACTATCATACTAACGTGAGAAATGGTGATGGTGGGTTTGTATTATGCAGCGTTAACTTTTCACACAATTTACATGGGCTAACTTGAAAAATAATTAGTGCTGGAAAGCCAAGGTTTCTGCTATTTGCAGAGGTTTTCTTTTTCAGAAATATGTTTTGCATTGGCAGTTACAAAGATGTGCCAGTCATGGATAGTATTTTAGTAAAAGACTAATTAAAGACTTCATATACCAGATGTGTCGCTCATGGACAGTATTTTAGTAAAAGACTAATTAAAGACTTAATATACCAGTTTTAGCTATTTAATATATAACTATTTTTCCAATACAATGCTAAGTTTATAATGGATTTTCACATCTTAAGAATGTCTATTTAGCAGGAGACGAAAAAGCAACTGATTTGTTTGTGGAAAGAAGCTATGGTGTCTTTATTGAGTCTAATGTAATGTTTTAGTAGTACAGCAGTTAACTTGCCAGTTTTGTTTCTGAAACTTTTCCAAGTGTTTAATGTTTATACAGTAGGCCTCGGTAAAAACTGTACCGTCTAAAAAAAACCCCAAAACATACATTTTATTAAAAAAAGACAAATCATTAAGAAATAGACAAAGTATGAAAAATTTCTTTTTTTCTTTATGCTGTAAAATAGAGAATGGAACCACAGAGGTTAGAGGTTATCATGCCAACAGCACAAGAGATGTGGCACAGATATTATTTTCTTTCAAAGCTGTGTAAGTAATAAACTCTGGTAGTTAAAATGTAGGATGTAACAGATGAGCTAAGAGAGAATGCAAAGATCAGACAGTCAAAGCTATAAAACCTGTAATTATCTCAGAAGCAGGCAAGTTGCAAGAGAGCTACAGGATAGGCTTAGCCACAGGGGTATAAAGAAAGTAATTTTGTAGAATAAAGACTCTCATGAAAAAGCTAACATATTTATCTGTACAGATTTTTATTATAGAAGAAACTGAAGAAATATCTTCTCTTTAAATGTAACAAAGGTAGACTATCACAGTCAGAGAAATGTCAGAAGTAAGAAAGCAGAGGTCAGATCAAACCAGCCAAATTAAAGTAACTTCATGGCCGAATAATACTTTTCTAAGAGATCTGCAGGAACCTAGGTGAATTACAGGTAAAAAGCTGGTAATATAACCTGAAATAGAAATTAAAAATAATGTTGTAAAACAGCTAAGCTTTATACTTGAAAGCCACAGGCCAAATCATCTTGTTTACATCAAATACTTCTCTTTAAATGAGAACATTTCTGGCACATCGGCAAACAGGTGATGGTAGAGAATATCCAAATTAGCTTAAGTTTTTCAATAGATGACAAAATTCTTCGAAAGTATCCAAGAGACTAATCACAGAGGTAAAGAGTGCCTCAGAGAGAGGGAGTAAGAAGTCTTTAGATATTGAAGTAAGCAAAGCAATTTAGGAGAATAGCAGACCAAATTCAGTTGATAAACACAACGTGTTCTGAAAAGTATAGCCTGAATACTGATGAAACCTTAAGCATTATCCTCAGAAAGAAGACCTGGATGCCATCGTGCACAGATCTCTGAAATGATAAATACTAATACTCAGTATTACTGTGACACACAATATTACATCTTTAAAAATACAAAAGATGTAGCAAAATGGTCAGGGATAGACAGCACAAGTAGAAAGCAAAATGGCATGAGTAGACACAACGAACTCTTTAGCCTAGAGCTCGTGTCAGCTCTAAGGAGGCATGTTCAAAAGGTATATATAACACAGTAGAGACAGGCAGGTATCTTCCCTTGGTACCTGTGCTGTTTTCATCTCTTAAACAAACACCAACAACGTTTTGAACGAAGGAACAGCGGGTGAAAGCTGCTCTGCAGAACTGCCCAAAATGAATGTGAATGAACGAACATGTGTTTAACCACTTTTCACCCATACTCATTTAAAAATACGACATTTTGAAGTGTTCCAGATAACACAAATCAAGAGTAAGTGTTGTCCAAATCTTGGATCATGCTTCAAAAACTGGTGTTACTAAGGACTGATTACTAATTAGCTAGGCTTGTCTCCAGCTGTAAACAAACTCTTCAGATTTGTGGCTTTCCTTGACATAAATATCAACTCAGCAGAAACTCTAGCATAGCCAAAACTCAGTTAAGATCATCATCCACAATCCAAGCAAGAGAATTTGTTTCCTTACATACCGAGAGTAATATTCATCTTGTGAAACCTTCCATTTAACAATTAAAATAAAGCTTACACGAATGCGGTTATCAAGCACAGTAACCATTTTTCATCAGAGATTGTCTTAAATTGTAGAGAATGCGCACAAAGCCTAGGAAGAAAATTTACAGAAAGGGTACTGGATGGATGCTGAGTTTACCTACTTGGTTTACCCTTTGTCTCGCAGAAAGGTTGATAGCTCCCAAATTGGTTGGCATTCAAGTGATGGACTTAATGGCCATCTGTTTAGGGACTCACTATTTACTTGTGGATGTATGCCAGACACAAAAGGGTTTGAGATTAGCTTATAAGAGAAGCAGAGGGGTTTTTTAGCTGTACAATTTTAAACTTTAAGATCTTTCCAATAACCTTTTCTGAGACAAGCATGGGACGAAGTAGAGTGAATAGACCTGTGATTACAGACACTGATATTCAGAACCATGTAAATATGATTACATAGAAGAAATTTAACAAATGTGACAGTCAAGACAAAAAAAAGTCACCGATGGCTGGGAAAATCAACTGAAGAGAATAAAATAAAGCAAGTCAATCTCTTCAACAGTGATGTGGCGTAAGTGTTTTAGTTAAAATTTATCTTTGGACATCTATGATGCATGTTACAGTCCCTGATTGTAATGTGCCTCCAAATCACCGTTAGTACTAATCCTGGAGCTGCATAACACAACTCCACACTGAACATTTACACAGAGAATCACCAATGTAAATTTACAATTAAATGAAACGTAAAAGCTAAGTATTAGGTTTTCAGAACTCCTCAGATGATACCACCATACATGCAGCTTCTTGAAGTTTCTTTCAATCCTTATTCTGCAATTTGCCTCCAGGGCTGGGGGAAGTTACACCGACTGCCAGTACCTTTCTTTCGAAACAAAGCCAGAACACAGAACTAATGATTTGAACGCAAGTAACAACCATGCTTTTCCTCCACGTACACCAGGCACTATACAGCTAGTCAGGATCTGACTCTTAGCCGAGAATTCATTTGAAAGTACAGTACCAAAGGGGCATCTAGACCCTGTGTTGATCTTTGACCACAGCCTCAGCTCTTCCCTCAGACCGGCACCTCCCCGGGTCTCTTTAACTCTCCTTGTAGCTCACCTTGGCTACAGCACTTCAAACTGAAGGCTTCATTCAAACGCGGCCGAGACCTAATCGGTAAGCTTGACTCCTCACGCCCCGGTCCTCATGGCCCTATAGACCGTGCGAGTTAAAGACAAGGTGCAAAGCAGAAGAGGACAGCGTAAGCTTTTGTGTTTTCTGACCACTGATGTTAGAGTTATCAAACTTTCTTTTGGCTAAAAGTCAGTTTTCTCCAAACAGAATGCAGCCAGAAGTAAGGTTTATGTCTTCAATGCCTTTATTTAGAAAGTGAAATGTGGAAAAGCAGAGCTAAAAAAAAGTACTACCAGCAATGACAAAGTGACAACTAAAATAATGATAGTCAGGGACACACTACTATATTTAAATTCAGTGAAATGGTTATTGCTGATCATTTTGACTGGTGCCTGCTTTCTGTGCCTTGCTGGAGAGCACGAGTGCTTACAAATTGCTTCCTTTATGCATGTGGAGTGTTTCTTGCTTGTTTGTTCAGCCTGTTATGTTTGTCTAAAGTACTTGTGCTCCAGCATATTCCAGCGTCATGACTGCAGTGCCAGGGTTATGGTTGAGAAGGCATTTAATTCTAATTCCGTGTTTGCAGGAGCTTAACATCGCCTAAACAAATTACATTTTGGACACAAATTTCTGTGCCTGTTCTGAACCCAGGGATGAGCTACCTGTTATGTCCAAACTCTGCTACAACTGCGGTGGCTAAGAAATTTTTATTGCCTACATTGTTAAAGTATTTATAGAAATATTTTTGCCTGTTGGAAATCATCCTGTTTAAACATTTGAACTTAAAGCGTGACACTTCTTTAATTTTCAGTTGCTGCCTGTGTACACGAGAACACATCTGACTGCAAAGCATAGGGGATTTTGCGAAGGCAAAAAAGAGGGTGGCACACACGCTGGGTGACATGTGCCACTCTGCAGTTCCAGACACTGCGGCGAGCATGCACAGGTCAGCGTGCCCATAACTTAGCCCCATCGCACATTGCTGGTGGCATGATTCAGCTCAACTGCTTCGACTCAATTCTCCTTCCTTCCCTTAGCACTCCAAGTGCACTGAGGAAAGACAGGGCAAAACATAGGGGGCTGTGCAGAGGCCTCACTGCAATTCCTCGCATTTCCAAAGATTTCGCACGCGACTCCGGCAAGCCATTTGGCAGCAGGTGGAAGGCTGGCTCACAAAGCTCGCTTTAGGAAACGGAGGGAGAAGAGCTCTAGCAAAGCATGTGTCAGAGCACTTTCCATTGTCTACAGAAAAGCCTAGGAACATTAGTCCCTGCGGGACACCGCTGACCTTTGGGAATACTCTCCTTAAGTACTTTTTCCTTATCTGTAAAACGGAGACAATAGCACTTTCTTACCCTATGGATGCAAGAGTAAAGACACAAAAAAAGAGATTTTAAGTGGTCATTATACAGTCTTATGTGCATACATGCTTTTCCGACATTGCTGGGACCTACTGCCCACCCACTTGTCTACAAGTTCGCAGTCAGATAGTACATCAGAGGTGTAAGAACGTAATCTAGTCTGCATGCCATGCCCATTCAGACATTGGATTCATTTCCGACTCTGCCTACAGCTGAGATTTTTTATTAATCCTGCCCTATATGAAATCAAATCTGCTTCATTCCAAAAGAAAAAAAAAAGAAAAAGAGCCATAGACATACAAAGAGTCTGTTCAATTAAAATAGTTCTGTATATGGAAATTTCTTAGGTGGCTAACAATGAAGTTAGACTATAAAGCAACGTAAGCAGAGGATCTGAGCAACAGGCCTATTAGATAATGGATGGACTATGGGACTATGTGTTATCGAGAATATTAGTGGGCTAGTAGTGTAACACGGGAGGATGCAGAGTGTCTTTTATTGCGGTGTATTTTGATAACATGACAATGGAGAGCAGGACAGCTTAGCAAAACCGTTACCGACTCTGATAGTGCCTTGCTGAATCATTCATCACTTCCAAAGAATATAGAATTTTCTTGTGAAATGAATATATTACATCCCCCTCATGTTTAACTAGATGGAAATGAAGCTGAACAGTGAACCAAGCGTAAACACTTGATCTGTTCAGTGGCTACTGGGTCTGACTAAAAAAGGCTGAAAATCTTTTAATATGCTGCAAGAACATGTTTAGAGACTGATATTTCGCTACTATTCTGCAAACAGCCAGCTGTTAGCCATTTTAAGCTAAATATTTCTGAGAAAGCTAAATACCGATAATTCTGTGTTGGTTCTTTGTTTTCTTCTGTGTGAAGGTACGCAGGAAGACACTTAGAAGGTATTTTACTGGATATAAAATAAAAACTAAACTGAGTCCCCAGAGTATATGTCTGAAATCCTTAAGAGAAACAGAATGGAATAATAAAGAGGGAAATTAAACCGTTTGCAACCTGTTTGCATGTGGCACAGACTATGGGTATGTTACAGAGTCACAGCTGCAGAAACTGCATGGAGGGTAGCTAGGAGTCAACAGAAGTTACTGTATTTAGTTATTAATTTTTTTGTTAAATGTTAACACAGGTGTTGAAAAATATACCTGTTATATCAAAACTTACCAGAAAATACAAGAAAAGCAACACTGCAGATGTGAAACTATGTAGATGTTGATTTCCTTTAAGTACGCAACATATTGTTTAAAAAAATTCATCACTAACTTAGTTTATTCCACATACCGCAGCCAGTAAGCTGTTCTGCATCGCTTTGTATTTATTCTTGTTTTCTACAATTCTGTAACAATATATGTGTTTTTATAACTATGGTGATAAACAGCGTGGTAATATTTATAAGCATTGTCAAATGAGTATCATGATTTAATTTTGATGAATCAGAATTTTTCAGAACACTGCAAGGATTTGGGGATACTGCTCACTAATGACTGTTTTCTAAAATTGGGAATTCGTGCCGTGTCTCCAACACCACCGCAGTGGTAATTGCTCCTGAAGATCCCACAATGACAACTGAAACACTCGGCACAACTACATAACCGTAAGCTTATGCCTATGCAAAAGCCCATGAATTCTTCTTCAAAAAAACCCTCTTTAAGGCCCTGTCCATATCTAATGCGTACGTATGTGCACACATACACAGGTACGTGCATCGCACCTGTATATGCATATAAACTGATACATTAATTTGCTATAAAATGATAATGCAAAAATCAAGTTAAGAGCAGAAAAAAAAATGTATTCCCAAAATTTTCACTGAATTCCTGGAATTCTTCAACATTTTTGTCAAAATATCAACTATTGAACACAGCAATAAAGCTTTAAAATGGGAGACATTGTTACCAGCTTTTCCTGAGGCGCCTTGATGGATGTTATTACCACCCCTTAATATTACAAGTTGTACAAATGGCATCCACTTGGTATAGAGCAGAACGCTGGAAAACGCTCTCCAAATTTCCTTTTGCAGTTTTTCTGCAGGGGCTCAGGGGGACAGAGAGCAGGAGGCCATGGACCTTCTGCCACCCCCTGCATGCTGCTCCATGCAGAGTCTCTCTGTTTCCCAGAGTAACGGCAGGTACCTTGTATCTTCATGATACGAGGTGGTGTCGCTGCCAAATGGCGGTGTTAGCCTAAGGGTGGAGAGTAAACAGACAGTAGTATCTCCACTACTGAGCCATCGCAGAGGAACCAGGTTCGGTCGGTACCTGGAATATCCTCAGAGCAGGTGGAGATACTTAGTAGTGGCTGTTCTGAAACAGAGAGGGCTTTCGGGACTTTTTGCCAAGAAAGCATGGAGTATAAAGTTAAATTCACGCACAAAAGGTCCGATTTGGTTTCACATCAAAATCACGTGTAGTCACCAGATTATGCATGATCATAGGTTTGACACCATCGGTTATTCTGGGTCCATTTGTGACATAGCCCTGCGCCAAAAGGCCTTGCAAACCCAGGCGGATCTACTTCCTTTAAGCAAAAGCCGTACGTTTTTACTTAATTTGAAATATCAATGAGATATAAACAAAAGGGGAATAAAAGTTTGGATGGATGCAGGCTGAAGGAAAAAAGAAGACAAGTGGGAGTAAACATTTTCATAAAGATATGAGACGAACTGAACTGTAGATAACAGTGGTAGCGAGGAAAAGAAAATAGAAGGGGAAGAAAAGACAGACGTGCTCTCCGGAGAGGAAGAGATAACTGGCCAGCGGAGAGAAATGACACTGGGGAAGAAGGAGGTAAAGACAAGTGAAGGGGAAAAAGAAACCCACCTGATCTTCCAAAAACAAGCCTTATCAGCCAGAGACAGAAAGGCTGTCTTTAGAAAAGAAACTCTGACATGAAGAAATCACAGTAGGAGATAGAGAAATCCCCAAACACCTAACCTAGATAGGAAAGCTGCAACTGAACATGAAGGACTCAGAACAGAAGACAACAAAAATAAAGACGAGAAAGAATTCTGCTGATCATTTCTTCCAACGTTTTCAGTTAACGAGTCTTATGCTTGGGCTGGCATATGGTTTCTGGTATGTTTTCTAAATCCTCTGGAACCTGTGGCAGAGCGTCTGGGTGGGAGATGACAGATGACAGCGCATCTTGGAGACCCCTTCTTATTCCAGATCATTACATAAAATCAAGCTCTCCAAACACGTTCAGATGCACAGCATCCTTGTTGCTGGTAAATATTAATTAATTTGCAGCACCTTTTAACAACTTGTCCAAAAAGTCTATGCTATAGCTAAAGTTTGATCGGCCTGTATAAGCTTGGCCACGTCAAAGGAAAACAGAGCCATCCAGATGCAGATGTATAGGTAGATTCCAAAGATCATACATAGAACCATATAGGTTGGAAAAGACCCTTAAAATCATCAAGTCCAACCTTAGTAAAGAAACAATTTTATAAGCATCCTCTTGATGAAGCAGGTAGTTTCATCAAGTGAAGTGCATCAGTCGCGTGATCCCAAGGCAGGTGTTCTTCCTCCTGTTATGAGTAGTGCCAGCCACGTACCAGCCACAGCGTAAATTTTGTGACATGACTAAAGCACACGAGCAGCACGTGACGGAGAGGAGCGTGAGACGGGCAAACAGCCTCGCCACATAACAGGACACGCTGGCCTTGACAAATCACATGGGAGCAAGCACTTGAACTTTGGACAGGAGAGTTGGGTGCCACCCCTTATGCTTCTGAGCAATATCAAGTGTTACAAACTCAATCCCAAAGAGGATGACCAACGCAGAGACCAGCATAAACACTTCCCACCTTCTTTCCCAAATACAGTACCGATGCAGTAGCACTGAGCGGGACCAGAAGGGATGAGTTAATAAGCAGGAGTGAAACATCAGAACGAGAAAACGTCTCATCAGAGAAGACACAGAGCCAGACTGCACAAAGGGTGAAGCAATTACCAAAATGCCAGGGCCACACAGCAAGAGAAAGCCTTAAGGATTTCTAAACTTGGTGGCTGGTTAAAAGGAGTGCTGCAAGTTTTCTGGGAAACCATGCCCTTTGGGACAGCTATCCCAGGGTTAGAGAGCAGCATGCAGGGACGAGACTTTCCAGCAACTGAGAAGTTCAAAATAATTGTCTTTGCCTGGATTTCAGACCACAATCCGGTTGGCATACGGTATTTCAAGCAGAGGCTTGGGAGCCGCAGCCACCTTACAGCGTCTCCCCAGGGTGGGCGACCCGAGCTGGCACTAGCTGTGGAGAAGGAAGACGGTGCAAATTAGCCACCATCACATTTAATAAACATACGTGTTAAAATACGTTTGCTGCGGGATTACAGCANCGGTGCAAATTAGCCACCATCACATTTAATAAACATACGTGTTAAAATACGTTTGCTGCGGGATTACAGCAAGTTGGCAGTGCGGGTTTCAGCTGGGGGAATTTGAAGCGCGTGAACCTATGGTAAATACTCCTGCGGGCTGAAGGCGCTCCC
>RSEF01000007.1:40373128-40383927 GCA_003993805.1 Himantopus leucocephalus | reverse complement strand
CATTTCCTGCCTTTCCAAGCTCTAGCAGATGGACTTGATTAAAATAATGTTCCTTTGCTTGGGAAATGGCTACACTATAAAAATGGATGGTTTGGAGAAGTTATAATGCAAATAAATTTTTTTGCAGTGGCTTAGAAAAATTCCATTAGTTAAATATTTCTACCGCTTCTGTTTTATAACCCATAAGCCATATTCTTACTAAAGAAACTATAAATTATTACATGAAATGCAATTACAGAACATAGTGTTTGTGATGCTGATTTGTGATCAGTAAAACAGGGCAATTCATCCTTCTACAAGACAACCCAAACAATAATGGTAAAAATCTAACAGCTTTCAACAATCACATATTTCTCAGAGGAGTGAATAATGTTTGAGAGACTCTTCTGCAAGATCGGAGCCACTTAAATCACATTGAATCTCTCATCGAGGAAAGCAGAAGTTCCTCAAATCCCATCACTTTTTACTGAAGTCAAAGGAGTTCTCTGAATATTGAACGCTAAAGCCATAAAACTTCAAAGATATACCTTTCCACGAACCCACATCTAGGTGAAAACTTGAAAGGATTCAGATCTCACTTTCATATAGAAGAGGGATTTGGAAAGGTAGAGCCAGCTACCAATGAGATAATCTAATAAAGAAAAGATTCGGTTAATGCCATTTGCCTGAACTCTTGCGGGGAGGCTCCGGGGAATATTTTGCAGATTTTGAACCATGCCCACGTGCAAAGAGGAGAGATTTTTAAAAAATATATTCAGAAGGCACTTGAGGTTCCTTATTTTTATGAATGTTAGCACAAAGCACGTTTAGGATCTGTATCTTCAACTTGCTTGTTCACAAAGCTTTATTATAAAAGTGAGAAAATATTTTCAAGAGAAATGCAAATTCTTGCAGGAACTGAATAAAAAGCAGCAGATTATGTAGATGTTTTTCATTAGCCAGAGCAAACCCGGTCAAGATTTGAGGATTTCACTTTAAAACTATGTGACAGTTTTGCCATTAATTTTTCTTGGAGAAAGATGCATAGGAAAAATCTTTTTGGGCAGTGCTGTACTATGGATTGCTTGAATGGATTCAGTATGCAGCAAGTAATTTTGAACAAATAAGAGCATCCATGCCCTAGGAGGAGAGCTGCATTTGCCAGAGGTGTTTTTTGGCCATGCATTGTTTGACTCAGGTCAGCGGTACGCGGGACCTGTTCCACTGCCACTTCCACAGCAGTAAAAAGTTTCTAAATGCAGAGCTCAGTTCACTGGATGTTAAAAAAATAAAGAGACTGCCTTCATGAAGTAGGTCACTCCATGAGGTGTTCTTCTGCTGGAGGCATCCTCCTCCCCAGGAGTCTGAGCAAGGTCCTGCTGTCCATCACTGCAGCTCAAGGCGGTGTGTTGTCTCTCCTGACCTCGTTGGTACGTGAAAGCTTCTCTGACTCTGTGCTATTTTTGGAGTCAAGCACCTCACTCGCTCCCCTGATAACAGACTTATACTGAACTTGCCGTGTCAGAGATCCTTGGAAGCCATTTACCTGGAGACTGCTTGAGTCCAAATCCAGGGGGGTTAATCCACCTGCCCTACCCATTCTTCCCAGGTCACTCGGGACCACCGTAGTTCCTTGTCCTAAAGCTGCCTTGACCCGGTTGGCTGCCGTGGCTCCAGTACAGCAGTGGAAACGCAGGTTGTCGAGCCCCTGAGGCCACATGCTCCAGCCTCCCCCAAGCACGTCTGGCTGAGCGCTGGAAGCCTCCCCAGCAGCCAGCTATAACAACTTATTTTTGTGCTTTATTAACAAGAGCAAATAGTTGTGAGCCAGTAAAATAACCGTTGCATTGCTATAAATTTCATTAATCTAGAAACAAAACTAGCTATAACAACGTCTAGAGTTCTTTTCTCTATCTTGCCAGGTTAGTTTATACAAATATTTTTTTTAATAGAACATTTTTAAAAGATGGTGGAGAAAAAGGCACTTAAAGTTGTATTTGGGAGCACAATTTATAAGTGAAAGCATATATTACATGTCATAGAAATGACTTTTTTCATTTACTGATCTACATAAAGCTAAATGTTTGTTTTGATAATTGGCCTTTGCACAAAAAAGGCATTAAGTCAGCAGTGGTGAATTATTTATGAGACCTACTTTAATGTGATTATTCTCTGAGGGCCTTAAAAAAAAAAAGTCTTGGGCATGGTCCTGTTTTTCATTAGTTGCTGAGACAGTTCAGAAGTCAAACATTTGTGAGGCCAATTTTCCTTCTCATTTTTGCCCACTGTGCCCCTCAGTTTGGGGCATGGATCCCACTGGTGGTGCTGGGAAGCAGCTCCCCTCCAGTGAGGGATGCGTTCCGTGCTGCCCGTGAAAGCCAAATGCAGAGCCTTGCACTAAACCACGGCTCGCTGGTTCTCCAGGAGAAAGGTGAAGGTTTTTAAGGTGATGGGAAACTCCTCAATCATAGCCGTAGTACTGCCGCTTCTGCTGGAAGATGCTGGGCTGGCGCCCGCGCGCTCGCTCCTCACCTGGCATCTTCACTGCTGCTGCCTCGTGGCTTCTCGCATGTAGAATTAACTATTACTCCGCAATGAGCTTGTTCTCTGAGCCACAACCAAGTTATAATTACCGTTGCCAAGCATAAAGGCATCTGTGGAGCTGCGCACAAGTCGTCTGCATCCAGATATCGTATGCAAAAGCAAAAAAAAAAAAAAAATAGCAAAAGGCAAAGAGATCCAGTGTAATTAGCACCTAAGAACTGAGAGACCCAAGGGTCCTTCTGTTCCGTCTCTTCCAAGGGACAAAACTGGGGTTTATGCCAAACAGTGGGGAGAAGGGACAGAAGAAGGGGTGCGGGGAAGAAGGGAAAGCAGAGTGTCTGAAATTTGTGAAATTAAATATTTTTTTAGTTAGTTTATATCAAGCCAAGCAGCGTTTTGGCGGGCAATAATGCCATTTTGGGTGAAAGGCTGCCAATGGCAGCACGCTGACATTGCAGAATTTGGGCCCCAGGTATTATTTGACCTTTTCTCTTTGTTCTTCAAAGCACGCTGCTGTGGGCATACGCAGCGCCTTTCCCTCTCTTCATGACGGCTGCAAGTCTTGGGGAAAACTCGGAACAGTCCCGGTATTTTCACATTAGAAAGGCGGGAGGTGGTAAGCGGTGGTTTCACAGGCAACGTTTGCTCGTTGCCGGGTGCCTGGCTCTGCTCGCCGATCTTGGGGGGTTTTTTTAAGTTTGTATTGACTTACTATATTTTTGAGATGTTAGTTGTTTGTCTTTTGGCTTTGCACTAGTGTTTTCTCCTTGCTTTTATCCTCGATTCTGCACGTGTAGGCAGCGTTGCGTGAGCGTTTGGGTAAAGTGCTGGAAAAGCCGGGAAACTCGCTGTGCGCTTGGGACACCGTTTGCTCCAAACAAAAATATATCGTTCTTTAGAAGTACAAATGCACAATTAATTTAACTTATTATAGTAGTTCTGTACAGATAGAACTGGAAACTACTCTCAGCTGCGGGTACAAGTAACTCCAAGATGATTTTGAAGAATACAGAACAAAGATCAATGTTCTGCTGGAATTAGAAACTGCCAGGAGACAGCAAAAAACTGAAATGTGCCAAATAACCTTCCCTGTCAACTTTTTGCAAGAAAATGCAATCTACCCTTAGGAGCTGCCATGCAAAGAACAACTGCTTGTACCTTCAAAATCCTTGTTAAAAACGATAATTAAGACATAGCAACATTAAACAGTGAAGCTTTTCATATGCAAGCTGAAAGGGCTTGAGCTGCTGCAATTTTACTATACTAGCTTGAAAAATGATAGCAAATGGCAGAACCTATTTTAAAGTCAACCTTTTAAGTGACTCTTAATAAAAATACATTTTTAATGTTAATTAAGAAGATGAAATAACTCAGACTATTCATTCTCTGGCTCCAAATGCTTGTTCAGAGGACCGCAGTTACTCACATAATTAAAATTTAGGTTATGTTCTCTCATGTGTGTCCTTCTTCATATATGAATTTAAAATTAAAAACACCCGTTCAGTGTCTGAGTGCCCTTATCCAAATAAATCACTTGTCCCTCATTTATTTTCAGGTAAGCAGGTTAACTGCAGGGTAAGCTGAGGGAGAAGGTGACAAGCAGCAGCCAGGGCAGAGCGCCCCGGTGGGTTTGGGGCGTCCCGAGCTCACGCCGTGCGGTGGCCCACGGGGCAGCGGCACCACTAGAGCTGCCCACGGGCAGCAGATCCACAGCCGGCTACACGAGATGCCGTTGCGTTTGCGCTCAATATGCGATTTAACGCTTTTAAAGAGATCGCAGCCAAGCATACCAAAGGGCCTTTCTATTTTCAGAATATTTTCATTCCATTTTCGGAAATATTTCATCCNCGTTTGCGCTCAATATGCGATTTAACGCTTTTAAAGAGATTGCAGCCAAGCATACCAAAGGGCCTTTATTTTCAGAATATTTTCATTCCATTTTCGGAAATATTTCATCCATTAGTATGAATGTCAGGCTCCTTTTCCCTATTTTACTGCAGAGGCCGTATTCCTGTTGCACGATACCATGGAGCATGGAGCGTGCTGGGGGGCGCATGTTAAATAACAACTCTTCTGCAGAGCAGGTTTCAGGGCCTCTGACATTCAACACCTTGTTTTCTGTAGCTCCCACGCTAAAAATTTGGGAAAGGGCTTCAGGAAATTCAGCATCTGAAAGGAGTCACTCCGACCTCGCCAGGGCTGGGAAATTTTAATTACTTGGAAACATTTCTGCAAAGACTCCTATTTTGCTCATTTATCGTATACTAAAGCTACTGACCTTGAATCTTTACCAGGTTGTGTATGTTCTGCATCAATGTTTTTCCCCCTAAACAAGCAATCGGAAAACCTCACCTGGACTCACGTCTTAGCTCTGCCTTAGGTATATTCTTACCTGAACTAGAGCTGGAAGGGTTCAAAAGCAGTGACCCTCGGGGAAGCAGGCACAGCGAGCAAGGCGGGCGGGAAGAAGCGTCAAGAAATCAACTCCGATTGAGTGCAGCTTAACGACGCGGGGCTGGATAACCGCTGCGGATCGGCACGGGGACTAACACCAGACTCAGCAAACTCTGCATCGCTGCCTGGCTTTACGCGATCCTTACGTAGCCTTAGAAATAGGACCCGACTCGGTGGGGAGCGGGCTCTCGCGGCAGAGCTGGGGGAGGCTCCGCAGCCTGTTAAGCAGATGTGTAAAACGAGTGTCAGCTTGCCTCCAGCTGCAAAACTTTCTCTCTCCGTGGAAATCAGTGTACGTATGGTTGAACATTATTAATACCTGTTTTTTTCCAAGCTGTAAATTTTATTCCTGGGTTTTGCATTTCCAGGTCGGCGCTCCCATTCCAAAGCCCTGTTTTAAGTACTCCTCAGCGAGGTCGGTTGTGAAGGGCTTGCACAGCTCCGTGTTTGTCTCCTCAGAGCGTAAGCGTAGTGTTTCTTCTCTCAAGAAAATTATCTATTTATGATTTATCATACATAGATGAAAACAGCAGTTCAGCACGACCGTAGCGACACATCAAAACGAACCCCAGAGCTGAACAAAGTGATGCTCTGTGACCAAACAGCTCTTTACAAGAGAACCTTAGAAGAGCCCCGTGCTGCTGGAAGCAGCATCAAAGGCCATAACGGGAAGGTATACGCCGCAAGCCAGGTATTAAAGGAAATTTCTTTTACAGTGTCAATACTAGAAGAAGCAACGCAGCTTGCAAGAAGGGAAACAAGACGGGAGAAGGGACATGCTGCGCTACAGAAAAGGGGATGGGGACTTTCTCGTGCCCCTGCAGCAGAGGGGTGCGGAGGCGAGAGCCCCATGCCTGGAGGAGCCACCCTGAGGGGACGGGTGCCACCTGCTCTGCCCCAAGCAGTGTCCCCAGAACCCGCCCTGCAGCCGACAGAGACCAGCACAGCCCTGGGAGGAGCCGGGCCCTTTCAGGATGTGTGTGGGATTTGGGTGTCTTGGTGCCTAAAGCAACAGCTCAGTGTCCAACCTCCTCCCTAAGTCCCTGCTCGAGCTCCCAGGTGGGAACCAGCCAGATCCTCCTCGGCATTCAGGGTCACAAAGCGTGTCCCTGCTGAACGGCAAAGCAGCGCCGATGGCACCGTGAACGGGCCCAGGAGATGCTCAACCTCGAAATACGACCACTTACAAATCAAAGTTGATATGCAAATGAATGCATCGATTAATAAATACTTAAACGTAATCTTAAAGGGTTTTTCCCAGTTAGGTCCCCTTGCGCTCTTGCCCGTTTCTTTGGGAAGTTATTAAGAAGGTGCAAAAAGTATGTTTAATTTACTATGTTTTAACAGAAAGTACTGAAAACGTCCCATGGTAATTTGGGGGGAAGGTCTCGTGCACAGTTTTAGAATTCCTCTTAGAACAGAGTATGTATATTAAAACTTTAAGGCAAGTGCATTTTTATCCCAGAGGTCACTGCCACATTAAAGGTTAACAAAACAGATATGCGCCGCGCCAGTGCAGATTTCTGTTTCTTAAGTCCTAAAAGCCGTCTGCGGGCGCTTTCCCCGCGGCGGCTGAGCCCTTGCCACCGCTGCTGCAGGGACATGTGTTGTCCAGGAGCGGCTTTTCTCGAGGAAGGCTCCAAGCTTGATCCCAGCCGAGCGTAAGCCCTCCTGGCTTACCCTTAATGCCTCCTGACCCGCTTTGATGGATAAACCTTGCCGGCTGACGTCTCGCCCTGCTTTTCAGCACCCGCCGCCGGCCCAGCCCAGTGCAGCAGCATCCCCCTGGGTCCGGGCTGCGCATCTTCGCCGTACCAGAGAGCCCAGGGGGATGCGACTGCCTCCCTCCGAGCATCCCCCGGTGCGGGCTGCCACTGGTTAGACTGGGTTTGGGTTTTGGTTGCATCTGGGGGAAATAACAGCGTCTGGGTGCACGCAGAGGAACGCTCTCGCCTGGGCGTGAAGCAAGGATGCCGCTGTGCAGCACAGACGACAGAGAAACGCGCAGGTTAAATTTTAAACATACTGTTTAAACATTAAGTCTTCCTTGAGTTAATTTTTAAAGTTCCACCAAGACATCAGTGTTTGCAAATCCTGTGCTGTTTTGCTGATGTTTCGCTTATTTGAGCATCTTCCTAATTTTTGTACCTCTGAGCCATGAGTTTGTTTCTTTATGAGAGCTGATTACTCCCGGGTTTGAAATATTTCTACATATATTCTAAATTTATGAAGATGAAGAAAAATTAATGTTGTGGAAACTGGCTCCTTTAGAGACTATTTCTTAGAAAGATGCTTTAGTCTTTATACACATCTTGCACGGAGCGTGGTATAGGTGCCTCTGATCTTGGTAAGCAGGAGATATTAGGTGTTTCAGTGTTCAGGGAGGAGAAGGAGCCATCTCCACAGCCCTGATGCAAAGGGTCTTTCCGTGCATGCCAGCACGCTCTGGGGTCCGGCTGCAAAGCAGCAGCACCGGTTCCCGAAGCAGAGGTCCGGGTTGCTACACCATCACCAGAAGGCAGCAAGATCTCTTGCCCTAAGGCACTGAATTTTTAACTCTGGGCACTAATCTGTATTTTCCTGTGTCACCTCCTCAGGTCCCCCCTGCTCTCCGTCGGGCTGGGAGAGTCCACTCCAGCATCTCAAACGCTGTCTCACGTCCTCCTCCAAAGGCTCCTTCTCCCTACGGCTCCGGGAAGCCCGCCCTGCTGAAGCCCACCTTGCTGAACCTAAAAATACATGGCTACAAATTAATATTGCCCAACCACTACAACACCAGCTTCTGCCTGGGTGAGTGCTACTGCATATTCAAAATCCTTTTTTCACATTTATTCCGGAGGGAAACAGCACAGGTAGCGGAGCTTTCGGAGTTATTTTTAAGTCTGTCAGCCCTGAGACCTGCTGCTCCTCTGATTCTGGGTTCTCACGTGCCAGTCCCCGCAGTAACCCGTCTCCAGAATATAAAATGCATTTGTTTTTCAAATTCCAGCCTCTGCTTTGGGGGAAAACCACTGCCAATCTGCAACTCAGCAAGCCAAATGAAATTTCGAGGGGAAAGAAGACGGCTGGCCCCTGGGAAGGGTTTCTCCCCTTTCCCTTCTCTTTCCTTTTTTTTTTTTTTCTTTTCTGCCCCAAAGGTAACTCTCCGTCACAGCTGATGCACGCCATCAGTTACGGAGCCTGCAAGCAGAGCTCGGCGCGTGACAGCCCACCTCGCGGCCTCTGCGCAGCCCCCCCCGGGGCATCACTGGTGTCGCCCACCGGGCTCTTGTGAACGTACCCAGAGCATCGCTGCTAGAGCTGTGGGTACCCAGAACGGAGTAAACGGGGTCAGAAACTGGGAGAACAGCTACATCGCAGGACCTAAAATGATTAGCACTACTGAATTAAATGCTGGGGATTAACCTGGCTAATTAGCACAGGCACAGCATCGCACTGGTACAGCCCTACTCCCTCAGGGACCCGAATTAATACCTTTACAGGAGGGTAAGTCGTTCCTTGCGCTTGGTGCTCCCAATCTCCTTGTTCATCTGTGCCCAGCCAAGATTCTCACAGTCACCTCATTCTGCCATTTGGATGGGTTGGGTTTTTTTTTTCTTTTCCAAATACCAATTATTGCAAGACTCAAAAAAGAAAATTTCTAGAACAGTTCAAGAGCTTCAAGTGCAAACCAAGAAATTGCCTTAGACCACCAAAGTCAACACAAGCCCCGAGCGAGAGCACAGAGGACAGACTCCTCTGCTCAAGCTCCACATTCCCCTCATCGACCTCCGCACGATGCCTGCAAAAGCCCAACCAACTCAGTTTTATTGGAATAACAGCCACACAAAGGACATCTCAGATTCGCACCGGGCGTATATCCAAGTGACGGCAAGTGCCAACCGGAGAGATGCTCTAACGTATGTGGTAACACCTAGTTCGCAGAAAGAGAATTTGGTACAATCAAACCAAAAAGATTGATGCTGCAGGTGCGCCTGCGCCTGTCTAGCGAGGGAACAGCAGCAGCGACGCGAGATCGATGTGATCAGTCAGTCAAAGAGCACAGCTTGTGTGTCAAATAGTCGCGATCAGTGCTAAGTGTAAATGAAAATTATTTTAAAACAACAGTGACTAAGCTAATGAAAATCCCACGAATTCTTGCCAGAAGGTGAGCGAGCAGCAGTATTTGCTCCATCTACAGCGGATAAAAAGGTCAAACCGCGCACCGGGTCTCAGCATCCCCACGCCAGCGGGGGGCTCCGCGGGAGCAAGGTCTCCAGCAAAACCGGATTGGAGGATTTGATGGGAATTATTTATAGTCGTAGAGTGGGGATCCGAGCTCTTCCCCGCTGCCGGCTCCAAAGGCTGGCAGGTTAAAAAACAGAGATTACAAAAAGCGGTTTCATCTGGTTGTACTATGTCCTGCAGCTCAGGGAGGAAACCTGGCTTTATGGTGACATAAAATTGCTGTCATATCCATGGCAAAAAAAAGTATTTGCAAGATCACTTTTGGAAATCGTAGATCAGCAATTGATTGACTTTCTGCCTTTTTCTTTTCTTTTTTTTTTTCCCCCAAATAGAGACAGCAATAACCCGCCACATTTCCCAGCTAATGGATTCTGTAAAATACTATAATCAGAAATGTAATCTTTTTATGGGATTAGTATTTCCTATCTTTGTGGAAAATGAGTATTTTTAGTGTAAAATGCCCCACAGATGTCTGACTTCTCAATCTAGAAGAACAACTAGACTTTTTGAACTAGGCAGTATTTTAGAGGGTTTCATTTTCTCTGCTTGGATCTGTTTCAACCAAGTAAAAGTCTTTTCCAGAATATGATATTTTCTGCTACTGCATATCCTTCTTGGGATATCGCAAGTCTAAAATCATAAATTTAAAATTTTTTTTTTTTGTTGTTTTACTTCTTCCAAGAACACAACTGACAGAATGCTCCAAGAAGTGCTGCAATATCCACAGGGCCACAGTTGCTGATCCTGATTTCAGGTCCCGATTTCCCAGCAGAGCCAAGAGAAATCATATTATCCAGATATTATCCAGAGATATTATCCAGAGGGGGGAGCTCAGAGCAGAAACTGGGCTCAACTCAGCCATGATATCCATTTTAGTTTTATTTTAGGGTTGCTTTTTTTTTTTTTTTTTAACAGTGGTAAGTACTGGGACTCCTTCGGCAGAGACTGGGCTTTCTGCTGTGCAGCACAAATCGTTTAACTAATTATTCATTGACTGTCTAATCAATCCTGATTGAATTAACTGATAGCTGCCGCTTGAAGGAATGAAGATAAGTGGTGAAGACACCGTAGAGATTGTTATGAGCGTTGAAGATCAGCAGCTGCAGCTTAATTCAGCTGTGGGCTTTGGTTGAAACAGAGTAAGATACCAGAGAGAAAGGCCCAAGAGAAGGTACTTTGGTATTCTCTGCAGGCACATGCCAAAAAAGACACCCTTATTAAGGAGAATGAGTAATTATTTAAAGTGGGTGCATGCAAACCCAGAGTAGGTCACTGCTGTGCTCCTGATGGAAGGGCTGTCCCAGGAGCAATCCTCTACCACCCTGTACCCACCAGGCACAGAGCCACGGGGGATCTCCATCCTTAGAGACATCCAAAATTGCCTGGGCAAGAGCAAAGCAGCCTGATGCAGCTGACATGGCGCTGGGCAGAGGTGGGACCAGAGACCACCAAGGTGCCCACAAACCTCATCTCCTCTGTGCGTCAGCCATACAGCTCCACACCCCCTGTGGACTGAGGTCCAGCAGTGCCGGTGCCATCAGCCTCCGTCAGGCTCCACATCACCTGTGGCAGCACACACACCCTTCTGCATCCCC
>RSEF01000007.1:40354739-40366688 GCA_003993805.1 Himantopus leucocephalus | reverse complement strand
TCAAGGTCCCTTCCAGCCTAAACCGTTCTATGATTCTATGATTTAAATCCAGACCAAGTGATATTGGTGACCATACAATTTATCATCTCTGTAATATATTTGTAGGGGGCTGCTTTCTTTTACGGGACACCTTTATTTTTTAATGCCAAAAATCAGATTTTGTTTTAATCGCTGGGGACCAGACACATCGTTGAAGAAAGAAACCAAAGCAAGCCTGAGGTCTTCAGTACTAAGCGTATCCATCAATTTGGTCACCGGCAGCTTGGGACCTATTCTGCGGTTATAGAACATATTTTTAGCACATGGAAAAACAGTGTCATGAGCACATGATATGAAAAATACACAAAGCAATCTATCACTTTTATGTCCTTTATTCTATCATAATCAGGTTAGGATTTTTTTTTGCCCCCACTTGCTTCTATTTTGGAAGTGTCTCCAGGGAGGCAGGCTGTAGGAACGTAATGGCCCATCAAACCCACGGTGGCTGTGCGCAGCAGCCGCAGTAAAGCCGTCCACCACGTCGAAGGAGATGGAGCAGCACGGCACCGGGATGAAGGAGATGGAGCAACACGGCACTGGGATGAAGGAGATGGAGCAACACGGCACTGGGATGAAGGTGCTGGCAGGACCTCGTGAGGGCAGAGGAGCTGCTGCCCTGGCTCCAGCCTGGGTGATGGCACGCAGCACCCCGTCTCCTTTCGTTACTGCCATCTCCTCAGTGCAAATTCTTTTTTCTTTCTTTCATTTTAGCGACTTTAATTTCCTGTCTGTCACAGCAAATGCAGACAGAAGGAAACAAAGGCGCCTGGTTGAGCTGACACCTCACACGGGCTTAAAAGAAAGGAGCAGCCTACTTACATCAAGGGATAATACGAAGAGCAGGAGGGATGTCTTTGCCCTCACTGCCTTGTGAGGTCCGAGCTCTTCCCCAGCTCCGGCAGCTGAAGTGATGAGCACAAGGGTTCACCCGCAGACATTGGGCATGAAAGAAAGTTAGAGATGATTTTACAGTGTGAAAAATGTAAATGTACGCACACATATAATCTCAGTTTTGCTTTGTGCTTTATTTGTGCACATACCATGAAATAAACAATGAATCTGTAGTCTCTGCTCTGGTTTGCTCCTGGATAAGGAAAGCTGACTTGTAAATCCCACTCAGATACCACCAACAAATTGGGAAATGAGTGGAAGAGCAGCAAAAATCTTCAGATACCTGGAGAAACTTAAAAAGAAAGAAATGCACATTAAAAGAAAAATATGCAGTCTTGGACAAAGAAATGGAAACAAGAATGCAGAATGTGTGATACACATCTACAGGATAACCTGATGGGGCAGAAAATATTTTGGAGTGAGGTCTATCCAGAAAAGATGGGCTGGAAGAGGCCAGAATGGAATAAAGCAATTTTACTGTAGGAAAATCTTGAAAATGAGAGCTATTAGGCTATGGAATAATCTCTATAGGAAAGACATAAAAAAATTTATTTACGACTTTTACTCTAAGCTTGAGAATATATTCCCTCTAGGATATTTCTGCGTTCACAAGACACTGGACCTGGTCCTCTAACACAACCTCTCCCTCGCTGTCTGGCGAAATTCCCTGGTTAAGCTAATTGCTGTGTATCGCTGAAGGTACGGGAATGAAAAGTGCCAATCATGCTGTAAATATTAATTACACATAAGAACTACTCAAAGGTTATCAAGCAAAGAAAACAAGCTGAATTACACTCATCAATTTCAGGAAGTTGAGAAAAAAAAAAGCAAAAAAAAAGCCATTTTCTTTAATTCAC
This sequence comes from Himantopus leucocephalus, assembly GCA_003993805.1. NCBI lineage: Eukaryota > Metazoa > Chordata > Aves > Charadriiformes > Recurvirostridae > Himantopus > Himantopus leucocephalus. The sequence goes on along the minus strand of RSEF01000007.1, from coordinate 40,364,901 downwards.
TTCCCTGCAGAAGAATGCTGGCTGTTCGACAGCGAGGGAGACGTTTCAAATCCTGTTACCCATTAGGGCATTTGTGTCTGCGTAATGGAACTGCCACTCAGAGCTTTCAAAATACATATGCAGTGTTTCACAAATCCATTCAAACTTTCATTAGAATCCCCACGTGGTTAATGAAAGCTACGTCTCCCCTTCCCTTTGCCAAATATAAACTTTGAGCTGCTGAAGAGCCCATGTGTGAGATGGAGGAGATCACCGAGACTGTTTGGAGCTCTTCCTTCCAGGTGAGCCTGCGCTGCCATCACACATAAACCACCCCTTTGTCTCACGTTGTTATAAGGAGCAGAAAGATCGGGCTGGCGCTCGTTCGTTTGCAGAGACATGCCCCATCGTCTGACGAACGTCACTCCCCATCCACTTGTACCAGTATTAATCCCATCAGGGAGTACTCCCCAATTCCAGCTCTCTCATTTTCACTGGGGGCAAACATTCCTATGCCATAGCAGAAAAGAGGAAAACACGCATTATCTTAAGTAATTTTGTTCTTTGCACACTCCATGTACTTGCTATCACTTTTCCTCCTTTTCAAATGGTACACCATGGCCATTTTTATACATAAATAACACCTTGAACTTGAACAAAGCGTATCCACAGGATATTCTTTAAGTGAGAAATGAATTACCTTAGAAAAAAAAATACAGCATTATTGGAAAATGGAGCACAGCAGGTATTAGCTAATGATACCTAGCATTTATTGTATCTTGGACAGAAAATGAAAATACACACATTAATTAAAAGCAGGCTTTAGGGAAAATATTATTAACTTGTGCTATAATGAAACCTAAAGGCTTCCAGGGAGATCCATTGTACTGCGGTGGGGCTGTACAGCGGGGCGGTTCAGTTAATTCGATTAAATGTGCGGGGCTCGGTGCTTGGCGAGATGTGGAACAGCAGCTCATCGCCCTGGAAGAGGGGTAAGAAGTATGAGATCTCGCAGAGGACTTGGGAGACACAATATATCTGGGAGATGGGCAAGACTTCAGCTCCTGAGTAAATGCCAGAATTTAAATAGGCCCCCAAGAGATAAACTGCAACCCCACACTTAGTCCAGTGGCTTTCCTAGATCAAAGAAAGGTGGATCAAGGAAGAAAACTACAATTTCATGTATTCTACCTGAGCTCTGTCAATGCTGGTGAGCGCTGCCCGTGGCACAGACCGTACCTGTAGGAATTCAGCCATACCTGCGGAAAATGTGAAGTTAGACTCTAAAAACACTTTTAATAAAAGATTGCTGCCAAGTATTGACATTCTGTCATTTGCGAACTAAGATCCAGGAGTGTTTAAAGCACTGTACTATTTTTAATTTTCATTAAAGGCCCGTACTGTGCAGCCATGTTGACATCCCCTTACTACCATGGCTCAGTACCATGAACCGTATATCCAGGACTTGTGACTTGGTTCTGGCTTTGCTGTCCGATGGGGCAAGGAGATAACAGCTTGTTTCACTTCTCAGCAGCATTGCAAAGATTCATTCCTCTAATTGACTGAAAAGAGGGGTTTCAGCAAGACACCGGCCTCTTGGAAAATGTGAGTTGCCATTGATTCTCCCTAGCGCTTTGAGATGAAAGCCCGAAAATAATTTGTCCTGCCCTTAACCAATCTAAGCAGGATCAATAGCCCCTGCTTTAGCAAGGGAGTTGGGGTGTGAGAGGCAATCAGCTGGTGGGGGACCGCGCTGAATTCCCAGCCAGGAGCATGCTTCTTCATTTATTCTTGAAATTTTTATGTCAAAATGCCAAATGAATTCTGACAACCCCCACATGCCCAGAATGTGCAACACCGTGAAACAGTTCAAGCCATTGTCCGGCATTGCCGCGCTGTCCCTTGGAGCCAGAGCGCGCTCGTCCTCGTCTTTGCTGCTTGGACCACTCCATGGACCATCAGGAAGTAGGTTTCACGATGGCATGCATGGGAAATTGGGAAATGGTGCTCAATCAGAGAAATGACAATCAATTTAATAAAAAAGTGGGAGTATTGTTGTNAGGGAGGTTGTAACTTCCAGCAAGCAGTGTTTCTCATGGCAGGGCCAGGTTTATGTCTAAACCACCCTGGGCAGATACCGCCTTAAAGCTTGAAAGCCTTGAGAAAGGAAGATGCCACCATTTCCCTGGATAACCCGTCCCAGATTTTCCCATCACAAAGCACTTTTCCTAAGATGTAACCTCAGACATCTTGGCTGCAAACTGCCAGTTCTCCATGATCCATCCGCGGCAGCCTGGGAAAATAACGGGTCGTGCCCTTCCCTGCGTGACATGCCGGCTATTGGATGGAAAAGCAGAACTGCTTCTCATTGAATTCCAATGTATCTTTGGACCAGAGATTTTTCATGGGTAATTTGCTATTTGGTAGAAAGGTTCAAAGGGAGCATTTACCCCACAGTAATTTACCTAGAAGCAAGGGTGGGCATAGAGGAGGAGATGAACAGCAGGACACAGCACTGACAATGACTCCCAGCGTGGAGGAGCATTCCTGTCCTTCCTCCACCCCTGCGATGGTGCCTCCTCCTCACTCATTGCAGGTGCCCAAACCCTTCAGCCCCATGCCATCCTCCAGCTGCACAAGCTCTTCTCGTATTTTAAAACCATGAGCACTAGTGGGTATGGAGATGACTGGGTGCTCCTACTTGTTTCTCGCCACCTCCCTGAAGAAGGAAGCCCCAAAGCAAAGCACTCGACGGTTCACTCACTTCATCATCGGAGTTTGTTTGCGTTGGAGCATCCCCCAGAGCCATCACTCTCCTGAAGAGCTGCCTCTGTTACCAACGCCTCAGAGAAGTCAGCCAGGCAAGGATTGCTTGGGGAGAAGAAGGAAGCAGTTTTACCTATTTAAAAAAAAAAAAAAAACACCAACCAAAACCAACCATGATTCTTTGTCTTCTCTGGAAGGTTGCAGTCCAAAATTGGTGCACATGGAGGTGAGTAGTTTTGATTCGTACTTAAACAAGCCTACAAGTCTTGGAAAGAGCTTGCCAAGGAGCAGTAAACTCGGAGGTGATAACTTCTCTGTAGGTGTGTACTGGAATAGAAATATTAAACATAATAATCTGTGTATTCAGGTACCATGGAGAGACCAGTTTCACTATTCTGTCTTCCCTTAATTCATTCATTTTTTAATTAGATTGTGTCCAGAAAAATATCAAGTATGAAGATTAATTTGTTTCCAATCCATGGAGATTCAGCACAAATGTTCCAATAGCTAGTTATCCTCGAGATTCAGAAATTACACACTGTTTTTGTCTGAATATACTTCATGTCACTCATGGATTTCTGTCTTCTTTATTTTTTTTTTTCCCCTGCAGTGGAAGGCTTGACATTATCAATTTCCATTTCATGTATGAGACTTGAAAACTCTAAGCCCTGGAATTTCTTTCAGTAAACCAAAATACATGGTTTTGGTAGTGCAGTTATGCTTATAGCACTTCTCTGAACCTTTGCCAACTAATCAGTGTCTTTTTTGGTGGTTTTTTTTTTACATTTCACATGTTAGAACTGGCCATCACGTTCCAGTCACAGCCTCACCAAAGCAGACATAGAGGCAACACAACCTCTCTGCCCCAGCAATTTATATTCTCTTTTAAAAAGCGTATGGATGCCAGTTGTTCTCTTGGTCCCAGCATCATAGTTCACACCTACCCTTCAGCTGATCCAGTTGCAGTCACACAGAAACCCCTTCAAAATCCCAGTTCTGAGGCCAGAGTCCAAGTGGCTGTAAGTGTAGCCCACCTTCTTCAGCCTCATATACATTTTCAACGTTGAACTGTCAAAATGTACATTGCATGAAAGGTAAAGTTTGATTGATAACATCTACCTCATATAAAGCCATGTAGATTTGCAACAGTTGCATTGGCCTTTTGTAATCCATGATTTCAAAGGATTTCCAACATAGAAAAGACATGGACCTGTTGGAGCAGCACCAGAGAAGGGCGAAAAGATGCTGCAAGAGCTGGAGCCCCTCTGCTGACCTTAGAGCCCCTTCTAGTCCATAGAGGGGGCTTACGGGAGAGCTGGGGAGGGACTTTTTACAAGGGCATGGAGTGATAGGACAAGGGGGAATGGCTTCAAACTGGAAGAGGGAAGATTTAGATTAGGTATTAGGAAGAAATTCTTTCCTGTGAGGGCAGTGAGCCCCTGGGGCAGGTTGCCCCGAGAAGCTGTGGCTGCCCCATCCCTGGAGGTGTTCAAGGCCAGGTTGGACGGGGCTTGGAGCAACCTGGGCTGGGGGGAGGTGTCCCTGCCCAGGGCAGGGGGGTGGAACCAGATGATCTTCAAGGTCCCTTCCAACCCAAACCATTCCATGATTCTATGGAAGTTTTGCCACTCCCCAGTCATGCCCGGGATGGATGGGTGGGTGGATGATTGACTGACATGCCCGTGATTAGCAGGATGCTCCTCGCAGACTTTCAAAGCATTGGCATAGTGTTAGATGTGAAATTTCATGTGATACCTCTGGGGCTCTCCAAGCAGGCTAGAGCTCGTTCAAGCAACATGAAGAGCCCTTAGCTTGTTCTTTACATATTTTCGGAACAAATTTGTTTAACATTTCTGCCTTCTCTCCCCATGACTAACAGCTGTGTTGTTCCTATCTAGTAATCTAGTAACAATACCATAGATAGTATTCTTTCTTTTACTAAAAGACTTTTTTTAAAAGCCTTGCTGCAATTCTTGCTGCTTGCCATTTCTCTTCTCTTTACTCCTTTATTTTACCAGAGTGCCTCTTTTCCATTTTTTACAGTAAATATACAAGGGTTTTTTTATTTAAGATAGGCTTGTTTGTAGCCAGTCTCACTCACCCTATAGGTCAAGATCATTTTTCTACAGTGGTGTATGTGGAAATGGTCCCAAGAGCAGTCCTGCAGACCGTGCTGAAGAGCAAAGTGAAACCTGCCCACTGTGTCCCTCTGGCTGGCTTGGGACAGACCTGCCCCCGAGGAAATAAGCCCTACAGCCCCCGCGCCTGCGAGGGCTTTCCTTCAGCTGTAGGGCAGTGTCCACCCCATCCTCTCTCTGTCACCTTCAGCTGCTGCTGGTCTCCATCTTCCTTCTGGGGAAGGCAAAGACAAAACATCTGGCCAGTTGTGCACCCCTAGGTATCCCCTCGCTGCCTGAAACGAGCCCGGTTACATCCCTGTGGCGTAAGCGTTGACCGCAGCCATTAGGCTGTTCCCAGTCACTATGGCATTTTGAGTTCTGTAAACAAAATTCTTCCCGTGATAATACTTGTGCGTCGAGATTCATCCACACCCGATGCTTCCCAGATTCTCCAGCTGCAATTTAGTGTTGCAGCTGCAAAACAGGGATGACATACTACTGTGCTTCCTATCTTAGAAACATGCAGTGTTTAACAACATCTCTGCGGTGCGATTATTTTATTTCAGAAAAAGCACATTTTGTTCCTTCCAAATCTAAAAGAAAAAATTAAATAACCAAGTAGAAAGTTAAGAATATTGTGTATTGCTTATGAGAAAAGCTAAAACGCAACACAAAATTTGGACCATAATTACAGAGTTGTGTTACACTTACCTTCTAATTCATACTTTGTTCTCTTCTGATACATTTGTAGAGAAGTGATTGATAAGACAGAGACTTCAATCCATCACAGCGATGACTTAATGAGACCGTAAAACAGACATACTGCACTGCTTTAACCACTTGATAGGAGTATAGCGCTAAGTACCTATAACAATATGCTGGAGGCTGAGTTAATTTAAGAGTCATCACTTATTCAGCCACCTGAGTATGGCTGCTCTCATTTACATGGTGAAAGCCCCAGCTCTGTGGGGGCCCCAGCCCCCCCAACGATTCTGTTTGGAATAGAAATCCAAAACGGGAAAATGGAAAAATATCCAAGCCCGTAGTAAAACAGCTCACACAAGCAGGATATTTGCCATTGAAAGAGAAATTATCGATAGACTGATCTAAAGGTGATGGATAGTCACACTTACGTACTGGGCACTCTTCCAAGGAGTAACAATCCTGGCAAAATTCCTCCAGGAGAGGAGGACGTCTATGGCATAGCCCTGTGTCCTTGCAATGAGTCATCTCACAGGGCAAGAGGAGATGTGAAAGGGACTGAACGAGTCTCTGTCAGTGCTCTGAGAGCTGAAAGTGGCAGTCCTTAAATGGAAAAAAAAATGGTGGTGGAAGTGCAAGCTCAGGAGGGCTGGGGAGCTTTGCCTTTTATAGCTGATGGTGCCTCCGGCCTCTCTAACAGGATCCCGCTTTTAGCCCCTAATTGCCTTTGTATCCACAAAAAGGTATCACCTGAGAGACGTCCTGCTGAATGGGAGCTGGAAATCAGGATGGTGGGCATCAGAGACAAGATGCCACCTCTCATCTCTGAACGGGGGGCACCGGGCCACAGCAGCATCTCCTGCTTTTTTCCAACAAATGCTGCAAAGATGCATATTACCCCCAGCTGAGGGGACCCTCAGCCCTGGAAAGCCACCCCTACACCCCAACGCCGATCCCACCAAAGCAGCATGGGCTGTTGTGCCCTGGGGATTCACTATGTCAAAGTCTTGGATGAAACCACTTGTCTTAATAGCGAGCGTAAATCCACAAATTGTGGTAGATGGGGTAAAATCTTGATATATCTTGTCTAAAATAATGATTTATTTCCTGCACCCTGTCCCTGGAGGAGCAGGCGGCTGTGCATGCACCCCGTTGCTCCCCGGGTTTGCATGGGGTCATGCCTGCTGCCCAGCAGAAACGCATCTCTGCACTCAAATAGTCCTGCTAGCCCATGATTTTGTACAGTTATTAAAAGGACCACAATTTTTAACAGAAGCAACTTAAAAAAAAAAAACAAACACAAAAAAGGTTTTGTGGTTCAGTCATGCCGGGAGCAATCTGGCTGATGCTCGTGGCCATCCCGAGTGATGCTCCCAAGTGCGGAGGCTCTGTGGGGCTACTGAAAATTTCTGCCCTTTCTACTCTCCCTTTGGCATTTTCAGTATTAACTAAGATCTCATGAATTACAGTATCTGCAAATTTTTTTCACTGTCTTTGCTGGTAACATGACACGGAGCACCCATAGTTAGCAATCCTTAAAAAGCTTTATTTTGGCCCTCCTTTCTTGTCTTTATATTGCTTATCCTAACCAGGCTTCTGGGATTAACAGAGAAGCACTTTTCACTTTCCTCTGCCTTCGTAGGATAGAACCACACTGACCAATATATTGAAATTTAAATCAGCTGGAATGCCCTGACCTGCTCAGTTGAAAAATACATTCATTGGGACTTTTGCTATTTGACAGGTATAAATAATAAAAAATAAAGAAGGTATGTACACATTTTAAAACTATAAAGCTACACCGCTGTAGGGCAGAGGCTGGAGCCGCTGGGGAGGTGCCCTGATGCAACCCAGGTTGGTACGGAAAGGAGCAATGGGAAACCTGTCCTGTGCTCTGTCATTCGAAAACTGTCCTCTGCCAACAGCAGCCAACAAAAGTTAAGCAGAAACAAAGATAAAAGCAGTTTAAAGCATCAGAAGTGGTCCAGCATCCCTCTGGTGCTGCCCATTGCCTCCTGCTCAGCTGCTTCTTCAGCCCCCCAGGGCGAGGACCCACAGGATCATGGAACCATTTAGGTTTGAAAGGACCCTTAAGATCATTGTGTCCAATGATTGAGATCATGGAGTCCCCTGGGAAACTCCTCCCCTGGATGCTCGCGGGGCACAGGGCTGCTTCATCCATCGCGCAGCGCCAGCAGAAAGTCCTCTGCGGACCAAGCAGGGGCAGTTTGGGGTGAGGAGGGACCGTGTTCTTTCAGGGTGAAGATCAGGGAAGTGCAAATAGCGAGGTGTAACAGGGAATGGGGACCGAGGGAACAGAAATAGGTGAAATATCCTTTTAGCTCTCCGTTGAAGTGCTGAGCAATTCCGAGGACTTACTGAGAGGCGGCGAGCAACCTCGGCTCCTGCTGGTGCTTGGCAAGGTCGAGGGGTGTTACGGAAGGAAGAAATAGCGGGGCGTTATCTCTCATCTCCCTCAGTCAATCTCTGAAGCCCCTTCCCCCGGGGCCGGAGAGCAAGAAAAGCAAAACACCTTAAATCAGCTCCTGAGCACCTCCTGTACATGACAAAAGGAATGTGCCGGTTGATAGCGCAGCAAGGTTGTAATATATTGCTGTTTAAAGATGGATACTGCACTATGAAAACGGTTCAACCACTGTTTATGTTTCCAGGGTGAGTTTTGCCATTCTCCCTCCAAGTCCCAAGGCAGATTAATAGGCAGAATTAATTTTCTTCAGTCCTTTGTGCTTTCACCGCCAAATGATAAGTCTCTGCGTTTCTTTTTCAGCCAGTGTTTCCTTCTAATTCAGTAATCCACAATAGGTGGTGAGAGAAGCGAGGAGCGAACAAAGCTCCCGCTCGGAGCCAGGGGCCAGTCCTTTCTGAACAGGTTGTTACTGGGACAGGAGGACAAGATGCAACTCAGAAAGTTAAAGGTATAGTTAAATGACATTGGGTTTTGTAGCTTTGTGAGATAATAAGAAAAGCCCCGCAGTCATTTAGAGAACAAGAGCTGGCTTAAATATTTAGAAAAGGCAGACAATCAGCGTACGCGACGTTTTCACAGATAAAGCTGCTGCAACTAATTCATAACATTACAGATGGACCTGTCACCAGAGCTGACACTGCAAATTAAATTCTGTATTCCCTCCGCAGCTATGCCAATATCAGCTATACTAAATATGTATTTAAAATAGCCTGTCGCATGTCGGGCCGAGAGAAACGGCTCAGCGCGTTGGTAAGAGCTTCCCACCTACAAATCCTCTCCTCCAGTCCAGCCGGTGCCATGGTCACCACACCCACCAGCCCGTGGTGGCCCGTGGTCCAGGTGGCAAGTGGCCGGGGCTTGCCTTGGGGCGAGAAGCATCTTCCCTTGCAGGGTGTCCCTGCACTCAGCAAAGGCGCCGCTGGCCGGTCTTGCTGGAGAGGGACGTGGCTGGCAAGTGGTCCTTCCACGCTGCCACCAGCCACTGCGTGAAATAAGGTGAAGTTAAGCAATACAACAATAAAAGCCTACAATGCGTCCAAATCTTGGATGCTAAAGATGTAAACTTTCCACATGAGGTAAGCGGTCTGTAAGAAAATATATTTGAGAAGGGGATTACGGTAAAAAAATTGGGTTTTTTCCTCAAATGGTGTTCTTGACCAGCAGAACTTGTTACAGAAAACATTCCCCCCCGCTGCAGGCTGAGTGTGTGTGTGCGCACACGCAGCCACGCGCACAAAAACGCAGTTTCACAACCTGGGTGGGCAAAGAGAAGGATATGGGGTTGGAATTTTGCTTAAATATTCCTGCGTTTTCCTAGCGCTTCGGCCCTCGCTCGCTGCAAATCGACAAAGCTCCATTTCGACGTGTGCAGAAAAACGTGCTGATTCGGCAGATGCCTGCACCATGGAGGTGGCCACGCTGGGGTTCTGTGTACGTCCCATTGCCTGTAACACCCTCCTTTTCTAACCAGAAAAGTTTAAGAACTCTGAGGAGTTCTACTGAATTCTATGTAATGAAGCATTTTAAGTTTAACACTAGTTGCCAGTAAATCACATTTAAATTACTTGGGCTCACAAGCTGTACTTCACAAGTGTTTCTTCCTTTCACTTGACCCAAAGAGCAATTTTGGGGCTAACAAGGCAATGGATGGGGATCTTCCACTGAAAATGGCTGCATTATTTATTATAGTTTCTGTGTTTCAGAGATCTAATAAGTGATAAATAATATTATGCATATTTCAATAGCAATTTGGCATGAATATTTATCCTAGGTAAGTAAAAATTCCATGTGCATGCTGAGAAAGGAAAATGGAGCCTGATGGTACTCAGACGACGGTGATGATGAGCAATTTTGGTATCACACATCAGCCGTAAGTAACAATTCCAGGGGAGCCGGTTGCGGCCAGCAGCAAAACGGGCTCGCTCGGTTACAGTCCAGAGGAACAGCTAATGCTCCTATAAACTATTTGTCACCCGTAATAACGAGCAATTTGGAAGGGATTAGGTTTTACTGCCTGACCCATGATCATCAGTCCCCAGACTGTACATCTTCGGTTGCTTAAAAAAATAGAAAATGAAAGCAGAAAGTATCTCCTAACCACCGGTAG
>RSEF01000007.1:40312158-40328811 GCA_003993805.1 Himantopus leucocephalus | reverse complement strand
TAAGAGTTTGATGGTGTGTTTCGTAGTTTCCCCAAGAGAAGAGTTTGGGGTTCAGCCCACAGTAATGTATCTTAAAGTGTTCCATGGAAGTAAAATTGAAATATAATCCACTGAAATTATTTTTAATGTTCTCCAAGCATCTTGTATTTCAAATGTCAGAGTTTGGTCGCTGGACTGAGTTGGAGTGCTCACCTGAACAAGAGAAAACAAGGAATGCTTGGGTGCAGCAGGCTCTGGTTTTGACCGGTGGACCACAGAGCCCTTAAGATGGGATGTCAGCACCATAGCAAGTCACCCTGGCCGAATGGGAGCTGCTTGTCCCTCACACTGCTCAGCACAGCCTGTCCCTGGGTAAGGGAAGGACTCACAGATCTTGTATTAAGGAAGGGGTAAGTTTTAGAAAAATAAAATAAGTAAACATGATTTCTGATTATAAAAATATATATTATAAAATAAGTAAACAAGATTTCTGCTCTGAATACCATGTGTTACTTGGCATTCCTATAGCAAATGGTGATGTATTTGCCTAAAATGTAGAAGTTATCATTCTCATTTAAATCTATTTTTCACAGCAAAACATCGTGGTGCTCCAAAAGTGAACTCCATCTGATATTTAAACTTTCAGTGCTTTGTTGTTGCCTCTCATGTTCTGATAAGTTCTTCTGTTACCAACAAAGTCCTAATTCATTTAGCATTGATGCTAAGAAATGATCCCTCCCAACAGCACAGCCTCAGGTCTAATAATTCCCAGCAGGAAAAGTTAATTGAGCAGTCTTCTGGCTGAGACAACATTTGATTTCCCTTTTTTAAAACCCATCAGCACCTGCAGGTGTTTTGGCCACTTTCTGGGAACAAGTATAGGGAAAAGTGCTTCCATTTCAGAGAGACACATTATCTCTGATGAAGAACAATTTATAAAATGGCAAGCTTTTTGCAAAAGGGAGAAGTAAGGAAAAGCGTGATAATGAGAGTCTGGTAACAGGTAGGCTGTTCAAACAGACTGTTATTGGCCAAAGGAACCACGCTCAGTACAACCAAAGGAAGAGAGTAGTGAAAAAAAATAACTGTATCCAGAAAGAGCTGAAGACAAAATGCAAATTCACTACACTGAAAACCACATGGATCTCAGTCATCCCTGAAGAATTTGTTATTCCTGCCATATCCTTTATTTAACAGCAACTCAGAGCTGATGATATCAGTTCCCCTTGCCAGCAGATAGGCACCCATCTGTACAATGCCCATGCCGCAACCTAAAAGCGAGGCAAGACATTCAGAGGTGGTGATCCGAAATAATATGAAGAGCAATTTGCACAGCTGGGTCACGTGCTGCCTGATACACTTCTTGTGTACATTAGCATATTCAATGATTTTCTTAAAGAGCAATAAATGTTTTCTGGAGGATCACATGATGTAGTTGATCATTACTCCCAACGGAGAGCAAATAATCTTGATCATTAAGCTGAGAAAGTTCATTTGCAGCAAGCTTTAGGAAGCACATTAGAGCTTTCCCATATATAAGCAGGAGAAATAAGTTTCACTGAGGATGTTAAAAAGCTGCAAACTGGAAAGACGTGATACTCTTCTGACTTAGAGGAATTACCTGAGGATCAGCAGTTTATTTCTTCGCCCCACCTCTTTCCCTATCTTGGTTTACAGACTTGGATCACTTAGATACACACACCCCCCCCCAAAAAAAAATTCCTCTTAATTTTTGGTGACGACAGTGGATAGTCAGGATAGCCTTTGTCATGAGAATTTCAGTTTATGCTATTTACTATGTAGGTAAATATGGTACATTGGGTGTCCACAGCATAACATGCACCATACGTATGGGGCTCTTCCCATCCCCATCCCTGCAAACAGCCATCCCAGCTGGGACACAGGATCACCCAGCCCATCCCCACAGCTCCACACGTCAAACGAGGCACATCCTCAGGGCAGAGGAGCTCCATCCTTGCAGGACCCTCTGCCTCAAAGCTGATTTGTAGAACAGCACAGATCCCTGTGGCATCGTGAGGCTCCAGCCGTCACCCAGCACATGCACACCCATACTGAGCTCTTCTGGGCACCAGAGGGCTTATCTTAAATATTTGACTCCTCAGCACTCTGCCCTCAGACTCAAAATGAAAAATGCATGACTTATTCTTGGTATTTATTTTTCATCTGTAAGTATCTTCTGTTTTGTCATAAAATAAATTCCACGTTAGACTCAAATACATTTCAAAGCTTTGCACCTTCAGGGGAATGTATGAGATTATATGTTTTTCCTGGGAAAAACAAACAAAAAAACTGCTTAAGAATTCAATTAACTTGTAAAACTTCCTGTCATTATAGCTGATCAAATATAAAACTGTGAAGAGAATCTAACAACTGCATATACAGTCATATGACTAAGAAAAGCCTTCTCAAAGGGCATGAAGCACGCGATACATCATCCTACAACTGTTGCAATGCACACATACACGGTGCCAAAGCAGGTTTACATAAATGATCTTGTTTCTGGCATTTTCCAGAGAGGTTTTCTCTGCCAGCCTTCACAGCCCAAACCCACAATGCCCCAGGTGGCCCCACGGCCAGGCTCGCTGCCACCCAAGTCTTGCTGCTTTCAACAGGGACTTCAAGACTCAGACACTCCTGCACCATCGTTTTATGTCAACTGAACAAGTTCTAATAAAATCCTGTTTCAGCCAGAATTCTTATGACTGGGTCTAGTCTGACATGAAAACAACAGGCTGTTCTTGTCCATGTTTACTTTTTGCTTTGATTCAGATTTGATTTTATTGCTCGCAAGAAGTGCCAAATGGATTCCTGAGAAGATACAAGAAGCGCTGCCTGGTCCTGGAACAGAAACGCGCAGGGGGATTTGAAGAATGCGGCTTTCCTCCAGGTTTTTAACAGAGAAAGCTGCATTCAGTACACAGATTGTTTCCATCGTCCCTCTATCCTTGGGTCTTTCCAGTTACAAAAGTGCCACCAGACAACTAAGATCAACTCTTTCACAAGTTCTGAGAGTACACAAAACCTGGATTATTACAAGAGACCACAAGAGTAAAAGGCAGCTGTTTCTCTCATCTAGTAACATCTTCCCTACAGACAATACCTGGGACTTCAGGGGAATCTTAAAGAAATCATATGCAAAGTTACCCAAATTTGAAGACTGGATAAACTCAACAGGTTTTGGCTAAAGCTGTTAGTCCACAAAATTCAGAGTCAAAGCCAACTTACATCAGGTAGAGCCTGTGCATTAGGATAAATTTATGCAAGGATTAATTCACTTCCCAACATTTGTACTCCATCCTAGGAGGTTTTGTTGTCAGAATAGTAACCTCACCTTCCTCACCTACCTCCAGATGTTCATTATGTGTTCCCCTGTGCTCCTCAAAGGGACACCACAGTGCCCAGTCTCCGAGAGGACACATCCAAGAGCTGACAGCAGAAAAAATTGGGCAGAGGAGACTAGCCACTAGAGAGATGACCAGTTACAAGATTTACTTGATTATAAAGGTATAAAGCACCCACAGGTTGTCTCCCACCCCATTCTGCTGCCAGCTGGGGTGCAGGCAGTCCCAAAAGCAGAGTATGAATTTCGACTCCCTGTGCAGACGCATCCATCGACAGTTTGCCAGCTTTACAGCTGTCCCTCTCTCATTTTGAGCAGAGATCTTAGAGGAGGAAACAAAGCTTCTGGGAGTATTCTTATGATTTAGGCTTGTCTGGAAACCTGGTACGACTTGCATGTGCTCATTAAAATATAAAAATAAAAGATGCACGTTATCCACACAGACCAAGTAGGTAGATTAGGCACTTTGTCCCCTCAGTCATGGAAAATCGACACCGCTAAGGCTCACAGCATCCATCTCAAATTACTTCGTGAATCATTTTCCCTTCTGTTTGTTTTTTTTTTTTAAAAAAAAGGCAACCATGAACCATGCAGCTATTTTCTGTTTCTTTTTATCATTTCACCATTGCCACCTGCTGTGCAATATTTTATGCTCCGTTTCTTCCAGTTAGGCTATTTCTAGGCGAAAAAAGTAATTTATTTTGTTCAGGTACAGGAGGTATTTATACGTGTTGTTCTACAGTGATGGACACTTATGAAACCTGAAGAATAGGAACACTAATCCAGCACAAGGGACATCAGCCCTATAGGCAGAACAAGCTTTATGAGGTTATAACCATTCTCACTCCCCGTTTCACTCTAAAAACAGGGATCTTCTGCTTTACGTTTTCAGGAAGACAGCATGGAAGAATGAGACTGACGTGAACCAACATCAAGCAGCATGCCTCAGTCTGACTATTCCAAAACAGTGTCATTAAAAGATGTGACCAGCCCATGATGTTTCTCTGATCCACAACCAACTACAGCCGTGGATTTATTTTCCTTTTTGGTAGAAGCAGGACTGGCAGTTACAAGACTTTCTCCTGCTGTTCGATGGAGCAAAGCTTCAGGGCTGCACTGACGTTCCTTCATTTCCAGCCCCAGTGATGGATCTGATGCCTGAAGCCCAATTTTCTTCTTTTTTGGACTCCCACCAAAACAAACCCCAGAAAGCCTGTCACTTCCTTTATAACTTCAGAAGAATTATTACAGCAGCTGCTAACTATTCTGGGACACAGATATGGTTCCTCAAATCTACACATTCATCTTTACAAGAGAAACCTAATGGTTATTTTTTTTCCCAAGCAAATATTAGTCTCAAAGATGCAGAAGCATATTTCATTTAACAATAGTACCGTAAACAAGATAACCCCTGCTCATCGCACTTCATGTTGCTAAAAATAGAGGCTGTAGGGGCACTCAGTCTCCGAGATGGCATTATTAGATGAGCCCACTTGTGCTAATGGAGATGCCCCCCACAGCAGTCCACACCACCGGTGTGATGCAGAGGAAGGGAGTCTCAGCCTCGGCATGACGTTCTGACAGAGCAGCATAGGAAATGTCACTGCTTTGCAGTCATTGACCTGAATCACTGAAAGAGGACCAGTTTTTCTCTCCACACACCTCACTTTCAAGGACCACATTGCTGTAAACATTTGTACGTATTTCTCCGGAGACAACAGTACTCTGAATAATAAAAGACAGTTTTACTGACCAGCTGCTGATGTTCACTCAAGTTTCTCCAATTCCTGGCTCTTGTGCCGCAACAAAAGAGTTCAGTGAACAAAACATGCAGTTTCTAATGCCCGTTCATTGACACACCTGATGTTCAAGCTAGTCTCCCACCCCCTTCTGCTTGCACCAGGGAAAGCCGTGCAGGGAGCACCAGGGTCTTAATATTTTTGTTATTACTGCCTAACCCATCTTCATACAGCGGTCAGTATTTACTACTTCCTTGGGTTTTCCTCGGCAGGGGCTGGGAGCCCTGCAGGATGCCAGAGTCCTGTCTTACCCTCCTGGCTCTCCAGTCGCAGGCTCTTTGAGCCCTAGTTCTCCCCACTAACCAGAGGGAGAAGTGTTCACACCAACCCTGGCATCAAAAAGCTGAAAGCAAAGCCCACTGATTTGCAGTGGACCTGGGAGCAAGGGATGCCCAAAACCTTCATTTTGGCCCTACTCAGCCAGAACTGGTACAAAGACTCTGGGCAAGACACAACCCTCAAAAATGACAGTAAATTCACCGAAGCTATAATTAAGGGTAGATGTCAAATGGAACATGGAATTGAGTCTAGCTGAAAATTTTATTTCCATGCCTTAAAACAATTTAGCTCATAGCAGGTGAGAGCCAATGCTTGAAATCAAAGCAGGTGAAGGCAGAGGCTTCATTGCCTACATACCAAAGCAACAAGGAAATGATGGCTTGAGATAACTCAAGTAGAGTGAAATACATAGATGATACAGGATTTGACACGCCCAGGTTTTACTGTAGAGAAACATCCTCAGAAACTGATATTTTCTGTGATGTACTTAGTTCCTCCTTCTGCTTGCAACCAAGCAACAACATCTAATATATTGGACTAAATGGAATGTTACAGTGCAAAACCCCTGTGACCAATTTTTTTTTTAACTTTCGCCTACAAGGAGGATCTTTTATTTTGCACAATTCCATCATTCTTGCTGTCCTCTGTGACCTAAAGTTAGCTAAACAAATAAAATCCTTTACACCTTCCCTCTTGCTTTTCTTAGGACTGCTATGAACATTTAAAGGTCACTTATAGCTGTGTTTTAGAAATAATACCGCTCTCCAGCTTTTCCTCCCCTTTGTCATGTGCCTGGCATTTCTCAGATGGATTTTGTCTTTTGTGCCCTCTGTTCATCTGCTCCTTCGGTGAGGCAACCCTTGTGTTAAGCCAAAGCGCTTCCCCAGGGGCAGCTGCCGTTTTCTTTGCCGGCACTGAAGGAGCAGCTTTGGAGGACTCAAAATGCACGTTCTGCTGAGCCGCCAGGCAGCAAAGCGCCAAAGAAACTACAAAACTCTTTGAAGGTTATTGAAATACCTCGGGTGGCACACCAATGAAACTAGAAATAAGCAATAAACCACCGGCGGGGTCAGGAGGAAACGCGCAAGCGGTTATGACACTCGTGGTGGGGTCTTGCAAAGCACACCACAGCTCACCAGAGCCTCGGTCCACACCACTATCCTCAGCAGATCCCCGGGCAGCGTTTAGTCTCAGTGCACACAAAGTCTTCTGGCATCCGCCCAGCTTCCCTCGGGAATTACCCTTTTGCCACAAGAAGGACATTTGCATGGGTTCTGATGGGAATATTCCTGATGTCTCAGGTATAATTTATAAGCAGCCCTGTTCTAAAGATAAATCCAGCATTTGAGCAAGAATGAGATTTTTTTGGACACTTTTTTTAAAAATGTACTAGAAGGTTCCATTTTCTTTCCTTTGCTTAAGAATGAAAATATTAAAGTCTAGGTAGTCACTGTGAAACCCCATCATTGTCTTTCAGCCAAACCTACATTTTACCCTTACATGTGGGCACAGACCGCTCTCACACCTAACAGCTCCTGCCACCCGCTCCCACCATTCATTCTTCTCTTCTTCCATTCCTCATTTTTGAAATACAGTTGCTTTATGTTACAGATATAGCAAGGATAAATGCCGAGAGTTCATTTTCTGGGGGAGCTAAAGGAAAATAACATGGAGAAGTGACTTTTGTGCAGTAGGAACTAGGCTGGTACATTTTCAGGAACTCAGAAAAACATTTAATTCAATGAATAAATCAAAACTGGGAATTTTTCCACCACCACCTTGATTCACAACTCTGATCAAATGGCTCGGTCTTGCCCCCCCAGTTTTCCATAGATCAAAACGGGCACAGCCATCAACCCCACAGGGGTCGGCACATCCTAAGAGTGTTTTAACTTGAGTCAAGCATGAGGTCTGTGTAAGTGGCTCAGACGATAGCAATACCAACTTTTCCTTGAGTGGAAAGTGAGAAAGTAAATAGAAGTTAGTGATTTGAATAGAGCAAAACAACAGCAATTAACCACTCATCCCCCACGCTGGCCTACTCAGAAGAAGTGTTTTCCTAGCCTAGGAAAGAGCATTGTAAAGATCAGCTGTGCTGTTTGGCTTTTCGTACTTCCAGTCACTGCCATTTCACACCCCCATGTTCCTTCTGGGATGTTCATCTTGGAAGGCATCCCGAGATGTGCGATACCCTGCCTGCCGGAGTCACGCATGACCTGAGAAGAGCAGAAGGCAGACAGACCCCCGGCACCGCTGGCCATCACGCTGTAGGGTTTATGACAACAGCAGAACATCAGGCACAGTTTTATGTCCATCAGCTCGTCATCTGCAGATCTGAAATCACGAATTTATTCAGGGGGGAAAGATGGTTCAAGAGCTGTCTGCCTTTTAAGATCCTTGCAGGTTTTAAACAATTTCCACCGAGACCAACACAAGCATCCCCTCTCGAGCTCATTTTAAACAGCTCTGTCAGTGCATGCCAACTTGACACTTGCATTTCTGGACTGTACGGGTCTCCACAAATTGAAACAAACACAGAATTTTTTTAAATTGGAAACTAATACAAATTCCACATCTCCAGCAATGAACATACGCAGTGATGAGCAGTTAGCTCACCACAGCTGACTTCTAGTTCGCTGCAGCTTCTCTAACACAAAGTAAAAAGGAAAATAAGTCCAATCTCACCTTGTAGGCTGAAAGCAGAGATATTTAGCACAACCAAGCGACATGTGGAGTGGTTTGCCACAGCAGGCTGGAATCAAGCACAGCAGCTGGATATTAAAAAGGTGCAGGCTAATTTTGCAGGCAATAATGAAGCATGTATTTATGCATGCTGAAATGCAATTAATTTTAAAAAGTAATCAGATCTCATGCTTCAGTGTGATAACCTATTGCTGTAAGAATGAGGAATAGAATTCTACTCCTAATTCACTGGTTAAGTGGTCATTGCTGGAAATGGGCACCCACATACAATGGGCATAGATCTGATCTCTGCTCCTGCCCTGAGCTTAGGGGCCAAGTCAAGGAACTGCCGGTCACGGACAGGAATTATGATACATCCAAGTAAACCTCTTCCCTTTATTTATTTTGGATACCTGCAAGTTCTCAGGTGTTTCTGTTCATTTAACATAGAAATTAAGATTCCATACAAATTAAGAGACCTTTCAAGAGGTAGAGGCAGTATTTGTTCCCCCAGGTGTCAACCTGCGGTGAACTCATGTTGAGGTACTGTCCCTCATGGCGACATGCATTGGGCAGGACATGCCATACCTGCTGCCGCCAGCTGTGCCCAGGGCAGTCTCAAGGGATGGAAGAGCACAGCCCTTCAATCTGCTCTTTGGGACACAGACCAACCTTCCAGCTCTAGGGATAAGGAAACATGGATCAAACAGCTAAACATCAGCCGAGGGACAGGAGAAGCACTCGTATGTGTGCTTGTATAGGCTCCTGCCCTTCACCTACGCTGCCCCAACCGGTGGCAAATACAGTGACCCATATCTCAGCTAGAACAAAGAGGTACTCCTTCATCACCTTCAGTAAAACTACATAAAAATGAAGATTTGGCCATGTGTTTTTGCTTAACAAAACAGTAGTTTGGTCAATACATCCATGCAAAACTGCACATAACTAGCCTAGGCAAGGGTGTTCTTGTCATTACGGCTATACAGACCTCACCTCCTCCAGCCCTCCCATGTTTCTGGCTGGCAGTAGGGTACTGCCACTTGCCAAACACCTGTGCCTCAGCAATAGGGATATCAGAATAACTTGGATAACAGAGCCAGGGGCGTATTGAACAATAGTAATTAGTAATAAACACCAATAGCAATGAAGAGCACTGACCTTTTACAGGGCTGAGTAAACAAAAAAAAACATGAAGTGAATCTAATGATTCCCAGCAAGTTTAATCAGATTCACATCAGTTCCAATCTGAAAAAGTTATCCCAGTGCCATTGAAACAATGATAATCTGACAATGCTGTCCCCCAGAGCAACAAATGGAAAATATGACAGTAATCTACAGAAGGCTGTTTTCCTCTGTGTATTTCAGCTTTCATGGCATTATCTTCACTTTACTCAAGACAGTATCTAGCCAATAACCAATTGCCTATTTGTTGTACATACCTATGAGTTGCTTGTGTATTAGTCAAATTTTCAGCACAACTTTGTAGTAAGGAGGTTTTGCCATATTTTGCCTTCATTAAAAAGCACAGTTTTCCATCCACCCCTTTTTTCCTTTCCCCATGCAGGGTGAGGAGTTCATTGAACATCTCTGACATGCAAATACACTAGTCATCTCAAATGTCACACCCCCCCATTTCTGAAGTTCAAACATTTGGATCAAACCAAAAATATATTCAAATTTCTATATTCCCATTTGTCCCTAGAGAGGCAGCCCATCCACAAAGGTTGTGCTGGGTCTGGAGAAGCACAGGAGCCCTGCACACTTGTGTGCAACTCCTGGGAACAGGAACAAAGTAGCTGTTTCTCAGCAACTCTCCCAACACCGCTCTTTTCCAAATCCGCTTCTGCATTTTCATCACAATTTTATTGATTCCCCATGCACTACTTGGGAATAGCAAAGACCCATTTGCAGGAAAAGCATCCCCTTTCTGAACACCCCCCCAAGAACAGGTTGTGTTGCCGAAGGCAAAAGCAAAGCTAGTTCCTTTCTGAGCTCTTATGTTGATGTGATCTGTCACTGAAAATCCCTCCAGTTTCATTGCTCACAACCCATTGCCTCACTGCACACAGCCTCTTATGGTATTTTGCCATTCAGCATTAAGTTGTCTCATGGTAAAAAGCAGGAATCGCTAAATTTTTTTAGGGGAAAAAACTACAGAAGATAGATGACAATGTTCTTCTATATACTGCTGATAAGGGAATAACTATCAAGATACACTTGGGATAAGAAATGCCAATTAACTCTGGAGATGGCAACTTCCTTTGCTGTTTTCTTCCTCATTGAGGCACTGAAAATGTTTACTGTTTGTGAACCACTTCAATTATTACCATTTGTAGACATTAAACCAAACATTTAAGGTCTGCAGAAAGGTTTCCCATCATCTAGCCTGGAGTTCTCAAATGTTTCTTCCACGCCACAAACAAGGGTACGAGTAGGTCCTTCATTCTAAAGGGCATTTGCATGAAATCCAGGTTCCACTTCCAACCTGGATCTGTTCCTTCTGTGTGTGAAGTCACAGCTCCCTATGATATCGCAGCTGGTTACGACACAAGTTAATTCTGTGCCCCAGGCACTGAACCTGCAGCATACTGATGGGAAGCATCCAAGAGCAGTGGGAGCTTAAGATCAGTCACACAAATAGTATTTAGCCTGGTTGGTGATGTATGGAGGTCCAGGGAATCTAATGGAATCAAGATTAGTCTTTCCCCACCATAAAAAGGAAATATGTAAGTGTTGGAGACTTTCTATTTTGTTTAAGAACAAAAGCACTGCTCAGATAAAGCCCAAGTCCTCCTCCCTGGAGAGGAGTCATCAAAATATAGTCCTACAAACATCACTGTTAGAGGCAGGAAGAACAACGCACGGACTGAAAGGGAGCAGAGTCAGATACCACATCCGTGGAGCAGATTTCACAGGCTGTTAGCAACGTGCAGGTAACCCACACATGGTGTCAGAGAAGCATCTATGCTTTGGCAGAATTCAAGACAAACACGAGGAAACCTCAGAAGACCTCCTGCCTGGAGAGGGGCAGCAACACAGTGCTCGTGTCTGCATCTGAACTTCCCCCAGTGGGAAACCCTCGTGTGCTACAGGCAACCAGGTTTTGCTGCCAAAGAGAAAGGCATTTTTATAACCTTCTATTGACAGGAAAGTTGTTTGTAATGAGGCAAAAAACAAGATGACACAACTTATTTACACATAGCTGTTGCCCAAACCAGGCACAGGAGGGTTGGAGCTTGTTGAGTGAAGAATATAATAGGTCAGAACTGATAAAGATGCCCATTCATTTGGTTAGAGAAAAGCAGAATACTGCACAGGTTCTTGTAGAAGAGAGTTTATCTTGACTGGGAGATCAAGATGCTGATTGAAGCAAATGCCCTTACCACCAACCAAAGCATCCACTACATCTGCATTCCTCAATTTACTGTTCTGGGATAGGAGTCTTTGACAGACCTCAGTCTCTTCCAAGTACAAAAGAGGAAGAGACATGAAAATTTTGACAAGTCTTATGGAATAGAGAAAACAATTTTTGCGAGCCAGAAATGCATCTAACCTGTAGAGTTAAATTGGGACCTAATAAATAACATTTCTGTAAATGTAAATTGGCAGCACACTCAGATACAGGGTATCTGTTTTTCAAGCCAACTTCGTGCTTTTCCTAAAAATTAATTTGTACTCCATAGTGAACTCTTGCATGAGGACACTCCATTCTGGAGAAACGCGTACTGAATTAGCCTCCTGTTTTATCTTTTGGAACACCAAATATTGTTTTACATACTCAGTCTATTACAGAGCCATAACAGTTTGTGAAGAAAGGCAGCAACAGAAGGACAAAGTGATGTGTCATTGCCAGTTAAATAGCAGAAATAAGAGAAACTGTATCAAGACATCCATCTCTAAGTGTACTTTTACTGAAGACTTTAACATGCATTTTAAAAATAAACTTGCCTAATTGTAAGCTACACTTCATTGCTAGGCATCGCTCTTTAAATTACTGCAAATGAGTAGAAAAAACACACATAAATGGAAACTAAGGAGCACATCGTAAATTCATGCATATCTTGCTGTAAAAGCAAATAATATTCACCTGTGACCTCTTAAAACAGCTCAAATCCTCATGCAGAGAAATCGCAGCATCAGTGTGGAATGATACCACTCACAATAGCTGTAGGCTGCTGTGAAACACTGGGCATTGTAGGTTGCATGAAGGCTTTTATCCCTTTTGTGCACCTGACCGTCTCAGCCACAAAGCTGTCAGGGACTGTCTAGATTCAACTAAGAAAATGCTCCAAAAACAACCCCTTCCCCTGCAGATAGCTCAGACTGAGGGACTAAAGCATCAGTTATCAGGGACCTGCATCTTCGCTTGGACAATTGAGCCAGGCTGGTTAAAACGCAGCCTTCAATCTCAGGATTAGCCCTTTGCTCCCTCATTTCAGCAGTCAGTTTGTCCTTTACAGTGGAGCTTATAGTAAAGGCTCACAATGAATGGATGTACAGCATCAAGGCATTTTCCAGTTTAAACACTGATGTTGTTTGTGTCACCGTGCCACGTCCCTTTTCTTTACCTAGAATAAAGGACTGTAGGTTGGGGCCATCTCCACACTGGAGCAAGAAACCAGAGCTTTTCTTTGGAGAGGGCCGTTTGGGAGCAGAGGTGCAGAAAGGATGGATGACAGCACAGACACATTTACATTTTTCACCCCATCACACCATAACTAAGAACCTGTGTGGTTGCTCTACCTTGCAACCTTTTTAAACAGCTTCTCACCAGCCACGCTACTAGGCAAAAAACAGACTATGGTTTGGGTTTGCAGTCACTCCTCTCACCAAACCGAGCTTGCACAAGAGAATGACTTTTTCTACCCAGCCCTTTCTAGGAGGATGACACACCAAGAGGTATTTGCAGGTATAGCAGCACGACCTGGCTGGCTAATAGTCTTCTCCACTTGTAGCTCTGCCAAGTGCCCAAATCCCTTGCTTGCTGCAGAAAGTTACCTCCTAAATACTCAAAGTTTCCAGCTAGCAGAATTATTTGAGCAAGCCCACATCTCAGTGGAGATCATTTATCCCCACTGATACACAGAAGCATTCCTTGCTGTGGCACGAAGGAAAAAAGTTTGCAACAACGTTGAGTTTAAGACCACTTGTAATCCACACACTCCTGCACCGAGTGCAGCAAACCACTACCAGGCTGCAAACTGCATTTCTTAAATATAAGTTTGTATTTGCATGCTAGAAATAACACCTGGAACTACCAGGTGTTGGGTAGACAATGTTGGGAATTCCCTAGCTGATAGTGCAGGGACACAGTAAGTGATTAGTTTTGTGAGTCTGGGAATACAGGATTAGCTGTAGTTAGCCGAGGTACATAATGGTAACAGAATAATGGAAAAACAAGCAACAATAACTCCCGCTGCCTCCTTCCCCACCATACACTTGCCCTCATTAGTGTCAGTTCAGCATTTATTCAGTGGAAGATATGCTCTTAAATACTCCATTTCCAGTAATCCTTAAATCGTTCACAAATTCAGCTGCTATCACAGTCTGTCAAACAAGCACATAAAAGTCTGGTTTAAGGAGCAGAAGCTCTTATTCTGGCACGCGAACAGCTACGGATGAGGCAGAGCACAGAGAGCTCCCGGCACACCAGGTTCACATTTCGTGCCTCTGCTGCGCAAGGTTAAACGCCAAGCTCTGGTCTCCGCAGAGATGGGCCACCGGTCGATGGGAGAACTGTACTGCAGAGCAATCGATTCCTGGCCTTCAAGGGGATCCAGATACTCTCAGTTCTCCCGGAGACAGTTATTAAGGTGTCTTGTTCTTCTAACTATTTCTTAATTACATTTTCTGAAATACTGCACTCGTTTCACAAAACCTCCCTTAAATCTTATTTCCTCAATGACTCGGCATTATAATTCATGCCACAGGAGGCACAGTAATATAAAACTGCAGAACAGATAGAAATCATCTCAACACCTCCCCATCACTCAAGAGGTCAGCCATAAGATTCACAATCTAGTAATACGATGAGTTTGAGTTACAGACTGCTGCAGGTGATCTGGTCATTAACAGCACGTGAGCATTGCGTGGTGCATCCATACAGCCTATCTAGGCAGACACAGGCTTTTCCACCTTTATCACCATCAAAAACCTTCATATGAATAAATGAAGCCACAGAGTGCTTCATAACATGAAGTAGTGAATTAAAACTTAATGATGCCACTGTAAGAGAGACAGTTTCCAACCTCTGCTTTTGTTACCAGAAAGCAGGATATTGTATAACAAAAATAGACCACTGCAAGCTGTACAGCAGAGAGTTTATCTTTAATAAGTTTCCCCATGTATTTGTCATTGACAGGAAGATTTGCAGGTTTTGCTCTGTAAAAGCGAGAGAGGCTCCTATTACCCACCAGGGATGCTGGGGGGGGGAAAAACCCCACACCCGTGGTTTTGTAGCAAACATAGCCTGATTTTGTTACTTTTAACAGCTTTCAAGTCACCAGCACAATCTAGTTTCACGCAAAAAAAAAAGGCTTAGTTCTGTACAACAAAACCACAACAGTATCAAGGCCAAAAGAAACCCCCAGAGCCAAAAAGAGTCCCCAGATTCATACTGAACTAGTCAAAAGAACAGTAACAGCCTACCTCAAACTATAGTTCTCATTCTTACTAGACAATTCAACTGCTGTCATACCTTGATGGACAGAATTAAGGAACTTGGAGAAGGAAACACAGAGCAGCATTGTTTGGGGAAACAGTGTCTAATGACAGAATGAATTAAGCATAGCCCAAAAGTTTGAGTACTAACACACATTTTTCCCAGAAAAACCCTCTTTATGCCCTCTTTCCATCCCACTTTTCTAAATTTTTACCTCTAAATCAGTACAAGTCCTAACCTGAGAGTTTCCCATACCTAGACATCGACATCACCCTCCTCCAAGCCCCCCAAAAGGCAGAAGCAAAACAAACCTGTGCCTTTAGCAGTACCGCACTTTGGAAACCCCCTCCAAAAAACACATCTAGGCTAACCTCCTCCATGCCCAACAGCCACCTCAACAAACCTAACTTATATGCAGAGGAGCTACTAACAGGTGTAGATAATGATCACCCCCAACCTCCTCCTTGCAAAGCTGCATCTGGGAGGATGATATTAAAAAACATTCTGGCGATTACCAAAGCCTGATAGATAACATCTGTGTTTCTGCAAAAGAGACCTTTCACCACTTGGACCAGGCTTTCCTGCTCGGTATTTGGAAAACACCTGGTCCCGCTTCTCTACCTTCCCAGCTCAAGCACTTGAAAGGACAGGATCATCATCATCTTATGTCATTTTTCATCTTAAGGTGAAAAAACCCCACATCCAAGATGCCTGTAACTTCAAAATTGACAAATCCACATGGTATTTGTGCAGGTGATTAATCATTAGCAAACAACTTGTTAATTAAGGTTGCTGATTAAAAGATGTAAACATCAAAGCTGCACCTGCTTTCTAAATTGATCTCCGTTAAAGTGTAAATATTTTATCTATACAAGATGGGAAAACAGAATGTCACCACTGTTTAATCTGTACCATTCATTACAGATTTATATTAACCTTTAGAGAAGCAGTGACTACATCCCAGAGTTCAAGATGAACCACTGCTAAGAGTAAGACCCAAGTCAATTAAAAATTGAAAGATGGTGCTTTACTAAAGGACAGAAAATTATTATTATTATACCACTGCAACAATCCTAAAGCTACAGTTAAAGTAGAACTTTCCTCTGGTGTTTTATTGTCATGCAGATATAACTTTAAGTTAAAATTTCAATCTAAATACACACAGGGAAGAAGTCTGGTCAAACTCCCAGGTGACCATTTTAGACTGTCCCAGAGCGGAAATCCCCTCACACAACAGAGTCCAACACAGCTTAAAAACTTCACAGCAATAAGACATAACAGTACGTAAGGAACAACTGCCTAAAGCCAGGGGATCATATCGAGTTAAGTATAAATGCACACAAAGAGCACAGGTATATCTTCATCCTTTTGTTCTAATAGTCCAGCATCAAACTGGTTCCCAAAATAACTAATGGAAACTAGGGAGGCAGAGGGAGAGTAAATAATATTTGCCAAAAAGAAAAACAAAGCAGGTTATTCGAGCTTGTCAGTACTTCTACCTATTAAGTCAAAATTTAACCACAGGAATTAGGAAACTTTTCAAAATCAAACTGAAACCATAATTTATAACATCTATAAAATTATGCTATTAATATGAGGCAGAGAAGAAGCTGATAAAAATTATTTCATGCACAATTTCGAGATTTCATATGCAAGAGAAGGAGATACACTGCGTTCAGCATTGGGAATACATCTTGCACTTCGGCTGTAATAATTTCTTTCCATGCTATCACGTTACTTGACAAATGTGATGGATGGAGGGACTGCATTTCAAGGCACGTTCACAAACTGGCAAAAAAAAACAAGTTAAGGACTCGCCGGAGTGTACAGAATTTCGGGATCTGACATTGCTGGAAGGCCGGGCCCAAAGAGTGGTGGTGAATGGAGTTAAA
>RSEF01000007.1:40296779-40312148 GCA_003993805.1 Himantopus leucocephalus | reverse complement strand
TGATTCCCACGCGACAGTAAAATACAACCTCCAGAAGGAAGGCTCATTAGTAACGTGTAGTGACACTTATGAAATGTTAAAAAGCGATTAGTGAGACCCTGGCTGCAGTGGGATGCTTGCACATGGTGTGGCTGCAGATCCAGACCTCTCTCTCCCTGGTCCTGCGTGCTGCAAAAGAGCAAGTCTCCCTCAACCACCTCCTGGGCACACTGATAACTGCCAATGCTGCCACATACACTTCGAAAAAAAAGTTCACTTCTTGGATAATACCGCCCTGTATACAAGAAAAACCTTGAAACCAATGCACCGGCTATTGAAAGGTTAATATTGACACTTAACATTTCTCATCTCCAGGTCCCAAATTGCTGCTCAGGATACCCGGGTACTGTCACTGCCCGGTGGCGCCGATGCAGGAGAGGAGAGAGGTCAAGCAGCCGCCCCGAGATACTGCAGTGACTCAACGGGGCAGCTTTGAAAGCATCTTCTGACTCCCAGCCAGGATATTGTGCCCTAATATACTTCATCTTGCAATATAATATTTTAAAAGATTCGCTTCAACGTGCTTGAGAGTGGGGAAGTTGATATTAAGGACATCAGTCAGGAAAGCAGCAATGCATTATTCAAAGAGTTTCTTCAGCATTCAGATCTCTGCTAGATGCCAAGAAAGCTCTCCGGATTTTATTCTTTCAATTTAGTACGGGAGCTGCAAGAAAGGAAAAAAAATGGAATCAATAATCCAAAGCTATGCTCTCCGCTATTAAAATGAGAATTTAGAATATTCAGAATACTGAACCTGTAAGTCATTTCATGGCCTTTTGTTAAGTTTTGTCTTAGATTTCAAGTTCTCTGTACCTCTAAATGGCACGCATCTTTCCCAAGAGCTCAATAATTCATTAAGAACTGTTTTGGACTTTGATCAAGACTAGTAATTCGTATTTGATAGCCCAAAGTCCGCAGAGACAGTCCTCAAGAAACACGAGCAGGCAGAACTACAAGGCAGTGTCAAATCCCGGCGTCTTTAATAACGAACTGAAAATAATAGCTTTTTTGTGGTGATGTCAATACATTCAAAGCTTTCCAATTGGGTGTGAAAGAAGTCAAAATGAAACCCAAATCAAAGAGCTCATTAAAAGCCAGCAGTGAAAAAGACTACAGATGGAAGATAAGTAGGCATAAGCTGATCCAAACCGTAAAGCAACTTTCCGGGATGGTGGATATTCCTACATAAATTTAGCAGAAATTCTTCAGCAAATTGTTTTACTCATTTTGTTTGCATGGAGTGCTGAAACCGAAGCAAACATTCGCCACCTTCCCCCACGGCTCCCAACACAGCCCCTGGGGCTGATGTCCCCAGCCAGCCGCCTTTGGGCACAGCTTCCCAGTTAAGCAGTTAGCCTACTGGGAACTCCTCCATCACTGGGAGACGCGCACTGGGACGGGGACAAACACTGGGTGCCGTGCCGGGCTCAGCAGCCGTGCCGTGCCGTGCCGTGCCGTGCCGTGCCTTGCCGTGCCGGGGTGCCGCGGGGTGGGTTTGCCAGCGGCTCCGCTCCCCGCAGCACTGCCTGTGGTTTACAAGGGCTGCACGAGAGCACGATCCAGGCCGGGGGTCGGATTTATCAGCCTGTTATTAGACATCAGTTGATTGCAAAGACATTTAAAGTTTCACAGCTAAAGAAAGAACTTAACCCAAATTGTCATATTAACACACTTATATTGTATTTCATACATTACAATATTACTTATACTGTGTATATATTTTACTCTCATATAAATGTATAGTCAGGTAACTGTATATTAAATCCTTCACTGCAAAGCTGAAAGTCTTTAAAAGTACAAACACATGCCTAAAATTAACTGAAGCATTTGTTTTCACCAGTAAGTCAGCTGGCAATGTAAGCAAGAGCCAGGCTGTCTAAAGGCACACGGGAACACCTTAGTCCCACAAATAATAAAACATAACGATAATGGTGCTCTGAATGGAAATGATTGTGAAAGCAGGGCAAGCACGCGGATCATTTCATGCCAGGCAAATAGCCTGCCTACAACAAGATATTTTCACAGCCAAATACTAATTGAATCAGTCAGCCAACAGAGAGTGGCCTAAAATATTTGTTCTGCCAGGTTTTAAAGTTCCTGGTTTTTGATACAGCTCTTCGGATCCAAACAGCGGACAGAGCAGGATCCTGCGCTTCTGCAGGCGGCGCGAAATGGCAGGAGGAGAGAGGCAGGGAGGGTGAGAAAGCAGAGAGCCAGCACCACCCGAGAGGTGGCACGGCCAGCTGCTCCGCCCGCAGTGGGAATTACACTTTTCCTCTGTTGGTATTTTTTTTTTTTTTTATTTTTTTTTGTCCTGGGAATGCAGGCATGGCACACCATGGCTTCTGGGAGATGGCTGAAGACAGGTGTTAAATGCTTCGGGAACAGATGAAAGAAAATGCTATTATCAAACAATTTGCATTTCGAGGCAGGTTAGTCTTCGTCATGGCACAAGGAGCAGCGTCTTTTTGTGTTTAAAAGGCTTGGATTTCTCCTCTTCCTGAGTGGGATGTGGTTATGCATAACGCTCCTTCCTCTCCCGACTGGAGATAAGCCATCCCCTGTAGAAGAGCAATGTTGGTTGGGTTTTTTTTTCACCCGGAGTGAAATTAAGATTCCCACAGAAAATGGTTTTGCTGTCAGCAACGGTTTTCTGTGTTTTCATAACACGCAGGCATCCCAGCAGGTGCTTGCAGCAAGCGTGCGTTCCGCCAGCTGCTGGATGGCAGGAACAAATCGCGGGGAAGAAAATGCCAGCGTAGCCATCCCAGCCCCAGTTCTCCCAGTTCCCATGAGCTAAGCCAGCTCAGCTCCACACCGAACGCCCCCGCCAGCCCTGCCCGGACCCAGGCTCCCAGCAGGGGCAGAGCCCGCCCTCTCCCGCAGCCTGGCCACCCCCGGGGGGGGGCATTTCTCCTGCCCTACCAGTGATTTCGGTGCTAAAGCGGTTTAAAGGCGGTTTTGTTACGTGCACAAGATCTTTAGCCGTGTTTTCACTGGGATTTGGGGAAGGCGAGCCAGCATGCTTGCAAAGACAGATGCTGGCAATATTTGTGAAAGCGGTCGCTTTTTTGGCTTAAAGCCCCGGGGCCCTGAGGAGCGCGGGGAAGGCAGCCTGGCTGCCCGGACAGCCGGACCGGCACCGCCGGGACTGCCGAGAGATCGCGTTGGGATGTACGAGAGAGCACCGAAACCACCCGCGTGGAAGAAGGCTGTAAAATCCAGCCTAGCTATGCTGAGAGCGACCGTCAGAAATGAACGGTGTATATAAAACATATCCACGCCGGGCTTTTCCGCACGGATGCTCCAAGGTAGGAAAGCGCAGCTGAGAGCCTCTGCTGGCTGGTCCCCAGGCGCCGCCCCTGGTGGGCTCCCCCAAATTCGGGGTGCAGACAAAGAGCCCCAAACCCCCTCTTCTGCCAGACACAGCCCCCAGACTTTGATCCTCTTCTCGTCTAAGGGGAGGCAGCTGCCAGCACCGCATTAGTTTCTGTCTCATCTGTGGTGGCATCAACATCTGGCAGGAGCTGAAACCTCTGCTTGGGCAAAGCGAGACCTTGGCCACTGCAGATGCTGCACATCTGGTGAGGATTTGTTCTGCCACCCCGGGAAACATGGAATGAGGGGAGCATGTGCAAACTTCCATAGAGAGGGAAAAGGACCAAAAAGACAAAAAGTGAGCCCGTGGGACGCCAGCAAAGACCCTCATTCAGAAAACACCCTCTTGAGGACTAACACGGAGCACCGTCTTTGCTCCATGCCCAGGATCTGGCCCCACAGTGCGCACTGTTGGCTTCGACCTTTACACCTTTTAGGCTGTGACGGACAGACGGCCATTACGACCATCACTTGAAGCAGAATTCAGCACAGGCAGCACGTGTTGGTGTCATCAAATCATGTCTCATGAACCGGGTCCTGCAGGGAGCCCGGTGTGTAGGGCCATTAGTTTTCTGAATTCCAGAAAACATCGGGGGATATATGAGCCTAAATGCTCAGACCAGCCCGGGTACGTGCGAAGGAAGAACTTGGAGATGCCCAAAGGCATGTTTCTCAGAAACTTGTTTATGGCATCTATGCACTATCAGGAGGCTTCTTGGATCATGTTCTTGAATTTAGCTGTGTAAAGTCCAGCCAAATTGCACTTTCAGGATCTCATTCCAAGAGTTTCCAATCAGTGAAGAATTTAAACTCAGTGTGGAAGAGCCAGGGATAAACAAAAAGGTCACATCACCAGCGTTTTTTTTTCTCTTTTGCCATTGTAATAAAAAGCAGCATTAAAGCTCTCCCATAAATGGGCTCTCCAGATGCAATATTTTATATCCCCCTAAAGGTTCCCTCTGATGGAGGTGCTGGTGCCGGACCAGCAGGAGGAGAGTGGCCGTGCACTCAGCCCCGCTGGCGCCGGGTACCACGCAGGGATGCGGTGAGCCCAGGTTCTTTGGCTTTGTTCTCACGCACCTGCGTATCTTCACGGTGTGCAAGTCTAACTAATAAAGCTGGCACCTGACACACTTTTAATTAATTTCCTTGCTCATAAAGCTGACAGCGTGGCTGACGTGAACTTGGAGGACGGCTCTAAATGTGTATCTATATTAGACCGTGAGTGAGAACTGAAGCTGAGAATAAGCAGCAAGAGCAGAGGAAGCCACCACTCGTGGTACACCAGATGCTCTGCTGGTTGACTGGCTGTGTCTTCTGACCACTTTGACATGAGAACTAGCAAAGTGACAAGAAACCCACCCCCAACATCACAATTGTCCTTGAAGATGTGAATTGCTGTTACTGGTTTAAATTAGGACATTATTCACTGATAAACGACGCACAGTGATGAATGCTGTGAACCACAGCACCGCTCTTCAGACAACTCAGCAGCTCCAGATGTGAACTGTTAAACACAGGCAATGGAGAATCTGTTTTATTCTTTAGATAATCTTCAAATAAAGCCCAGATTTGACCGAGAGAGTGCTCTCACTTTGCAGAGTAGGCTTCTAATTTGTAGATAAACCACTTTCTGGGGGATGTTCATCAGCAAACAGATTATCTCTACATTTGTCCCTACAACCACTTGCAGTTCTGACTGAATCGCCAACAGGTTTAAGAACAGTGTGAGCAAAAAATCTCCAGCCCATCCATTGTAATAAGGGAGATGACAGGATGCTATTCATCTGCCTTCTCTCGTGGATATCTCACAGAGGGTCTTCCTGACAGCTTGGAAGAAGATGAAGAGGAAAAATATGCAAGGGAGGAAGGGAAAATAAATCTCTCCGTGAAAAATGTTTTGTAAGAAAGGTGACGGGCTGAGTTCTTCTGCCAGGACCCTGCGTCCAATTCCTTACTCACCGGTGCACACTGAGCTGCTCTAACAAACGAGGATGGCAGAAGCAGAGAAACAGGGACCCAAGTCCTATCGTGTTGCCAGAGCACCCACTTACTCTCCGCAGCCCCCACGTCCAAGCCCCATTCTGCAGGGATGTAAACGGAGCTGTTTTCCATGACAGCAAGGTGCCCTAAACATCAGCCGGTGGAGGAACCTGGGGGACCTTCTCCCAGACGCTTCTTCTCATACAGTCGCACTCCACAGAAAGAAGTATTACTCAGAGATGTGAGCCCAGCTCTCCCAGCACCCATCACCTCCAGGCTGCAAGTTGCTCTTTACAAGTCAAATCAGACGAAACAATCCCAACGAGGAAAGACAGACACCCTGCCACGAAATTCGCCGGGACCTGGGAATTCCTACATTTCCATCTACCACAAGTCAAGCCAAGTGAAGATTTGGGAACCTTCACTCTGCGCCTCCCAACCGCTGCTGTAATGGATCTTCCCATTGCTGTCAGTTGTTTTCACAGGTGGTCCGTGGTCTGCTCCGATGGGCGTACTCCAGGTTCTCAGGCCAGCTCCAAAGCTCTGCAGATGTAGCCCTCAAGCACCAGGAGCATAAGAGGCGATAGAAGCAACCTAAGAAGTTTTGAAATGCAATCAACTTTATGCCTTATGTATTTGTAATGACAGTTACATTTCATCTGTTAGAAAACAAGTCTATGAGGAACTTTAAAATCCATTCTCATTTAAAAATGGTTCATTTCCACCACAAACTCTGTTTATGAGTCGAATTCTGAGAGGACTGAAACCCAACAAGTAATTGTCACTGGGCTGTCTAGGTGTGAAAAAGCATCGGCAGCATTTGCCCCAGAAAAGTCCTTACTTTTCATATCAAAAAGTCTGACGCAGTCTGCTTCTGATGTCTAATTAAAAAGGGCCACTTTCCTCCACTTCATCAATGTTTAAGACACCATTTTAATATCAGCCCAGGTTAATTAATTAGACAGCGTGAGAAGTGCAGGAGATGCCCACAGTGATGGGAGAACGATCCCCATCTCCAAGTACAAAGTAACTCGAATTGTTAATGGTGTTTTTTGCTAATTTGGAAACATAAAATTCAGCAGTACTGAGATAAAATCAAAGCTCTGCTTTAACTAATGATTAGCCATTTCTTTTAAAGAAACTGCATTTTAGGTGGACAGCCCATTAAACTTTGCCATGAGTCTTTTCACTTCTCTTATTTTCTGCTTTTGGTTTTTTTCTGTTACCTACAAATGTATTTTATGTTTTATTATACAATTGGATATATTGTCGGTGTTTTACTTGTGGCTTTTTAATTTCTTTTTGTTTGGATTCTACTGAAGGAATTCCATGAAGATTAACAGCAAATTTCATACGAAGAATTGAATTTTAGGGCCTTTATAACTGATATAGATAAAATTAAAAGACACAGATGTAGGCGTCTTTTGCCAAGGACTGTAGCTAAGCCTGATTACAAAATTCCTCAATAATAAATCTTCATTGTTTTCTCCTGGTATTTACAGCAATAGGAACAGGGAATAAGTGAGAAAATCTGGTTATTGTCATGTTACCTTATGTTATTGTCTATGTGAAGCAAAGAAATAAACAACTTTTGATGGTGATCTCATCTATGAATAGTTTTTCCCAGGAATAAGTGATTGGGCTTGCTCTAATCATTTGATATTGTTACCCTGAATTACAGAGGCATTAAGATGTACCTCATCTACCTGTAAAGTGAGATTTGTTTTGGATCCTTTACGTTCTCCATGGCCCAAAAACTTGCTGTACATACTAAACAAGTCCTAGGGCTATTAAGGAGAACCCTTTTGGAACTTGTTTAAAAATGCAAGTATTGTGCATAAGTAGCAGTCATGCAATGAAAAATAACTACATTCCTACTTAGCAAACTCTGTGAGCTATTTTCAAGGTGCTCAGTAGAGCATCATGGGCAACACCCTCATGCCATTTAAATCAACAGCAAAATTCCCAGATACGTCAACAACTGTAACACTTTTTTCTATTTCCAGTAATTTCTTAAGTTGTTTTTTTCCAAATGATTCATAAGCCTCCGGTGGGTTAGGCTGGAGCTGCTACCGGTAACGTTGTACACCAGGAGAGCTCAATCCTGACCACGCTCAGAGTCATTTTCTCAGGGTACATTTGGACTCGCGGGTCACACATAGCCATCCAAGCTAGATGTTAATGTTTCCTCGTGCAGCCAGTTTATTAAGACATAGGGTAATTATCTTGCAGGGATCTCCTGCTGTCACACTTTGTCTTTTGGCAGTGCCAATTTGATAGTATAATGCTATTCCCGAGCTGTTTTGGGGACATACACCGAGCATAACACCCGTGTTATCAGCTAAGCCTAAAGTGTGATGCTATGGCTTAAAATGGGTGTAAACATGATGCAAATATTGAAGATTGGCACAACACCAGGGGGGAAATCAGGACTGACACAAGCGCTGCCGTGTCCTTCAGCAGCTCCCCTGCCCACAGCTGCTGCTTCTCACCTCTGCCCTCCCTCAGTCTGCCCGGATTATTTTTGCCTTCTATATTTACCCTGTGTCCTCCTCCGCTCTGTGGGATCGGTACGGCATCTTCTCCTCAGTTTTGAGTGGCGAGATCCCAGCTGTGCGTGCTTGGGGCTGGTACCCGAATGGAGCGAGACCTGCTTGGAATATACCTCCAGCAAATGAGGACACCCAGCCCTGCCTGCCATCTGTCCCCAGCTCTAGAGGTGTGAGAGAAATGATAATTGTCATTCTCCACAATGAGTGTTTGGTATTTAACAATGATATTCGATACTCCTCGTGATACAATAGCGTAAGCAAAAACCAGAATCTGCATTCTCTGATCCAGCACACGCGTACCATCTCCACAGCTCAGCAAACCAAGAATGCTGCTGGAGCACAAAAGCACTGAGCAATTCATTATAGAAAGCCTTGTCAAACTCAGTCTGAGGCATTTTGGATGCCTCATTTTCATCAGAAGTTAACCCTGCAGCTAATTGAGGGATCATAACTTCACTTTTTGATTGTTCTCTGTAGGACTTAACAACCCCGAGAACATCCACTTCCATCATCCTGATGACACTGAGCCTTCTAATCAAGCATCACAGTTTGCAAGGACTGCAGCAATAGTTATCTGTTATAAATAGTTCATTGCCAAAAACTATCAGATAGTTTCTGCAATATTTATGTTAAGAAGACTTAATGAAATGAATGTCCTGGCATTAGCAAAGGAGCTATTTCAAAAAGGGTCATCTTTAGAAAGTTCAAGTTACTGTAAACTGTGGGATATGCTATAAAAAAGATATACAATCCTTATGTGCTGTGTGCTGCAATGTGTACGGTGCTAACAAAAGCAGAGCATCTCTTGATTTTTCTGCCCTATTGTCATTTCTTAATTTCGGAGTCGCCCCGTGTAGCGCCTCACTCAGCCCCTCACTGCGCACCCCTGCCCCAAGGCAGAGCGAGCCGACCAGCACACCACCAGCGACCTGAGAGCAGAAAACTCTCCGGTCGGGAAAAACAGACCATCCTGGACCTAAGATGCACTTAGCAAAGAAAAGGATTTTCGTGGCAATGAAGGATGAATGTGGAAAAAAGCTCTGCTGAGATCCCAGCGAATCGACGCTCCCTGCCCTCTCTGCTTTCAAAAAAATAAAATAAAATTTAAAAAAGCACAAAAAAAAGGAAAATGTCTTTGAAGATGCCCCATTAGCTGTGTTCTGTGGGATGGCAGCTCAGCTCCACGCTCGCCAGCTTTCCCCTCTCGGTCATCTTGCCTGCGAAGGGTCAGGCTGAGCAACCCTTGGGTCAGACCCGGGAGGGCTGGACCGGGGCAGAAGGTGATGGTTTGAGAGTTGCAGGGGCACTAACGCACGGAGGAGGGAACGAGGACATGGGCCTCACGGCAACGTTTACTGTCAAACTATTCGGATCTTTGGGGGGGTTCAATTCACAGGTACAGAGATTGTGATGATCACGCCTGTCCAGCCCAGTAGGTAAGACACAGTCTTCTTTGAAACGATCAAGAGAAATGACCATTAATATTGGTATATGATGCTGACTTCACTTCAGATATTTCACGTGCAGCTTATATTTGCTGAAATCAGGCCAGTGCTGTATCACTCAAGTAGACAAAGTGGATTTGGGTACACATCTTACGAAATTCTGCTTCAGAAATAACACTGACCAGATGCCAGAAGATGTTAAAAATGAGTATCTGAAGAAAAAACGCCAATCCGCGCGATAACATCTTCCTAAATCTAAATCATGAATCCAGCAAAAATGGAAGACTTAAGGGGGAAGCACTATTAAAAAGGTGTCTATTAGTCTTTATTTATCTCCTTCAGCGTGATAAACACTCTGATTGTCTCCTGAGTCTACCTAATTGCAACTGGAAAATTGTTGCCATGGATGCCACTAAGGTATGCAGATTGCTAGTTTCTATTTTTTTAATCTGTTTCAATGGTTCTTTGTACAATACGAGTGGAAGCGCCGCTGGAATTCAGATAAAAATGAGCAGTTAGCTGACAGATGAGACTCGGCCACTTTGCAACGGGACAAAAGCAGAACACAATCGTTCTGTATCGCTTGCAAACCCTTTTGTGATACTTTCAGCTGCTCAATCAGCACGCGATGCTCCAGGGAAGGGGAAGGGAGCTTTGATGAGCTCGCAGCGGGACGGGCGGGCAGCGTGCGTGCGGGGTGACCTGCCTGCACCCACGGTCTGCATGTGCCACCGACCCCCAGAAACCAACTGGCCAGCAAACCAGCCAACGGGCTCAGCAAAAACAACGCTGCTATATGCAGTTTAGTTCATCAGAGAAGGAGAGAGAGAGGAAGGAAGGGAGAGGAAAAGGGTGTTTTCATATTTTGCTTCACCTCCCGCTTCTCATGCTTCTCCCACAAACCGTTTACCTTTTAATATGCTGCACAGACCTCCCCAAACTGAAGTTTCACAAGGTTCCTAAGAAATCAGGGTACGGCCACAATAATCAGACACACCGCTCCCTCTCATTCCTCTTTCACAGACTCCCAAAAAAGAACAGCCATTTGTAGTGGCACACCAAGGCGCGCACGAGGCTTGGTTTCACTGCAAAACCATCTTCTCAACCCGAGTTACAAAACCTACTTCTGTTACTACGTTCAGGACCAAAGAGAAACCAAATAAAACACGTTTCTTAATTATTTCCCAAGAAAACTGCTAGTCACCTTGGTGGCACCGTACGCTTGTTCCTCCCAGCCCGCCCCATCAGCGGGCGAGCGGCGCTGGGGACCCGGGAGCCAGGAGCCGCAACAGCCACCGCACTCACCAGCGACGTCGCAAGCCTGTTGTGACCATTAATTACACCGTACTTGCAGAGAGCTTTGAAGATTGTTATGCGAAAAGCAGCCTTCGGGAAGTCATTTAATACCTATATATAATTTCAACACAAAGTACTACTTAATGTTGTTGTACAAGCATCAGTACTAAAACTTATTAAATGCCAACGGCACAGATAATTCACTTTTTCACATTAGAAATGGTAATATATTTAGATAAAATCACAGAACAATAGAAGTTTCTATTTTTTTATATCAAAAACACAAAACACTCAGCAAATTGCATTTTAACTACTGAGGTAGATAGTTTTTAAGTCGTTTCAAATTAATAATAGAATTCAGTCTTAGCTGTTATTGAAAAAAAAGTAGTTTAGTAGGGCTTTTAAAACTTCTTTTTACTCATTATTTCATTTGCTTTCTTTCTAAAATAAACAAAAAAATACAAAGTTGGTGCCACTGCAGGCTGTGGTTGAAGGCGTGAGCTTCCTTTGCCCAGCTTTCCCCACTACTGCCCCCAAAGTAAGTAAAATAGTAGGAAAATGAATGTTGCAATGCAGAGGCTGTCTCTAGGTCCTGATGCGACTGAAGTCAGCATTGACAAAAGGCTGTTTGATAACATATGGACAGATGAACTTGGTCTAGCAGTTAATACAATAAAAATTGGCCATAGAATGATATGTTATAGTTTAGCAAGAAAATGTAAAGAGCAAAGCTCACTGGGGAAAGGGTTATGCTTCAGCTGAGTCCCCCCCAGCCACCTCTTGCCCCAGGCACGGCAGCGCCCTGTGACCGCGGGGGTACCAGCAGTGGCACATCTACAGCTGATGTTTGGGCCACTCTCACAGCACAGAACAGGAGGCGCGTTGCTCACAGCAACAAGAGTGAAGAAGATGTACAGTATAGTCAGTCCCGTGAACACAAGACCTGGTACTGGTTTCTTTAGTGCCAGGCTGAACCGGGTGGGCAGTTGCTTTTCTTGCAGCGCTGCCGATCCTGTTGTTGAGCGTCCAGTGCTGAGGGTGGCCATAGCATTGCTGAATGGCAGCACCACTTATTTTCCAGCAAGAGCAGAAAGGCAGCAACAGGGCTTTACTGGTGCTTCTCACCGCCGGATACCTGCACCGCCCTGCCCGGAGAAGGGTGAGATTTCAGTCCTCCGGCACTGCTGCCTTACATCCTCAAGAGCTATGTTCTCACGTGCAGATTTTTATTTGTTCTGAAGATTTTGCACTGGATGCACTGGGTATTTCTGCGATGCATCCTTACTGCTTAAAAAATAAAACAGCAAGTATCTCAAAATAGACATGCGCAATATTTCACTGCTGACAACCAGGACAGCACAGACATGTTCTGAATGGCTGACAGAAGGAGAAATTCTCATCTAGTTTGCAGTGAACTTGCAGAGAGTTATACTGGTGAATACATTAGCTAAAATAGCATCGATTGTTTTACCTGCAGCTTTTGGGGACAATTTGCTTGTTCTCACCCAGTGCAGTCAATTACAAAAATGCAAATCAAAACAAGTAACAAGTTCCATTTCAAAAAGAAAAAAGAAATCGGCTAACATTTACAAGTCCTACGAAAGCAAAATGAACAGTACATTGCAGGTAACAGTCTATTTAAAGAAATATTTTGCTAGAAAGTCATTTGCTTTGCTTCCAAGCTCAGTTCTTTGCACAGGCTCCGTTAGCAGACTGATTGCCAACGCGCCAAGTCAGAAGTCTGTAGGTGAGCCGATCTCTTGACGGTGAAGTTCGCAGTTCCCACGTCTGTATAAATCACGTATAAATTCCGTAGCTCTAGGAAAACGCAGATGTCTGTTGCAGTAACGGCTACAGGCAGCAGCTTTTTGGAAACCCCCGCGTTGCTGCTGGCTGGTGCTGAAGAGCACTGAGGAAGGCAGCTCTCCCGGAGCTCCAGGGAGGGTTGGGAATATTTGCGACCCTGCGCTGGGAGCGGAGGCTGCCCAGGGCCCGCCGGATCCACACCCATCGCCAGCGGGGGATGGGATTCTCACCAACACTCCGCCTTTCTTAATGGCGGGCATGATCAAGTTGTCTTGTTTCAGCTAGATGCTGCTGAAGCACCTCGCCACCCCTAGCTCCTCTGCCTAATTAGGTTTTTTCAATTAGTGAAAGAAGCTAGAGCGAAAATGTCTCTTTCTTGTCTCTGTTATGAGATACATAAAACAACTCCTCAGGGACAGCAGTGCTATGAAATGTCCAT
Organism: Himantopus leucocephalus; assembly: GCA_003993805.1. NCBI lineage: Eukaryota > Metazoa > Chordata > Aves > Charadriiformes > Recurvirostridae > Himantopus > Himantopus leucocephalus. The sequence continues at coordinate 40,299,210 of RSEF01000007.1, read as the reverse complement.
TTTTTCCTCACATAAAGCCAACAAAAGCACTCATCTGCTGTCCTCAGACTGAACCATTCTTCCTCAAAATCGTAACAGCTCCCTAACTCTGAGATGTATACTTATAACTCTTACAATTTTGTAACATACATTAATAGCTCACCAGTAAAGAACTGGTCCTGAGGCGTAAAGTTTGATCCCATTTCATGTATTCATGGCAGCAGTGGCTGGAAACTTGCATATATAAATACCGCAGCACCAACTGCTTTTCCATTGCTATTCTTTTATTCCTTCCCCAAAAAAACCTCTTTCCCACGTCCGTTATAACCCAAGGCAGCGAGCAGAGACTCCGTGTGCAACGTCCTGGAGCACCATTCCTTTGCAATAACCATTTTATCTTTTCTGTCTCTTCTCCATCTTCCTTCTGTGGTTTACTCCGCGTGGTTTTACGTGGCCTCCCGTAGCACTTTCCCCGACTGTAGCGCAGGCCAAGTGCCAGAGGGGGAGGAACGATGGGATCAAAAGCTCAGTCTGGATTTCTGAAGCCACTCTTGCATCTACAGTACGTGTGAGCATCTGAATAATTCATTGCTTAGGATATTATAACACAGTTTTTGTAGGTCACGGTTTTCAGCGACAGACGTTTAGCATACACCAAATGTTTTAAATTGCTACATAGAGTGAAATTTAATCCAAATCTGTGAATTATTTGGAAAAGCTAAAAATAAACTTTGAAAAATCCCCAGCGGGTGTTACACGTGCTCTAGGATGTGCAGAGAGCGCTTTCACACAATGTATAATAAAGAAATAGTGAATCACCTATAAATGCTGAAGACATTTTGGATACGTCCAGGGGGATGACATTGCGTGGAATGACTAGAGCTGAAGATCATGTTTCGATCCACAAAAAAGTAAAAAAGAAGCCAGAAGGGATAAAGCCACCTGAGCACGAGTGCATTCGCTCTCGACACTCTTTCAGTGACATGGAGTTGGACCATGTCGCCTGCCTTTGCCGCCTGCTTCCAGACAGCTGGGTGGGGAGGGAAAGCTTAAAGCTGGACCCAGAACCTCTCTGCTCAAAAAGGAGGGGGCAAGGGTCCACCTCGGGGGCACCGTCTCTACCAAATGCAGCCACGGACCATACAGCATCCTCGGAGTTGCACTGTGAAAGGGTCCAGGCACTCTGCTGTGTACTTCAGGACAAGCAGATGGAAAAACACCCCGGGGAGTGCCGTCCCATCGCTTGCCGGCCAGCTTCACCCACAGGTGGAGGAGGTTGGTCTCCATCAGCCCTCGGGGGAGCGCCACTGCCTTCCCCCCCGCAGCAGCACAGCTCTTCCCCGCCGACGGGGCAGGACGCCGCTCTAGCAACAGTCCTGCCAAGTTCCAAAAACACGTTTTATTTAATAGAAACAGTTTCTGAAATAAATGAAGCGGGCCCTGCAAAATCCCATTGGCTTTAAAATGTATTTATTTTGAATTCTTCAGATTAGCAATAGTTAAAAGAGACTTGAAACGGGAGCAGCAGTTTGTTTTCCCACCCGCGACACCGACAGCTGGAGGAGGAACAGGACAGACCTTGTTTGACTGCTTTGTATAGCAAGTATAAAAACCCAGCATAAGATTTCACAGACATTGCGTGCATTAATATAAATGTATTTTTATACGGTTTTAATTTGAGCTGTCAGTCATAAAATACCTGCTGCGGTTATGGCTGCTTTTTGTTCACATCTTTGAAGAAACATTCTTTGACGGACGCATTTTCACAGTTACCCCGTGCAGCACAAAGCGTGAGCCGGAGGAGCAGCCGAAGGCCACAGCCTGCGGGCGGGGGGCAGGCAGGCGGGGGCTGTGGGGCAGGCAGGATCAGTAATTCCCACACCGTTCTCGCTGGGAGCTGAGCAAGGGAAAAAGGTACCGCTACCTGACCACCAGCCTAATTCAAAGAAAGCTCACCTCTCTGGTGAGCTTGCACTCGATACAACTGTGATCCATGCCCAGGCACTTTAATAAAAGCAAAAAATCCAGCACGCTCTTTTAATAGCACGGCAATTTACCCTCCCATGCTGCTGCGTTTTAAGTACAGCTCTTTTTCCAGATCAACCACCTCATTACACAGTGCTACTAATCAAGTCCACTTCATCTGTGTACTTTCTGTTTTTCTTCCTTGAACTGTAATAATGCAGCAAGTAATGAAAGGCAAACATGTAAGGGATGGAGATAAAAGAGAATCCGACACTTTTGGCTAAAACTGTCTCTGCCGACCAAAACTTTGCAACTACTCATCCTTTGAAGGAACTGCGCTTCACTGGACAGTGACAACATGAATTCAAAAATTCACTGAAAGGCACAAAGGGAAGGGTCACACCTATTTCATGTGACACTAGGAGGACACGGACCTGTTGAAGTGGGTCCAGAAGAGGCCCCGGAGATGCTGCGAGGGCTGGAGCCC
>RSEF01000007.1:40269859-40289502 GCA_003993805.1 Himantopus leucocephalus | reverse complement strand
TGAGGTGCTCTTCTGATATACCTCTATGTATATCAGAATATATAAATATATATCTGCATAACAGAGGGCGAACTCAGATGTTTTCCAATGGTTGGGCACTCATAACATTTCCCACGTGAATTTTCTGTTCTGCGATAAGAGCCGAGCTCACCCCACAGCTTTCCCCTCGAGCTGGGGGAAAACATCGTCTCTTCCGCCATCCCCTTGTCTTTGCAAGCTCTACCCTCCCAGTTCCACCGACGCTGCCCAGTGGGCTCCAAAGGTCTCTTCTGGGGTGGTGATGGGAACAGAACAGAGGAGAAGAAACAGACAGCAAATGCCCTCATCTCACAAGCCCCATTTTATCAGACATGAAGCTAAAATAACCATCATCTGAAGGCTCTGCAGGATTAGGAGTTCAGAAATCGGAACTCCAGCTGGCTGCAGCCACCAAAGCGCCACCGCTGCCCGTGGGGCAGCCCAGCAGAGGAGCGCAAACGAAGGACCGAACAGGCACGGCGACGCTTTGGAAAGCAAACACCTTGGATTATCGTTTTAAAGTATCCCATAGCAGCAGCAGAAGAGGAAAGCACAGAAAACGTTTTTATCCAAACGGAAAAACACTCTCAGATTCCTACAGCGTGCCCTAAATTTAAGCTCCTCGCTGGCGGGTGCTAATGTTTCCATTGGAGCTACTGTGTAGCATAGCAGATTTGAAATAAAATTTGCCAAAAAGGCACAAAAGACGACAACCTTGCATGAAAACCTGATCAGTACATTGACAAGAACAAACATTGATTAAACTCTCCTTCCGCCATCTTCCAGAACAGCTGTAGGATCCATACGGAAACAGCCAATTTGCAATCATTTCAGCTTTCCAACTCAGACCCCACATTGCCAAAAGCCGCTGGCAGCAATCTTTAGATAACACGGTCAGAATCCGATCTTCCACGCCGTCATATGCTGTGACTTCAGACAAATTTTAGATGTTTATTTATAACACATTATCTTCAAGGTCCTGCAGCGTACTTGCCCTCTCCGCTCCTCCCCAGTCTGCGGCAGAAACAATAGCTCTGATACGCAATCAGCGCTGCTCGCGCCCGCCGGGGCCCTGGCGGTGCTGTACCATGATGACAATAATTCAGAAGTAATCTTTGCAGAAGACGCATTTAAGCTACAAACTCTTCACTGTGGGATTCAGGGAGAAGTTCTGGTCGGGAAAACTTTCTGCGTTTAAAAAAAGCGCGCTAGCGCGAATGTCGGAGTGCCAAAACCAGAACGCAATTAAGGACAAAAACAACAAAAAGCTTATCTCTGACTTTATGAGTGCCTGAGCCCACACATCACTATCAGATCCCTGCTACGGCTGCTGTCAGCTTCGCTCTGATCTAAAACAGCTACTTAAATGCTCCAAAGTACTAAGGGGGGGGAAAAAAAAAAAGATCATTGCCACATTTGCTGTCCACTAGTGATGAAATAGCTCTACCCCCAACACCCTGTTATTGTAGGCAGTATTAGCGCAGCGTTAGTTCCCCGTACGGCATTTGTGCTGGAGAAGGCGGCTCACCATCCCACTGGGGGACCTCCGCCCCGGGAGGAGAGAGGCTGGGAGCCAGCCGGACAAGGTCCCCGGCGAGCTGATCGTCAAGGACAAACCCACCGCAGAGCTGGCCCTGCTCCAGCGCTGGCCCGGACCCGGCAGCCTCCGGGGACCCCTTCCTGCCTCAGAAATGCATTCAAGGGCGTTCACGAACACAGCTGATCGTATGATTGCTTTCCGAAAATATGTAAGAACTGTCCGAAATCGAGATTGTTTAAGAAGCGAGAGGAAAACAATGAAAACGGACAGCATCGGTGCAGAACTTTGGCCCAGCTCAATAGACACAGCCAGAGTTAAAATACCATGTATTTTATTTGCATTTTGCATGCAAATTAAAATATCGCATTTTATCCAACATCTTTAAACATACTTACAGAAATTGAAAATTCTTCAAGAACTCTCCCGCAATCACGGCTAACTCCAGGAGCATAAGAAAATACTTAACTACATTTCTAAATGATGACAGCAGGCTTTGATTTGTCAGGTTTGCCCACCTGCAGAATCAGCCGCTCACCAGGAAATCCCTCTCCTCCAGAGTCACCCCCAAACACTTCTCCAAACCCGGATTTTAGACAGGGTGACAGCCCCACAGGTTTCTGCTCCCCACAAAAACGCAGAGCCGGCAGAAAGTGTTGGTTGTGGGTCAGGTTGTGATACAGCGGGAAGCAGCACACCAGCAGGAAAATGTGAAAATTTGACTCAGATATTTAATTTTTATTTGTTGGCATCATTAAAAAAGTTGCCTCTACCAGACTTTTCCACCGCGCATTAGGAAGAAGAGTGAAGCTGCTGAACGGTGCCAAAAGCAGGCAGGTGTACAGATAACATTTGGTGCTGTCAAACTGATTTCATTTTCCATTACACACCACGCAGATCGCCGGTGCGCTTGAACACGGTGGAAAAATAAGCGAAAACACTTCACAGAAATGCAGGCTGAAGTCTTCTCTTGACAGAAAGGCCTGCGTAGCAACGGGTAGGGGTAGCAAACATTTAAGTCAAAGTCAAATGAAACACTGGGAAAAGTTAGTCGTTATAAAAGCCACTTTAAGCCGAATAGAAACGTGGCAGGATGACCAAGCGGGAAGTGATGGCTTCTTTCAAATGGATTACTGAAGAAGACACTTCTAATTTCCCCATTATTTCATTCTGCAGGCATATGCTGGTGTAATTAAAAAGCTTTTTTGAGTGACTACGGAGAAAATCTCTTTGGAGATGGTGCTCCTAACACGTCTGGGACAGAGCTCTTCCCAGGTATGGGACACGGTCAGAGAAGGAACCCGCTTTCCCTGTGGGTCTATACCTCTGCCCGCGTTCAGCTTATCCCTCATGTTCAACATCAGATTAACATATTAATTTTAGTTCTTTTGTTCTTCCCATACCATTATTTGCAGGATGAAGTAGCAGGTTAGAAAACAACCACCATTAAATAGGATGGCTTCTTTTAGAGATTTAATCATCTGTAGTCTCAGTGACTTTTATTCCCAAAGGTAAGCCCGGACCTTCCCTTACAATGGACTCCAAAGAGGATCATGGCAAAGTAACAGCAGAAGCTGTAGCTAAAGCAATCCAAGCAGCCCCTCCTGCGAGGTGATAGCCCATGTATGAAACACTGACGCTCTGACTTTACTTCTTTAATAGATTCACCTGAACTTCCGTAAAAATCTCTGCAAAAACCAATGACTTTCACATTGACTGTCATGGAAAACACCGTTCTAAGAAGTGAGTAAAACTGAAAATAACATTAAGCTCATCTTCATGCAACAGCATTATGGATGGTAAAGCCCGCTTTCCGTGACTCATTAGACCAAAATTTAACTATTCACAATACCGTTGATTCTCTTATACCAATAATACTCATTCCGTGTTTACCCACGTAAGCTCAAATCAGGGCCATCAGAAACAAGGAAATACACTTTTGTCAGAAGCCTGATGAACAACATTCTTCTGCATGGCGAAGCTCCATTTACTCTGATTTTCAAGCTTAAATTCACAGAAAACTATTACCTGCAGGGACGACTTCCTGGATCACAACAAATTGATTCCTTTCTTGATGCACTAAGAAGTTTCCCTAAGAAACGAACTCCAGAAATGAAAGTGTTTAAGACAGTACATTGAGGGGGGGGGGAAGAAAAGAAAAGGAGAAAAAAAGGCATTCAGGAAGATTACGAAAGAATTAATTTGCCTTCCTGAAGGCCAGGCCACACTTCGGTACAGAGTGAGCTGCATTTCCATAACTATTTCCAAATATACCCTTTTAGGGGTTTTGTTCTGACTTTTCCATCACACTTGACATTAACTTGAAAGGCTGTCTTTGTTTTTCTCTCAGCCAAAAAACCCTTCCTGCTGATAGGTGCCCTGAAGTGAAAGAAACCTCCTCCAGAAACAGGGAGAATGTCCAGGCATTATAAGATTTCTCTTCCTACGGCTAACGTTGTTTGTGAATTAAATGTAGCTCTATTGCCCTTTAAGCTTTATCCCTACGCTTTTATCTTTAGCTTCATTAGTCTCTTTAGAACACATTTCAGCCAGGCTTCAAAGCTCTCCCATGTCAAAAATAAAAATTTCAGATAACCTGGCCTGCTATAATATTCTGATTTTTCTCACATATTGCTTTTTTTTTTCTGCTTTTATTTCCTATATTTAAAGACTTCAAAGGTTCATAACTGTTGGTTGAGAGGGCTGGATGCTATTAAGCAGATGTCATTACTCTCTTCAGTTTTTAACATTTCTCTTGAGAGATTTTTTTTTTCCAACTTTAATCCTCTCTTATGACTTCAGGATTTGTTTTTCAACCAATAGTCCAGAGTACATTTTTATTTCTAGCACTTGCTAGTAATGAAATACGGATTATTTGTCTTAAATCCATGAATTCATCAGCTATACAGCAGTAGGATCAAGCAACAAGCGCTCCTGATCTATGTTTCATTGCATGATTTTTATGAAGCAAAACAAGCATATGAAAACAATGAAGTGGGATACACAATTATTTAGCATAAAATCCCTTATTAGCTTTATCAAAATCAATAATTAGTCACTTGCATCAAATTTTAACTGGGATTCTACCGGAAAGCAAATCAGGTGGGGAAGAGTCCAACATTTACCATACAAGACCTGCAAACACACAAGTTATCCATCTCGGCGTGAGAATTCCCCTGGGCGTAACACACGCTCACGGAGCTGTAAGCTACCCAAGGTGAATATCAATTTATTTTTTTTTTTGTCACGCACTTTTGCTTTGCATTTCGCCTTAACTTTGCTACAGCTGCCTCGCATCCTTCAGTTGGCACTGGGTTTAGGACGTGCTGCTTCTCATGGTGCCTGACACCTAAACTCTTACCTTCCTGAGCTGACAGAGAAGTAGGGATTCAACTGATTTCCCCGGAATCCGAGTTTTTCAGGGGCCCAAATTCCCCGAAAGGATCTGAGGAAACAGACACCTCCAGGATCAAGATGCTCAAAGGAAGTTTCAGACCCCCCAAGGATGACACCTCATTTCCAGAAGCATTCCCGTTCTGTTTCTTCTGACACCTATGGCACAAAGCGCTCCCTAGAAATGACTCTGTGTGCGTTCTCAGCTTTGGACTTTTTTCAGGAAAAAAGTTTGACATGGTCTTGTTACTTTTCCCGACACTGGACTGATCTCAATCCAGTCTGCTCTTGGTCTGACATTTTCCATTATGGCAGTGCAAGTGGAAGCAGAACACAAGCACGAGAACGTGCCATGATAATGTAGCGCCCCGCATATAATACAATCCTACAGTTTACAAAGCAAAATACGCTACTGGAAAATTTCAATACATTTTTCATAGAATAAAGACTGAAAATTAAGTAACGTTATTCAGGGGAAGGAATAAGCTGCAAAGAATAGGTTTGGAACGAGGGAAAAAGCTCCCTACAGCTCTTGACAAAAGAGACTGAGGTTATGTGCTGAATATATCGAACCAGAATATGTCCGACATCCCTGGGACTCCTTGCAAGGAAAAAAACCAATCCACCCTTACCGCAATATCAAGCTTTCAAAAACTGGATTTTTAAAAAACAAAATCAATGCAATTCTTGAATAACTTATGCAGCTCTCATTAAAAAAAAAAAAAGGCTTCTGTGCAACCTAAAACACATCTGTTGTGAAATAACCAGACACACCAGCAAACCAAAGCCGTAACTACCTTCATGTAGAAGATGATTTCACCCGTTGGGTTTTTTTAATGTCCAGAGAGATTTTTTTAACTCGATGTGTTAGAAACCAATAGTTCTAACCTATCCAGACACTAAGACTGTAGTTGCTAAGGCAACACTGCCTTTTAGACCCATTTGCTCTGTGCTTAATGTGCCAACATTTGAAAATATTTTACCAGTGCATACGAAGCAGGACAGAAGTCTAAACTGCACCCCAAAATTAAAAAAAATATCTCACAAATGTTTTTCCCTTAACAAGCTGCTCCTGCTTTATTAACTGGATCTCAAGACAGACAAGCTGGAAGCTTCACTAATATTTCCCTTTAGATTCACAGTCTTAAAGCATATTCTGTGTACAAGCCCTCACCCTGCTGGCCAGAGCACGGACTGACTGTCGGGGAAATGGCTGCGTTTCCAAAAAATAACCATCTGTACATGAAGTGACAGGTGCCTAGGAAACGTTTGAGAGTAATTTTGTATTTAGGTTATACATAGAAAGTGTAAGTCCATTTCAAAGAGCAAAAATAAAAGACCACTATGTATTTAAATATACTGTAACTAGGAGTGCTATCGGTCCCTTGTAAAAGGAATTTAAGCACTCCTCCTCCCCCCAGCTTCCTACAAAGTCTGTATTTCAGAACACAGATGTACTGGCCTGGGACTTTCCTATGGGATGAGAAAAGAAGGGTGAAAGATATGCACTCTAGAAAAACATATGAAAAACAATGCAAAAAGTTAAATACTTGGGGACGGGGGGGAATCACTTGATTTAGACTTATTTTAGGCAGCAATGTATAACCAAAAAAAAAAAAAAAAAGANAAAAAAAAAAAAAAAGAAAAAAGAGACAGCAAAAAAGAGACTGTAAATAGTGAACTTGCACCTTGGGATAACAAAAGCAGCTTTAGCCCCCTGTTGAAGCTGTGCTCACTGTGCGAAATCGGCTACACTCAGATTCAGCTCTCCTGACCACAAATGCAAACTCAATCGCATCACTCCGTAGGACAACCAGTGTTTTGAAATCCCTCCAGGCTGGGGGCTCCTGTGGCCAACGGGGGCTCTCGCACCACCCAGCCTCACGCCTGCGCCTGACAGGCAGGGGAGGGCAAGTGCCAGAGGACGAAGGGGTGCAGTAGCCACAGGGAGAGGGTCACAGCTTGAGGAGGCAAAAACAAGCAAAATGAGTTGGAATGCTCACACGAGAGGGGAAGAACAGCTTTCAGGTGTCCTTGTTTGCAATGACGTGCCCAAGAAATGAGGAACAGCCCCTCCAGCTTCCAGTAACCGGCACCTACGCCCATCAGAACTCCCAAGGCTAAAGGGAGGAACCCGGGGGAGGCTGGGCAGAGCCAGGAACAGACCAAGCTTCTGCTCTCAGATTTAGAACGGGACCCCTTCTTCTTGTACGAGGTGAGCAGATCTTGTTTGGATAGGAAGAAGTTTCAGATTAAATGAGATGTTTTAGTAGCACCATTAATTCTAGACAGCAAATATGAGATTTAAAATTATAATTCCACCATGGCAGAAAAATCTGGTTAAGTAAAGGTGTTTTATTGTTTATGTATTTAGAGACTGTTCATTTGGGCTCTGCCAGAGGTGCAAGGATTACGGTCTATAGTTTTAGCTCTAATTTCAAGATACGTACGAGCTTTGCAAAATAGTGATTGAGGAGCTACTGGATCAGTATCTCCGCCCTGAAGACTTGGTGTGGGACTGGAAGCAGTAAAAGCACTGCCTGTTCTATTTTAATACCGCTCTGACATTTTCAACCTGTTTGTAACAAACCTGAAACACTTGAGAAGCAATGTCTACAAACAAGGTAAAACTGGCTTTCTTCTCTAGCGCTGAAGAGTAATACTCAATTCAACAGAAGACATAAACACACGCCTCAGAGATACCAAATAAATTCCTCATCAGAACACCTTTATTTCATATACCGACCAATGTAAAAAACAGAATATATAATGCATTCTTTCAATACACATGCACAAATGCACACGGAGTTGAATTAAAATTATACAAGCTGATTGCATTTTTAATCTCTTATCCGCAACCTAAGAACTACAGTGGATATTCACAAAGAAATTTTCCTTGATCCCACAATCCAAGAAAGATTAGAAGTAAAAGGCAAAGGGTACTCGCTTACTTCCACCACCAGAGCACTATAAGACACTTAAAACACGTCCGTGTAGAAAGCAAGTCGGTACAGGCTCACCCTGCCTTCACTCCAAGCCACAGGGACCTGTGCTCTCCCCAAACTGGGAAGCAGCCACAGGTCACTGGTTGCAGCTGGGTGCTGCTGTGCCCTGCCTCTGATTAGCTTCAACGGGTGCTAACGAGCCAGCACAGCTCCCTGTCTGGGGTGCCTCAAGGCTCGCCGGTCCAGCATCTTACCCAAACCAGCTCACGTCTGACTGCAGAAACGTGGTTTAACAATATTAGTAGTGTTTGATAATAACAGCGGTGGGTGGCAATCAGGTAATATTATTCAGGCACAAAAATAAAGTCCACGTCCCCCACTATCGACTCTCTTCAAACAGGAAGGCAATGTAACCCAGTGCACTGCTAGTAAAAGAAAAACATACTGCGAGTTTTGCAATTATAGGAAGTAAGCTCCAATTACAACAGTTACAAAGTAGCAACAGAAAGATAAACGTGATATCACTCTGAAAAACAAACTAATGCTAAGGGAACAGGTCTGCCTGTTTTTGTCTTTAGTTCCTACAGAAGTTATTTCCAGAAGTTTTTTTTACTACAGTTGTTGAATTTTAACTCTTGTTTGAGCAGTACATTATCTCAGGGAAAAATTTTTAAGTAAGAAAGCAAGTTTTTGTGCACAAGAGCATCAAGAAAATAGAGCCAGTTTTTAAATTCTAAATAAATCCTCACTTTCTAACTTGAGTTTATGATAAATTTTAAAAATCAATTTTTAATCTGAATATGTCACCATTACAATTGAACCTGAGAAGCTGCTGTCCTTGCACAAGGAACCCATGCAGCTGCCACTTCTTCAGCACTGCATCTCACCTCCGTACAAGTTTTGTACCAGCCTTTTATTCACTCAGATCATTTAAGATCCCAAGCAGACCAACCAAAGCCATGCCAATGCCGAGCACAGCAGAGATTGCACCCTGCATCTCTTAACTACTCCACTGTGAATTTCAGTGCACCATTTGCCTGTTCTGCAGCACCGGAACGGTGTTAACTCAAGTTCAGCTTATACTGCAAAGTCCTCGGTCCTTCCCTACGCCACTGCTGCATCCGCTGGTTCCACACTGGACCTTAGCTAACAACCTGCATCACAGCTATGTTTGGTGTTTCAATTATAGAGTTACAAATTATTTGGAATTTTTCTACCTTTACCAGCCCACCAGCCCTTCTCCCACTTTATTCAAGTATCTATCCCACTGACTCAATTCACAGGCAGTAATTGTAGTATTAAGATCATATGAAATGATTTCTTACGCATGCAGTTTCACCTGTATGTTCACATTCGATTCTGTTGGTTTCTCTAAAATCAGAGCATTTTATCTAAGTTTAATGAGTGCATCATATTTTAAATAATACACATTTCAGCAATAATAACACCACCTAAGTCGATGACACCACAACGGTAATAGTCATATGTATTAATTGCTGAGCTTTAACAGTTATTTTGTGACTCCCTGGCTTACACACACACACCCCCTACAGTTACTTACTGCCGCTGTAATGCAGATCAACATTAGTTCCTTCCAGTCCTCTGAAAAAAAAACCCAGAAAACATAACTCTAAAAACCATCCTAAAGGCTTCCAGCTATTCTGGCATCCCACATGGACAACTCTACGACATGTCAAATCAGAATGGTTGGTTTATTTTGAAATCAAGCTGTCTGGTGACTATACGGTATCAGTGTAATCAGCAAAAGAAGAAATACACCCACTCACCCTCTGCAGAGGCTAATCATGAGAACGCAGAACAGCTGTAACGCCGCTGGTTCTGCCCAAACAAACTGCTCAACTTTGATTTTAAACACAAGATTAGGTAAATTCTGCACTTCAGGAAAACTCTTACCTCCATCGTCTCTAGGATATTTTTCACATCTCTTATAGACATCCATCCCTCCTATAAGTTTTGAGTACAAACTGGTAGGTTTTTTGTTGGGTTTTTTTTTTTTTTCACATTGAGTTCCTCTAACTTTCACAAAACTATCAAGGACAGACACTTGTTGCCTCACTATAAGGGCACAGCATGACTTCAACTGTCCCTAGAAAACACAGAAATAATCCAGGGATTCATTCACAAACACAAGTCTGTAAGACTTAAATTTTGTTTCCAGTGCTCACAGCACTGCTTGCTCCTCCCTTAAAAAAATAAAATTAAATTTAAAAAAATCATGAAACCATGCCTGCAACTGGTTTTGCAGAACTTTAAACCCAAACGTCTTCCTTACTGAAGACGATAGCGCATTAACACAGTGGAGCTTTCCCTGCTGAAAGCAGGGGATGGTGTCCTGTCTTTTGGCACCCACTGCCTGAGGGGCAGCAAACAGCACCGTCAAAGCCAGAGCAGAACCCGCAGGCCTTGCCATGCCTCCAGGCACGCCTCACTGTCAGCATCTGCATCCTCATAGCTGCTCTGAGCACAGCTTTCAGAGAACACTAGTTACAAATAGTTACCAAGTTAAGTTTCCAATGCTTTTCTGACACAGACAGTAGCCCTTTATTCATCTCTAAATCACACGGCCAACACAGGTGAACAGGATTGACAACACCGGCAGCAACACCCAGGGTTTCGCAGATGGCGATGATTCCTTCACATGATGAATACCAGGTGACACCTCTCGGCAAGCAGCGTGCTGCCTGCAAATGGATTTGAGCCATGCAACACACAGCTGCACATACGCCCTGTTTACAGAGAAACTGGCTAGAAAAATAAACATCGGTCAGTTTGCAAAATACAAGCAGTTTTCAAAACAATCACTTCAAACTTACCATTAAGTTTGCTGAAGTGGCAGTGATTGAAATACATGATTTTGCATTTGAAAACATATTAAAGCCTAAGAATCAAGTCTTAAATCATGCAGCGGGACAGACCAAGTTGTTAAGAAAGGATACTGATTTTAGAAACTGATGAAGATAAACCAATTTTTAGTATGACAGAAATCAAGTTTTAATATCCCATCCACAAGCTGCCCTGTTTTATCCCATGGTGATAACTGTACAAAACTTTGACATGGTAAAAACACATATTAAAGCAAGAGCACTGTTAAAAACCACCAACTCAATATTTCTGCATTATTATTCCTGCTTTTCTGCTTTTTCATTTCCTCTTTTGGTCCTGGTAAAAGTTAACATCTATCTGAGCAAATTCAGCGTGTTTCTTCATATAACTAAGACTCAATCAAAAAGACGCTGGAAGTTAGAAGTAACATATGTGGTTGAAATGTCCTTTGCCTGATGCTTTTGTCTCCTTGATAACACAAATCTGAAAATTTGCTTAATGTTATTAACTTTTATATAATACACCTATAAAAGCCAGATGAAAGCGTCAAGATAATGCTTATCTACAGTAATTTGACAGAGCCACACACACTATGCTGCTCTTTTCAGCTCTTATTGGACAACCAGTTGGGAATTTAATACCTTATTCAGATGAGAACTCTTAATTAGAGACTCTGACCCAAGTTCAGTGACATTAGACATGTATTCCTTCAGCCTGGGTATAGTATTTCATATTTACAGAGTTTTAAAACAGTCTGTTCATTTCACATAAAACAAATTAAGCTTTCATAGGAGTGTTGCTCCTTATTAAGGGATAACGAATTGACTTGACAGGTACATTTGGTACAGAGGAAAACCAGCAGCAGAACTAGAAACAGTTTGTATAAACAAATTCCAAGTTCCACCACAAGAATATCAGTACAGTAGGATGATCCTGTTGTAGGGTCACAGAGATCATAACTTTGGATCTTTATACGATCACATCTTACATAAATCCTACTAATCATCACATGGAACTTAAGACTACTATTAAAGAGACTTGTTAAGTGACAGGAGTAGGACACCTGTACAAAATGCTTCCCATTTAGAAGCTAGCACACTTATTTGCAGCATCAAAAAAACCCCAAACTAAAACCACCTCACACTATTACATCTAATGGTCCACATTTGCAACAAATTCTAAAAACCTACAAAAATGTGTGTATTGTGCTCACCTCTACATGTTACAGATGCTGAGACATAGAACATTGACACTGCAAAGACACACACTGTACAATTTTTACCTTGATATAATAAATAAATTTCTTCCACACTAGAAAGGGACAACTTTTTTGTAGGTGTATATATTTTTATAAAAAGGTAGCAACGTACCATACACAAAAAAACCCAAAACAGTTTGACATGTTTTTTACCATTTTATTGAAAACCAAGAGTTAACATACATGTTACACTTAATTTCAGTTGAAATTACAGTGAGTTTTAAAATTGGGTTAATTTTCAGCTCTCTTTTTCTGGCCTTCCCCCCCCTCGTTTCACCATTTCGAGCACTGAATCTGATCACAAACCATGAAGGGGCAGAGGGACCAGGACTGAAGTAGTAAGGTGCATTCTGATCTGAAGCAGGGCAAGGGGCAGGAGGGAGAAGAAAACAGTGCAAAACTGATGTTAAAGATAGTCTGCTGGTTCAAGGAAAGCTCTATCAAACCCAGTTTATATTACCTCAGCAAAAAGCAAGAAGTAGGGCTTTTTTTAATTAAGATTACTTTGAATCCCTATCAGTGTTCAATGTTCATATTATCTACAACAGTATTTTCAAAAACTTCTTATTCATAAAATATGGATTTAATAAGAATGCTGCACAAAAACTGTAAAAGGAACCTCATATTCGCAATGTCACACCTTGCCCAACTGAGCCTCTCCTCCCCAATTCTCNTAAGATTACTTTGAATCCCTATCAGTGTTCAATGTTCATATTATGTACAACAGTATTTCCAAAAACTTCTTATTCATAAAATATGGATTTAATACGAATGCTGCACAAAAACTGTAAAAGAAACCTATATTTGCAACGTCACACCTTGCCCAACTGAGCCTCTCCTCCCCAATTCTCACTTGAGGCGGCAGAACAGGATTCCTAAAAAGGACAAAACCTCTCAGATTTCTCCACAAGTCTCCTTGGAAAAGGTGAAAGGCTTCAGCGCTTGAAGAAACCTACTTAAACTGCCTTCGACAAGATTTTTAATGGCTGTCTACCTCAACAACTTGCCCTAAACAAACTAGCGATTTAAAGCAGGACGCTTTTCTTCCCTGAACTGGAGGAAAACTTAGAGAACTGCCAACACAGGGGTTCTGTGGGGAGGTAAACCCCCACAGGGGGTTGTGTGGATCTCAACCCCCAGGGCCGCAGCCAGCTACCTGTCCCTCTGGCCTGCTCCTCCACGGGCCCACGGTTGGCCCGGCGGGCCTGGGGCCCGGAGCGGCGCCAGAGGCCTACCTCAGCCGAGCAGCCTTACGCTGCCCGCCCTCAGACACGGTTCGGCGGCAGAGAGAGCTCCCGCCCGCCCTGAGGCGCCTCCCCCCGCCATGGCGGCCCGCTGTCTCCTCAGGCGGCGCCTACCACTGCGCGCCCACAGCGGGGGGGATTGCTACCGCGCGCGCCTCCAGCGGCCCCGCTCAGCACATACCAACCCGGACCAGCACGGGGTGCAGGGGGGGATGTCGGACTACCAGGCCGACCCTCCGTGCCGGCGCGTACCACCTGCCGCAGGACAGAGGGGAGCGCGGACGCCACCTCCCGGTCTGCTCGAAGGGCCCACCAAGAACGCGCCCGTCGCCTTCCCCCCCCTCCTTCAGACGCTCCTGGTGCCGCCCGGCTCCCAGGGCCCCGCCCCCGGCCCACGTGAGCCCTTTCCCAGCGTCCCCTGCACTCGGCCCCCGCCGCAGCCGCTTCCCCCCGCGCCAGCTCCGCGGCCCGCCGGGCCCGCGCCCCGTTCCCCGCCGGCAGCGGCCCGTTCTCGCCGGGAGGCGCCTCTTCTCGCCGCGCCCCCCCCGGTCCGGCGAGCCGCCTTTTCTCCGCGGGGCCTCTTTCCATCCTCCTGGTCCTTGCCGCCGCCGCGAGCGGCCCCGGGCGCCAACGCTAAGGGAGGCGGAGAAGAGCTCCTCGCGGCTGGGCCGGCGGCCAGGATGTCAGGTGGGGACTCGGCAGCGGCGGCGGCGACCGCCTCCCCGCAGCCGCTCCCGTTCTCCTTGCCGAAGCCCCCTCCCCTCATGCAGCTGACGCCGGGGGACGCCGTCCGCCCCGTCGCCTCCGCTGCGGACCAATCGCCGAAGAGCACCAGGCTGGCGGGCCGCCCGGATTGGCCGGCCGGCAAGCCAGTCAGCCTGCTGGCCCCGCTGCTCCCGCCCCGCGCGGAGCCCGAGCCGCTCATGCCCTTTGGCCCCTCGTCGCGGCAGCCACTCAGAGGGCGGCTTCTTGGCAGGTGCAGCGGGGGCAGCCTGCTGAGCCCCTCGATGCGGCCCGGCGGCGTCGACCGCGGCTCACTCATGGTGAGTAGGGGGGGAGGAGGGGGGAGGCGCGGCCCTTCGTGGCCGGGCCGGTTTTGTCGTGAGGACGGGGGAGAGCGGCGGGCCCCGGCGGGCTTCCGCCTCCGGAGGCGGCGCGGCGCTGTCGAGCCCCGCGGGTGGGTGGGTGGGTGGGTGTGCGGCTGAGGGGAGCCGAGGTTTGGCCAGCGCCGATCCCGCTGAGCGTACGTCCCGCCACAGCGGCCGGTGGGGAGGCGGGAAACGGCTCCTGGCCGACAGGGCTCTCGGAAAGTAAAAAAGAAAAAAAAGGGTTAAGTTCGAGGAAATATTGTTCTACCGTCAGTGATTTGGACGGCGTCTGAGGCTCGGTTAACGGGCAAGCTGTCACCGCCGTCTTGTGAGAGTCGAGGATGTGTGTGGGGGGTGTGTGTCAAGCGTTACGGTCGGAAGTTTCAGACCTTTCTGGTTGTTTGTGATTTCTGTGTGTGAACCACCCGCTCCCAGCTTCAGAGAGTCTTCTGGTACAAAAAAAACAGTAGAAAAATTGTTTTTAAACGCATCAAAAAGAAGTATTAGTTGTGTGGGGTTTTTTCTGCTAAGGACTCTTCTAAAATTGTATTTTGCTTAAGAATGGTTTTCATACTAATATCAGTAGTGCACTTTTCTGACATATTTCTGTATGTGTATACTTAAGTTATGCTCTGTGTGTATATTTATGTTATATGTTTGAAGGCTCTGGGGAGGCCTTATAGCCCCTTCCAGTACCTAAAGGGGGCTACAAGGAAGGTGGGGAGGGTCTCTTTATCAGGGAGCGGAGCAATAGGACGAGGGTAACAGTTTTAAACTGAAAAAAGGGAGGTTTAGACTAGATATAAGGAAGTGATTCTTCTTCCCAGCCAGGTGGGACGGGGCTTTGAGCAACCTGGACTAGTGGAAGGTGTCCCTACTCATGGCAGGGGAGTTGGAACTAGATGATCTTTAAGGTCCCTTCCAACTCTAGCCATTCTATGATTCGATGATTTTTCGAAGTAAAATGCTTTCCAGGGTTTATCCTAAGGTGCTCTTAGAAGTGCCGCTTCTGACTGGAATAGAATCCTCTTACTATGTTTTGGTAATTAAAAAAGCGTAGGAAAAATTGTCTGTATTCATTTTTGTGCTAGCCGTGTGACTATACCAAGTATTAGAACAGCAACAGGATTCAGGTTTTTAGGAAAATGCGGAGATGGGGATGGTAGTCAGTGTAGAAGCTGTTTCAGACTCGGACATCAGGAGTAGAAGATATTTTGTTTCTCTGGTTGACTTTTGTGCCACAGCATTGCTTGCATTGATCGTGATTGTCTGGAAGAACATGCAGAAATAGTTGCATTCCTAAACTTAGTATGTTTTTCTGTGACAAACCGTAAAATTAAAGATTGTGGAGGGTTTTTCATTCGGATGTTGGTTTTGAAATTTTGATTGGATTTGTTGATTATGATTAACTCTGTCGCTAGAGCACCTAGAAGAGTGAATGATCTTGTTTGCTGTTTTGCAGTATCAACCTAAAATTGCCCAGATCATTTTCAGTTCAGTGTTTAGCATGTCTTTGTTATTAATGCTTTTGTGGGGTTTGGCGTTGTTGGCTTCATGCTGATTTTCCTTGTTTGTTGCTGTTTTTCAGATGGGACACCCAGGCATGCCACATTATCCTCCCATGGGAATGCACCCTATGGGTCAGAGACCACCAAATATGCCACCAGTTCCACATGGTATGATGCCTCAGATGATGCCCCCCATGGGAGGACCGCCAATGGGGCAGGTAAGGCAGTTTCACAAAATTATTTTTTTCTTTCTTCACATAATGATGTCATGTAATCCCCGAGATAGGTAAGTCTCACACAGTAGCTTGCACGTGGTAAGGTTAATAATTCAGGTTATTTTATGGCACAGTTCCTATCCGTACAGAAACTCTTCTCATTTGTAACAGGTAATTGATGAACCTCATGTGGAACTTTAATTGTAAATAGCAGTAGGGCTGAATCCGTAATTTGTTTTTTATTAAAGCTTTCTGGTAGTTTTCTTTATATATTGAAGAAGTAAGGTTTTCCTCCTAATGCGTACTAGAAACATAAANTAGCAGTAGGGCTGAATCCGTAATTTGTTTTTTATTAAAGCTTTTTGATAGTTTTCTTTATATATTGGAGAAGTAAGGTTTTCCTCCTAATGCGTACTAGAAACATAAAGTAGTGGTTCTTTTCAGAGGTAGTAACGGTAGAGAACTTCATGTTTCTTTAATTCTTGGCTAACTCTTACATCTACACAGATAAAAATTATAGGGAAATGCAAGGGAAGAAATAATTACGATTTGAATTTTTGCAGAATTCCTTCTTGAATCCTAAGGAGTGGTTTATAGTTCTGTGTATGTACTGTTGTTGCTAGTGTAATGTGATTGAAAAATGAACTTGGCCATTCAGATTGACAGCTGTGAACCTGGGTTGACAGGTAGAGTAGCCAGAATCATATCTGTGCTTTTTGCAAATTTAAAGCTTTTATTTTCAATAATCAAAGATCCTTTCCTATGTAGTTTCTGATTGAACTCTGAACTTCTAAAGGAAGTAATTCTCTTTCTGAATATAATAAATGTTCTAGATAGATATTACTTGTGATGATGGTTTACATAAGTAGAAACTGAGCATCATCAACTAGACCAAAGGGATAGAGTAGACCAGAGCAGACAGAGGATGGCAAGAAATATTAACCCTTTGAGAAGAGCCCACAAGGTCATGCTGGCAACTCAATGTCTTCCTTTGCAGTACCTTGGATAGAGCGTGGTTTGGGGGTTTTTGTTTGGTTTTTTTACCTGGTGTATAAAGGCTTGGTAGGAATCTTCAGCATGGTTTTGCAGCCTAGTAGAGCTTCTGGTGTAAAAATAATGCAATTTTAGAAGATGGGGAGGATTTGACCATTAGCAAGATAGCTAATAGCATGAGCTTTTGTGTGTGTTCATTAGAAACTTAAGTAGCAGTTCTATTTTATTCCTGTATTTAATAGTTCTTTTGTAACTTCTGTTCCACTGTTCTCACTCTCATGTATTGAATATTTCAGTCCTTAATATTTTAGTGAGCAATATTGAGAACTCGGGACTTTTGGTAGATGTGGAGTAAAAAGCTGAGTATAAATGGTATGGCAGAGAGGAGATTAGAGGCTCGGTTACCCTACAGCCTTAAGGATGGGACAGGATGGTGATATTCTCACACTGGAACTATTGTGCTGGAAGTGTTGGCTCATGTTGGCTTGTTTCCTTGAAGGATAAGCTCTTTATTCCAGCAGGTATCGGAGGTTTATTTGTGAGGCTGGATGGGGTGATCTGTAGCTTGTTTTCCTCCTTTCTGAGCTGAACCCCTGTAGGACAGGTACTTTGCATAGATAATAGCAACGGCCTCCTGTCAGCATCGTTCAGAGGAGGGTCTTCTGGAAAAGAATTTGCTCTCCTTCCCAATTTTTTCTTTTTTTTTTTTTTTAAACTTTGCTGACTTCGGGTTAGTGTTTTGCAGAAACTGAGCAGTGTGTGCAGGGTTTCTGAGACCTGAGCCAGGGCTTTTAAGAAGTTCCACACGCTCAAAGCCCCCTTAGTTGCAAGTAGCGATGGGGCAAGAGTGCTTTCTTCTCCTGCTTCTACAGGATGGCGAGGAATAGGAGGGGCCGCCTACCAGTCTTTCCTTCCTCCCTCACCCTCCCAAGAAAACCTTGTGGATTTGAGGGTGGAGCAGTAGCCCTACCACATATCCCTCTCTCCGCACGAGATGCAAGATGAGGAGAGTGGTAACCAGATGCTCCCTGAAGATACAGGGGGATGGGGTCACTTGGCCAGCCTGCCAAGGACAATAAAGGTAAAGGGGCATAACTGAAAGGTTGAAGGGGGTTGACTTCTCGAGACCTGTTTGGGATGAGTGGCCAAAAGTTCATGTTCGTAATGACCTAAATTATATATTTTGTTCATTTTGCCACTTTTTTATGGCTTGTTAGTTCTTAAAAGCCAGGATCAGCAAAAGTAATGGGAAACATGCAAGGTACTAAATGCTTTTTCAGTAGCATTTTTGACTTTCTCTCAGTGTATCACTTCAGTGATGCATAACTTCTACATAACTATCCCTTTGAGAATATAAGCGTAAATGTGTGAGCTAANACATGCAAGGTACTAAATGCTTTTTCAGTAGCATTTTTGACTTTGTCTCAGTGTATCATCACTTCAGTGATGCATAACTTCTGCATAACTATCCCTTTGAGAATATAAGCGTAAATGTGTGAGCTAAAGTTAGCTTATCCGAGTAGCAGTTCTGTAGGGTTTTTTTGGTCCACCCATCAAACGCAGATACAAGTCTAGACTCAAACTTTTCATTTCTGTGGTATTTCCCCATTACCAAGTTCACACTGTTACATGGTTTAATATTGTACGTCTATATTAAGTTTTTTTTCCCAGAACTTTAAAAAAAGTGTTCAGAATTGTTTTAGAGCTTTGATGTTAAATTTAATAGCTCTCTTCATCTTGAAGTTCTTTGCAGAAATTAATTCTTCTAGTGTCNTTTTTCCCAGAACTTTAAAAAAAGTGTTCAGAATTGTTTTAGAGTTTTGATGTTAAATTTAATAGCTCTCTTTATCTTGAAGTTCTTTGCAGAAATTAATTCTTCTAGTGTACCTGTAAAATGTTTCTTCCTTTTTGTGAGGTAAGAGGAAAGGGAGACAGGTTGAAAGTTGTCAAAAAAGTGAGCAGAACTAATCCTAGACTCTGAGTTTACCTTTCCTTTATGTAGTTTGTTCTGTGTGGCTGTGGGATTTTGCAGAAATCTTTCCCAACCTTTATTTTTCCTGCTTTAACTTAGGATTTCAGTGATAGCTTATTAACAGATCACATATCTTATCATTTGCTGTTGCGCTTTTGTAGTTTAAATGGTCGTCTTTGTTCATATTTTGTATCAGACTTTGGAATACCCTAGACATGTTATTCCTAATGTCAGTTTTGTGGGAATGTAATGAAGGGAATCAGAATTCCACAAACCTGTCCTACTTTTTGTTGTCAAGTTCTTAAAAGGGTTTTTTTTTTTGATTGAAAACTAGTACCAGGTAATTGCTTTTAAAAATAAAATAATCCTCATATTTTATGTTTAAAATATCATCAAATACATCTGAATTACTATTTAATTATAGATGCCTGGAATGATGCAGTCAGTAATGCCTGGAATGATGATGTCTCACATGTCTCAAGCTGCTATGCAGCCTACAGTTCCGGTGAGTTTAACTTAACTGTTCTGGTTTTTAAAAGGTCTTTGTGTCAGTTGCTGCCGTTACTTCAGTATGGGCATGCCTTTGTTTTCTTGGATTATGCAAAAAGGTATTGCTAATTGCAATTAA
>RSEF01000007.1:40255307-40269759 GCA_003993805.1 Himantopus leucocephalus | reverse complement strand
ATGTCATGTGCATTAGCATTGAAGTGAGAGTTCCTGACTTACCTGATGCCAAAGAAGCAATTTTCTTACAGGATAAAGGATTTGTGGTTGAAGTGAATACTTCTTTTGAAGATTTTGTTACGGTCATCAGCTCAACTAAAAGAGCTACTACGTTAGATGCAGGAAATATCAAGCTGGCTTTCAACAGTGTAAGTATTAATATGTAGGAATGTTCAAAAACTTCTAATATGAAATCCCTTGTCAAAACAAGAATTGGCACTTTCACTGTAGTGCTATGGCTGCTTTTGTAATATTTGAGAGATGCTGTGCTTTAGGGTTGCTTATCCTGGTACCAGTTCCCAAAATAAAGATTGCAGGGGTATATCTTTATTCAAAACATAAACATTTCAACTTGAGAAATTCTGTGGTCGGAATTAAGAAATGTTCCTTCATTTATACGTAACTTCTCTCGTGAGGGTTTTTTTCTCTGTGTGTGTTTCTGTAGTTCTGGCTTGCATGATGTATTAACTGTATTTTAGATTCTATTTGAGAAACAGTGGCTGCGTGCTTTAAGAATAAGTAATCGGTTATGTCCAGCTGACTAATAGAAAACTCTAAAGGTGAACTGTTGTTGGGCTTTCCAAAAAATTGCGTTAAACTGAATTACTAGTCTTCCATTTTGCTATCTTTGAAATGATCTTACAACTTTTGTTTGATGTAGCTGCTAGAAAAGGCAGAAGCCCGTGAAAGAGAGAGGGAAAAAGAAGAAGCTCGCAAAATGAAGCGGAAAGAGTCTGCCTTCAAGAGTATGTTGAAGCAAGCTACTCCGCCAATTGAATTGGATGCCGTCTGGGAAGATGTATGTATCGTCAGTTAATTATGAAAGTCTTTCCAAATGTATTTCACAGGCTGCTGCATGCTAAGGCTTTTGTGAGTAAACCTGGATCCTCTAAGCACTTAGTGGTTCTGTTTATGTCACTTAGACCCATAAAAATTGTCCTGGTGTTTCTTCAGTGAAGTTTGAAATTTGATGTGAATAAATCTTTTTTCTGTTGATACTTCTATTTGAATAAAATTTAAAACAAAAACAAGAAAACCCTAAACACAACCAACCCCAAAAAACCCACAAAGAACCACCACCACCCCAAAAAAAACTAATCACACAAAGTCCCCAAACTTAATTTAAATGGAGATAAAGCACTCTGCCTAGTTAAAAGTCTATAAATTTGTTCTGGTAAAATAACCTTTAAAAGCCTTTCCTGTCAGAGCCTACTTTGTATAAAAATGCATTTTTTAACAAGCTTGCGTGGCTTAAATGGTATATGCAGGAAAAAGCAGTCTGATTCTGCATGCCTCTATCTGTTACCAGATTTACTGAAGACCATTTTTGGTTGTGAAGCTGGCATAAAAAAAGTTTAGCCTTGTGACAGTACAATGGCTTTTTCAACTGCTGAAATAATATTTTCATTATTATTTTCATTATTACTTATTTTCATTATTACTTATTTTCATTATTATTAGTAGTATTATTAGTAGTATTATTATTATTTCTGGATGGCTGTATTTCATATTAGTATTTTGTTGTTATTTTTCTTACAGATCAGAGATAGATTTGTGAAGGAACCAGCGTTCGAAGACATTACTCTGGAGTCCGAAAGAAAAAGAATATTTAAAGATTTCATGCATGTACTAGAGGTAATTATTACTTTATTTTGTTCTGATTGGAGAATATGCCAAAAAAATCCGAGTTGATTTGCTCTTAAATTCTGTGGGAAGAGAGAGGGGTATAATAGAATTCTACTGATTTCTGTTACAGTGGACATTCTGCATTACCTAAAGTAACGTATATTAAAACCTCATTTTGAAAGTAATGAACTGAAGAAACATGTTACAGTCATTTGATATCATTTGATGCAGTTATTCTTTTAATCTGCTTCCCTATAAGAATTTCTGGAAGTTAACATCAGAATTTCCGGGTTTATTTTAGAAAAATGGTTTCTTGCTGTGATTTCATACAAAATATGATGAAATTGGAAATAGAACTTCTGCAGTATTTTATTCACTACAAATCTGGAACTTCAAGAACATACTAAGCTCTGCAGATGTACCTTTCTTTTTTACTGCAGCCCAGTTTTTGCTGATACGTAAAAATGATGATGGAGTTTAGTTTCGTTCTTAACATTTAGATGGGCTGCAGTAAAAGTTAAGCTGCAGAAGTTTTGACAAGTCATTCTTGTTGAATACGGTGCTGTTTTTTCCTAGATGATGTGGGATTTGATTTTGCAGCATGTGCTCTCTGGGTTTCTTTGTTTCATTTTCTGGAGTTTGTAAGAGATTGTAAAACGGCTTAATTTCAGAATATCAAATTTGGCAGAGCAACAGTACGCAATATGTTCCAGGCCGTCTTGAGCCAGGGCTTTAAGTGGGAGCATTGAAACAGGGATCGGGGTAATAGAAGCTGTGTGCATCCGTGCCCAAAGCTGCACGCTTCCTTGCTCCTGGATTTTTGTTATTACACCTTCAACATGGCAGTACTGCTGGCGGTTTATGGGGTTTGATGCAGTGAATGTGTGATTATTGAGGCTTTTATTAACCACTGCTAGCTGTAGGTGCCTTTGTGGATGAGGAGAAACATCATTACAGTTTCTTGCTGTGTCCTTACGACCGATGATAACGTTTCCCTTCTCTTGTACCCTAGCATGAGTGTCAGCATCATCATTCAAAGAACAAGAAACACTCTAAAAAGTCTAAAAAACATCACAGGAAGCGATCGCGTTCCCGTTCGGTAAGGTGTTTCATGATGTCTTAAAACCTCCTTCTGTAGCTATTCGCAGTGCTGTCGTCTCGCTAACCGTGTTGGTTTTGTATCTCAAGGGCTCAGAGTCTGAAGATGATGATAGCCATTCAAAGAAGAAAAGGCAGCGTTCAGAATCTAGATCAGTTTCTGAGCGTTCTTCCAGTGCAGAATCCGGTATGAGATTTCTTTGTTTGTTTTTTAAATTAGCGTTACTATTTTATTGCTGGGTCTTTATCATTTTACTGACGTATTTTTGTTTCTTCCTGTGTCTGCAGAGAGAAGTTACAAGAAATCAAAAAAACACAAGAAAAAGAGCAAGAAGAGAAGACATAAGTCTGTAAGTGCAGTTAACTTTTTTGAGTTGGCTAATGGACAGCCTGACACCTTTTGGTCTCAGTAATCCTTTTTAGGTATCTGTCACCCTCCAGCTGTCTCTGGAGTAGACACTGTGTGAGATCAGACTGGAGGGTGGATATTGGTAACATTTTAACTTTCTGTTATATATACCTTAATATTAAACCATTTAAGACTGCTAAATTTGGGGTTTAACTGCAACCATTCAGGCAGATGCAAAGGACTGTACTAGTAGCCTGGTGCTTGCTGTTTCTTGTGGCAAATCTTGGCGTTCACCTTTCTTTGGAAAGCTGGGAATAATCCCAGCCGTCTCTTCCTTTTGCTTTACGCTGAGCGTCATTCCTTTTGTCTGCTCCTTTTGAGTGTCAGGGTTGCGTTAGAAGCTCCGATACTGAATGCACTTGGAGCATCAAAAGGACCTAAAAAGCAGAAAGAGAGCTTTCGCTCTCTGTGTTGGTTAGGCCAAAGAATTATTTTTTTTTTCCTAGGTAAGGAAAGAAGTTTGTATTCTTCTGTTTCTGTAATTTCTGAGCAGGTAGCTGCGCCCTTTGGTGGACAGCGTTCACAAGGAGGGGGATATTAGTTGTTAGCCATTGAGTAGGATACTAGTGCACAAACAGGGTCACATAAGCGTAGCAACACTGGGACGAAACATGGAATAAAACCAGTCGTGCCACCTAATCCCTCACAGTGTGGTTAATATCCAGTAAAAGCCCAGCAGCTATAAAGCACCCGAGTACGGCCCGGCAGCCGTGTAACAGAATAACGTTTCCCAGACTTCACCCTTTCCAGAGCTCTTACTGAATGGATGGCGTTTGTGCAGAGAAGGAATTTGTCGTACGGCATCCTGCATGCCCCACCTCTGCATCGCACTGAGAGTGGTGAAATTTCTTCTGTGTTGATCAAACATCTCTCCTCTCCTTTTCAAAACACTTCAGTAATGTTTTTGCATTACTTATTTCTGCAGTGGTTAATAGCATGTGCTTAATTAGTAACCACTTGAAGCAGTTTTTCTCAGACTTTTCTGAGGTGTGGATATTCTATCAATTAATGTCTAATATATTTAATATTAGTCTTTAA
Source organism: Himantopus leucocephalus (assembly GCA_003993805.1). Classification (NCBI taxonomy): domain Eukaryota; kingdom Metazoa; phylum Chordata; class Aves; order Charadriiformes; family Recurvirostridae; genus Himantopus; species Himantopus leucocephalus. The sequence goes on along the minus strand of RSEF01000007.1, from coordinate 40,265,549 downwards.
TATTTTCCCCTTTATTTACACAGGATTCACCAGAATCAGATATTGAACGAGAAAAAGACAAAAAAGAAAGAGAGAGAGAGAGCGAAAAGGATAGAGCTAGACAAAGATCTGAATCAAAACATAAATCCCCTACTAAAAAACGACCTGGAAAAGATTCTGTAAGCTTTTTTCTTTTTTATCTGATGCTTTGGGCTTTATGTAACAGTGGGATGCTGTACTATATAGTACATCAGCTTTATAGGTTTACTCTAAGGAAGGTGCCAAAACTTTATTTATGGTCCATTTATAGATAAAGAGGACCAAATGTTCAAGCAGAGCTTAATCATACAGGTCCTGTGCCCTCATTTAGTGTTTTGGTACTGATGTGTGAAATCACTACTTGATTAAATGCTATTTATTGTTGCTCATCAACGTAAAGTGTGAATGAGGCACGTTACTTTACAGCCAGTACTGAAGCTTGGTCTGTACCTACAAACTTGTATGTAGGACGAAACTGCTGTTCTTTTTCCCATCCAGTTGGCCAGACTGATCTCAAAAGAGAGGAGCAGCACAGCTTGGTTAAACGTTTGAGTGTCTGTGGCACCCGCATTCCAGAATTTTATTAGTTGCAGTGCCAGGCTGGTGCTGGGCTGGCAGGGGAGGAAAATCTTAGTGGAACAAAGTTCTGTGATTCTTGCACTTTTCAGGCTGGGAAGCGCTGCGGGAGTGTGCTTGTGACTGCAGTCCTGCTCTTTGCTGTGAGGCTTCTGTGTTTAACTGGTTTTGGAAGGGGCTTACAACAGCATTTTCAAATAGGTGTAAAAGTGTTTGAATGAAAAATGTAAACTTCTTTTGGTTCAGCATCTTTGGGGTCTGTTCAGGGGGGAATTATTTGCCTCGCTCTGGTTATTGAGGTTGTGCTGGTGGTGGTGTCCTTCTGGATAACGCCCCGTATGTTCCACCTGCCAAGAGGAGTTGGAAGGGCAGATGTCTGCTTTTTATGTTATCTTAAAATAAGCTGGTTTGGCCTCCAGATGCCTTTGAAACACCCCATTACATGGCCTAACGCGGCATCTTCTGGTGAGAACGTGAACTCAGGTGTGATTAAGCAGACGCATCTCTGCGGCAGGACCTCAGCTCAGCTTGCACTTTCCTCCTTGCCCTTTCCTCCTTGCCCTCCCCGCGTGTTGTTGTGGCTGCTGCTGCCGCTCTCGGGGTTCCTGAGCACCAGCCTTCTGCGCCCAGTGCTCCCCAGCTCTGCCCGGCCCTGCTGGGGGCCGCGAGGGTGACGGTGGGGCACAGGCTGTGCCGCAAGAGACGGTGCTTACCCCTAACCTGGCTTCTCTCTGCAGGGGAACTGGGACACTTCTGGCAGCGAGCTGAGTGAAGGGGAGCTGGAAAAACAGAGGAGGACTCTTTTGGAACAACTGGATGAAGATCAATGAGAACATTATTTATACGAAATATGTTTACATTGTGGCATAATAAAAGAAACCAATGTCTAATTCAGGACGTGGGTTCTGATATCCTGAGTTCCATTGTTGAAATAACAGTGGGTTTTAATTTCACCACGTAAATACATTCAAGTACCATTATTACGGGCCTGCCATCAAATCTAGCAAACGAATGAAATTCGGAGTGCGGAGTTGTCTGTCCTGCACCTGCCGGGCAGGACGGGTGCTCCGCTCGCCGCCGGGGGAGCCCTCTGCAGGGAACGTGGCAGTGGGGGCGCGTTCCTGCCCTCCGGGTTTGTCTGTGGGCCCCGGCAAGCGTTGGCACCTTTCTAGCGAAGCATCGCCTGAGTACGATCCTTCCTAGAAAGGTAGTAACGCGGGTTTTCCTGGCCGGCGTAGGCAGATAACATTTCATTTTTAGAGAGATTCTTAATATAGTTCCTTGTGGTTTAATTTGTTTCATGGATTTATTTTTATTTTGGAAAGGGGAAGGCAACGGAAGGGGAGTAATGAATACATTTCTTGATCTGTACTGCAACAAAATATCAGATATTGGAATTGCTCGTTTGTGAACTGCGTCAGTGGCCAAACCAATGTTGAGCTTTTGTACAGAATGGAAGATTTGACTTCCTGGCTGAGCTTTGTGTCTAAGTACTGTCTCAGAGGGAATTTTTACGGTAAATTTTCAAAGCCCTGGAAATGCACTTGATGGGAATGGGACCGGCCCCTCGCTGCGGTGCCAGCAGAGTGCTGCGTTCCCCTGAAACCCCATCCGGAACACCTCCGGGCGTCACTTCAGCGTTTATCTTCCACGTTAAGAAAATTTGAAAATAAAAATCCAATTGTAAATGAATTTCAATGTATTGCCTTAAGAACCTGCTGAAGAATGTACCACCACCTTTCACTAGCAGCCGTGTCTCAAACCCTTCCCGCGGGGAAGGAAGACGCGGACGCCCCACCTCTCTCCTTTTTGGTTGCCTCTGGCCAGTTGGGGAAGATTTTGCCAGCCCTGCTCCTGAGCAGCAGTGGCCGCTGTGGTCCACGGGCGGAAACCTCGCTGATGGGAATATTTTTGTACATTTTTATCAATTATTAAACCTTGTCTTCTAGTGTGTACTAGTATTTATTTCTACTTTTAAATACTCTGTACAGCTCTGATAAATGATTACCATCTTCTGAGTGTTGGATTTAACCAACATCTGCGCTCAAAAAAATGATTTGAGGATTATTTAGAGTTCAGCTTCCTTTTCGGTGCATTTTTTCCTAATAGATGGCAGCTGTTTCTAGTGCATAAATCCCCAAAAGGTCCGATTTGTACAACGTATTTTCTTGCTAGGGTGGTTATGTGATTCAGACTTCTTAAGAATACTGTTTGCAATTGGAATTAGTCATTTGAAATACAAACTGCTGGCGAGAGCTGCTCCCCGCTGCTCGGCAGGAGGTGATGACCTGTGGAGCCGGTGTGGGCTTCGCGGGACGTTCAGTGCAGAGATCTCGGTGTGTCCCAGCAGCTGCCTGGCTGTTGCCCTTCACTTTGGGGAAAAAAACACCTGAGTGTGGTCAAACTGGATTTGTGGTAATTCTTTGTATCCGGTGCCATGTTCAATGTCAAAATGGGGGAGTTGCTGAAGCACTGGCAGGGGCTTTGTCCCATGTTCCCCCGTAGCAAGTGGCTCCCCCGGGCCCGGCAGGACGGTGCTCCCAGGGCTACACGCGCTCAGCCGGACTTGAAATGGGTGTTTTGCTGACCTTGGGCACTCACTGTCCCAGAGTCATACTTTAAAATGGAAATGAGGAGCTGGCGTAGCAGGCAGCAATGCCCAAGTGGAAAACAGATCAACAGCTGGTTTGGAGAGCGCGATGCTGATCGTTAATCATGTCTTAATGTCGGTTTGACACATGGCTGTCAAGGTGGGACGCGGGACATTAGCGTNCTGGCGTAGCAGGCAGCAATGCCCAAGTGGAAAACAGATCAACAACTGGTTTGGAGAGCGTGATGCTGATCATTATAATCATGTCTTAATGCTGGTTTGACACATGGCTGTCAAGGTGGGACGCAGGACGGCAGCGCNCATGGCTGTCAAGGTGGGACGCGGGACATTAGCGTGTGACAGATCATAATGGGTTGCAGACACATTAGGGCTGATGTACAATATTTTGTTACTGCCTTGCATAACTTGCATAAGGAAAAAGTGTTTCTAAGTAAATATTTTAAAAGGTTTGCCTTTATTTTTCCATTAAAAATAAAAAAACTGTAAATGTAAATTATTCTAATGGGGATTTTTTTGTATGTCTTAATTAGACCTTGCGAAAGAAGGGCATGTAAAAAAGGAGACGGCTTTCAAAACAATGCTGGCAAGGCATAACTGAGTTTTTAAGGGAAATGAGTTCAGGATTTCTTTGCAGGTGGGGTTTTGGGGGTTGGTTTTGTTCTGGTTTTCTCTCTCCTTCCCTCCTCTTTCCCATTCTGCAGCCACATCTTTTTCCAGCGCCACTGGGGTGGTGGGGCTGCGGTGCCTGTGTCACCCAGCTGTGCTCTTACACGGCGACGCTGTCACTCCTGCCCGGTCAGCACAACGACGCACTGAGCTCAAACCCTGTATTTCTGCCTTGAAACTGAAAGGATTTTTAACAAGATTGGTTATTTTTAAGTGTTAATGGTGTCTTTCATAGTGTTTGATTGTATTTGATTTGCTCTGTTTTGCACAGCCCTTGCGCAGCTCACTGTCCCCTTTGTCACAGGTCCGTTCCAATCCCACCCTCAGCTCCCGGGCACCCGCTCGCCCCCTCCCTGCGCTCCTCACTACTCAGTTCTGTTAAACCCTTTGAAAATTAAACCTGAATTTTTGGCTAAAGTATGAAGTTGTTCTCTTTAAGTTTAGGACCTAAATATTTGTACCGTTGTTTTTTTGTGTGTTTATGGCAAAGTACTGATGGCCACTGGTTGTCACGGTGGGGTCGGCAGCTGCCACAGCCCTGGGGGGGCTGAGTCCCTTCGCCCGGTCCTGCACGGCCACAACTGTCCCCGTGGCCTCCGGCTGGGCTGGCTGTGCCGCGGTGAGGAGCAAACCGTGGCACAAATGCCCTGGAGAATTACTGCGTGTCAGTACTGCGCCGTCATCACTGGTCTGGGCAGGGGGGGTGGTGAAGGACTGGGGGGTCCCTCCCATCCGTCCCCAACAGCCACAGAGAATTACACTTCAAGGGGAACACCCCCCCTGCACCCCCACGCTGCAGTTACAGTCACTGCGTGACTGCATGTGCAAAAGCAAACAGTGAATGGTTTAAAAAAAAAAAATAACAAAAAAGACCCAAAACAGCGCCCAGGCTTTCGCGCTGCTGCTGCTGACAGCGCCAGGCGTCCACCTGCAAAATGCCACCGGTTGTGGGAAAAAAGGTAAATGTGGCCAAAAAACTCCCCCTGGAGATTACTGTGTAGTAGTGTAAATAGTTTATTTGATCTTATGGCAGGAACAGACCAGGAAAGTAACATGAACTGCTTTTATAAAACACTTCTAATATTGCTAAGAAGCAGGTCTATTACTAGAAAAATATTAAAGAGAACATGCCAGCATTATAGTCTAGTTGTACGATAATTTTGTCTTCAATTAAAAAAATACCTTTGAGCTTCAGAACGTGAGAGCTAGTGCTTTTAACCAGTTGCCTAACGCTTCATTGAATTAATTGTCAAATTTTCTTTCGCAGATTAAAATACTCTTCTGTCACTGCCAGTGACAAAAGAGGCGATTTGGCATGTTCTCTTTAGCATGTCAAGTACATGTTGCTGTAAATGCAAGAAGGTGGCAGTTTTTAAAGTAAACTTCCTGTAAATAGGTAAGCAGAGGTCAATGTGGTAACTTTGAGCCCCAAACTGTCCATTTAGTTAAATATAAAAACAAAAACTATAAGTTAAAATAACATTCAGATTGTATAGCACAGGCTGATGCTTTTTTTTTTTTTTTAACAATATTTACAATATTACCCAGAGGCTAAAGTGGGAATAAAAGAGAAGTGTAAAAACCATAAAAAACTGCACCAATTTTGTAGCAAAATATCTGTACATTTAAAAANAAAAAAAAAAAAAAAAAAAAAAAAAAAAAAAAAAAAAAAAAAAAAAAAAAAAAAAAAAAAAAAAAGAAAAAGAAATTCAGTGGTTAAATACTATACAATAAATTTTACAATTAACATATTGATGCAATGAGACCAGGAAAGGTAAGCTGTAAGCAAAATGTATCTTGGAAAGTACAAATTTCTCTCCAGTCCAGTTCTTCACCGCTGAGAAGATCACGTACCCTGCCGGCACGAATTCGGCTTCAGCTTGCTGCTCTGGGACACTGGTGCGCAGTAGTGATGGGGGGGGGAGAGGTGTGGGTGTGGGTGTGTGCATAATTTTGCTGAAGTGAGTCTCACGTCCCTTTTTAAGCCTTAAAAATGCAACGTACAACCTGTAACCTACTGGGATTTTCAGGCTGGGCTTCCCTTCGCTGACCAAATGATCCTTAGCAGGGAGCTTGAACCGGGTTGTCCAAGGAACTTGGAGCCGGAGCGGGACACTGATCCCCCGGAGCAGGGCACAGGACGGGTCTCTGCGCGAGGAACTGAACCGCAGCGCTCCTCAGGATCCTAATACTGATTATTGAGATGTTAATACCTTAGTGCTAATTAATAAATACACTGTTATTCAAAAGCTGCCCCCAGCTGAAGAACGTCGCAGTGCCTCAGCCACCCTGGGCCTTTTGTGCGCGGCCAACGCGTCTGCCCCCCCCCAGCACCCCCCCGTGCCTCAGCCCCGCGTCGCGCACTACCAACGGCACAACCTCAAGGTGACGACTCGTGCTCGTTTGCTCTACACCGCCGTCTGTGGCACCACGTCCTACTACGGTGGCGGGGAGTCTGTGTGTGGTGGGAAAAGGTTACGGGTCTCTTGGAATTATTTCCATATTATATATAGAAAGCCCTTAAATGNGGAAAAAAAAAAAAAAAAAACCCAAACACAAAAGGCAGTAAGTGCAGCTGAAGCCAAGGGCAGCCCCTCGGCGGACAGCAGAGGAATGCGTTTAAAAGCGGAGCACGGCCAAGCTTTACCTGTTCACAACCAGTCGGGATGCAGGTCGGGTCCACAGGAGACCAGTCGCTAAACTTTTTATATCATCAAACCAAACTAAACACCCAAAAAACAACATGTATTTTACATTTTGGTTAAAAATACTGAATAATGTATTGGTGTGAAAAGATACCCAATCAAATCAAGTCCTATTGCTTTGATTAATTTGAGCAGGTACTTCGATTTTAGGCACTTGTTAGCTACGGTTGAGTGGAGAGCCCACGGCTGACGTTCCTATGCATTTTCTGGTCTTTGAGCCCTTCAGAAGGTAAATGTTGCTGTTCCCAAGGCTGTAAGTGAGTGGCAGAACAGAGAGTTCACACGGACACGGTATCGTTCGAGCACCCCCTTTCCTCGACACCTGCGGGGCTCCCGCTCACATGGTTATTTCAGCACCGTTTGCAGAGCGCAAGTTCTGATCATCAAAGCGCCGCCGGACGCTTCTCCTCACCGCGTCGGCCCGTCGGTACGGCTGGTTTCTAAGATCTGCGGAGAGGAAAGCGGCGTTCGTCAACACGCACGGCTCGCCCGCGTGCACACACACGCACACAGACACGCACGCACGCAGTCTACACACGGAAAAGTCCTGCTGGAAGCCAATCAAAGCAGCTTGTGTAGGAAGAGGAGAAGGGACTTCAACCCCACGAGAGCAGAAGTGAGCGAATACTGACGTGCCCTTTTACTACGCACCCAAGCAGCAGGTAATACTGGTGAAACGCGCCCAAATGCTGGTGAAACTAAATGGAGTTCTGCCCTCAAGTTAGCGCGAGCGTCTCCCCGCCCACGGGCTGCTCGTGGCCATGACTGTCCGTGGGGAAGGCAACAGCAACTGAAATCAGTCTGCTTGACGTACGCCTTGGTCCTTCCCGCAGCCCCTCAGACGCTACCGTGGGCTGAAGGAGCTTTCTACAGCGGGCTGAAGCTCGCTGGAGATGTGTGACACGGGGCAAGCGGTCAGCAACACAGCGGTGGGTCTGTGCTCTGTACACCCCTTTATTGACATGAGGGTGCCCTGAGCAAACGCAGCTGGAACGCTGCAACCCGCCTGCAAAGTTCCGGCTGCCGTCCTGCCCCACGGCCACCACCTCACCCGGCTGCAGAGATGCTTCGTTAGCCGAAGGCAGCGGAGCCGCCAACCCCCTCCCTCCTCCTCCTCCTCCTCCTCGCTGGCCGCAAAGCCCGGCCCGACCCACTCTGCTGCTGCTGCTGCTGCTGGGGAGGGGAGCGCTCGGGGGGAAGAGGAGGGAATTCTGAGCATGCAATGGATGGAACAGTGGAGAAAGCTGGAGATGGACGTGTTGATGAAAGCCTGCGTTACACGTGCTGTTACATGCGTTACATGTGCTGTTACCTGTGCGGCTACGATATAACGAGCGCACGTGGTACACCTGAAGACTAACTGGAGTTAAAATAATTTCTCTCCTGGAAAACAAACTTGCCTCGGACCGGGCAAACCCTCCCTCAGATTTCCTGGCTGACTTATGGCTTGGTTTAAACACGGCTCCCAAACTTCTCAGCTCCTGGTGTACCCCAGCAGAAGGCGCTGCCCTCTCCCACCTCCGCACTGGCAGCTGCTGGTTGTCCATCTCGTGTCCCATTCGGTGGCCGTAGCAGGACCGAGACGGGGGCAGCAGAATATCCAGGGAACTATGGGGGCTGAAACAACCTGGGGAGAAGACTGCTATTTGGGGATAAACTTGGAAGAGAAAGGGCCAAAACGGAGAGAGCATGAAGACGGTCACCAGCCCACGGCCTGTGGATCCCCGACACCACGCAGGGTGAAAACAAACGGGCTCAGTCTCCACGGGCCTTTAGGCTCTCACCAGTATTACGCTTAGCCACATCTACCAAGAGGCTGCCTGGCATACAGAGAGAGGAGGAAGCTAAGTAAAAAGTGATGCTTGCCAGCTCTGTGTATCCTCCACCACCGGTGTGCTAGAAGAAATCCTTACCCTCGAGTGAACATTTGGAAATTTAGTGATATTATTCTTCTTTAGGGCTAAACAGAAAAAAACAAAAACAAAACAAAACACAAAATGATGGTTAAGTAAAAAAATGGGATGGAAAATGAAGAGCAAGTCAACTCAGTGTTCCGAACTCCCAGGCGCGTTAGCCAACAGAGCAAGAGGGGGCGAGGCCAAGGCTACGGGAGGAGGTTAGACACGGAGAGGAAAGGACAGGAGGGCCACCCTCGCCTCTCGCTAACCAAATTCCAAGCTGCTTTGAAGATTGGCTCCAGGAAGATAACACAGCAATTAACTCGAAAGAGCAAATAACCGTTGAGCTGATTATAGTTCGCAATTTTATTAGAAGCATTCATAAAAATACATATCACAAAAGTGAAACACTGTTGTCTTCTTAAGCCGCTGAGTCCTTAATTCAAGACAACAGTGTTAACAGACATGCTGGGTTAAACACACCCGTCTTACGCTTTACACCACACCATGTGAAAATGGCTCAGTTCCATGTCAACCTTTTCAGCGGGACAATTTCTGCCCTTCTGGCACGCAGCTGAGTGTTTCCCCAGCTCCGCTCCTTCCCTCTCCCCCCGGTTCGGGCACCGCTGCCGGTACCGAGCCCAACCCCGGCACCGCACAAAGTCCGAGTGAATCGGAACCGGTTAGCGCTCAGTAAACAGCTCTGATTTTATTCAGGTAGCGTTGGCATGGAACTGAAAAAAGTTAAATATGGATGTGACCGAACGAGAAAAGATTTTACGCTGCTCATTTTATCCCGGATCTCGCATGCAGACAAACATGCAGGTGCTGGTTAAAAAGTCTAAACCAAAACACTCCTCGCAGAGGACACACGTTATTACAGACAACGCTTCCAAGCCAGAGAGCAAACCCCCGGAGAGTCCCACTTAGTTCATGCAGCCCGTAATTTCGCTTTGGCATACAGCTGAGGCGTTACATGCATTCCCGTAGGCAGAGTGGCACACAGAGGGAGAGCTGCGGGCCAGGAGAGATGCCATAGGAAAGCCAAGTGAGCCGTCACTTTTTGACTGCATTTGAGCTCCTCGGTCTTGCGAACTGTAGGAAACCTGCGCCAATTCGACCGTGACTTCCACCACTTGCTGTTCTATGGCATTTGCCAGGAGGGTGCGAGATGCCTTTGAAAACGCAAAGATGGCCAAAAGCATCGAGCGCAAAGTCGATGGGATGGAATATAAGGTTACTGAAACACGAGAACATGCAACAGAGGTGACATAAATACAACTTCAGGTGGACGCTGGACATTACTATACACTCAACATTCACATGATCCTGGCTGAGATCCGTACAAATGGAGAAGTGTCAAAAATCTACAGCAACCTTTCTTTTTTTTAAGAGCATCAGATGTGAAAGAGGAATAGTTTAGTAATGGAATTCCTCAGTGAGAACAGGTTCGCAGAAAAACCGAGAGCCCCGCTTGGCGGTTCGAGCGGTAAAGGGCACAGTCTTCAGCACTGCATGGGAATAACAGCCAAACAGACAAACAGAGCCATGAGAAGCGGATCTATCGCATTAGTACAGTGTTAGTGCTCGGTTACGGACACCCGGGGACTGTCTTACATGTTCCAACCAGCTGTCTAATCCCACTGCGCTTCCGTAGCCTTTGGCAACACGGCGGTTTGAGTAAGTCTCTCTTACATTACATCGTTTTCAATGGTTTTGAGAGACTACTGCTAAAAGTGCTCCGGAAAAGGGTGTGCTGTTAGACAGC
>RSEF01000007.1:40241597-40254307 GCA_003993805.1 Himantopus leucocephalus | reverse complement strand
GGTTTCTCTCCGCCCAATTCTCCAGCCTGTCCAGGTCATGCTGTATGGCAGCCCACCCTTGCGGCGTGTCAGCCACCCCTCCCAGACACGGACTGGATAGTTATCTGCTCTATTTACCAGCACTGAATTGCTGGGGAATTTGCAATTTCCGTGTAAATTAGCTTTCCCAGCTCACACGGTAACTGTGCAGAGGCTCTGGGCACCAAGTGACTCCACCTGGAACCACGACCGAACCGAAGCTGAAGGCTCCACAGCTGCAAACCCGCCACAGCGGGGCCGCAGGGGGGGCCACCCTCTGCTCAGCCGGGTCCCCGGCACCAGGGTCACCCCCTCCCAGCCCACAGTGTGTTTTGGGGGACAAACCAGATGCAATCGAGGTGCGTGAGTGCTGCAGCCATGGCCATGTAAGTGCTCAGGCGGGCAGGCACTGCACAGCAGGGCAGAATTGTCCCTTGATGTAGGCAGAAACGGCGCGTCAAGCCCCAATGAACAAGGCAATCCTTCATAAGCAGCTGTGGTTTGTGTCAGGCAGGAGAGTAAATGACATGACAGAATAAGACATCTTCTCATCAGGTCAATAAACTGCTTATGAACAAAATCTTTCTAGCAAGTGGAGCACCTATTAACTAAAACATGCAGAATACGAGGTTCAAAATACAGCATGAAAGTACCCAGGAACTTTACCTGCCTCAGGTCTCCCGAATTCCTTCATTTGCCAAATATCTGGTTATTCCCCCGAAACACAGTAGTCCTAAGGCTTTTCCTGAGCGAACCTCACCCCAAAGGCTGTGGCCCCGCCGCGCCTGCACTTCTACCTCCCGAAACGGGCAGTAGCAAAGCCCACGCGCGGAGCGGACTCTGAACTGCTTCAGAGACAAAGGTGACCAAGTGTGGTACTAACATGGGAAATGTTTTCTTCCAGTTCTTCCACTCTTTCCAGGGCTGCATTCTTGGTTTCGGCATCCTCCAGTAAAGCTCCCACATCAAAAACGTTATCCAGGTAAGCTTGAATTTGCACCTGCAGTTTGTCGCTCTCCGTGTGTTTCAGTTTCTGCAAACCCAAGAAGACAGAGGTGTCCCTCAGCACGGGCAGCCCTGCGCAGGAGGAGGGCCACAAATGGAGCGGGGAGAGCGGCGGGAGCTCAGGCCACTTCCCTCACCCGGGAAAACACTTCACATTTTAACGTTAGCTGGGGCCAGAAGTGATAAACAGTCATTTTTTAAGACAAACATCCAGAGGGTTCAAAGAAAGCTAAGCAGCGTTTTATTTTCTGTTACTCCAGAGGATAATACTGCTTTCCTCTGAGCTTGCTGCTGGATCATGGAAGCTCTGAATCCACCGCCCAGCCCCGGGACGGTGCGAGGCCAGCGGCCAGCGGGGCCAACCCTGCTGCTGCCCGCGGTGGCCACCAGCTCAGCGGCCCATAGGCAGAGGTGAGGCCATCACTTGTGTCTGGGTTCGAAGCAGCCACCTGGCCCAGAGCAAATCCTCTGACCTCGCGCTGGGTTTGCTGTGTTCAAAACGAGCGTGTTTTATCTCCAAAGACAACATCAGAGCACGCTTTGAACTGCTCTGCCTGTTCCCGATGGACTGCGGGGTTTGTGCCACCCTGGGACCCCAAACTGCCCCGTGCTCAGTATCACCACGTACAAATACTTCTTGCAGACAGCGAAAACCCTCTCTCCCGGTTACAGAAGTCAGCAGGGACAAATCAATCCCTCGTCAACACGAGCCCTGTTTTCATGTGTGCGCTCCCAAGGGCAGGGACAGGGAGAGAGAGAAAAATACAAAAGGGGAAATATAAAAGCAGCTTTCTTCTGAAAGAGAGCGTTTCCCACGGGATGCCAAAAAACGCCTGGCTGTCAGGAGAAAGCTCAAAGGAGGATTTTTTTCCCGTGGAGACGGAGGAGGCCCCGGCAGCACCTGAGCCGGGGCCGAAAGGAGGCCTGCAGCCGGCGGCTGGAGGTCAGGGACGTGGCGTGGGCAAGGACGACTGCGGTTCATCCTCCCTTTGTTATAAGACGAAGCTACAAATTTAGCTCCCAGTGTGTAATTGCAGTTAGTTGCAGCTGATTTTTCTGCTGCAGGGGTGGCTCCAGGCCACAGCCCCCGGTCAGCGGCCAAAGCGCTGCATTTTTAGCAGAGACTACGGACAACCCTGCTCTACTCTCCCGAAAGCTCTCGGGTGAGGGGGTTTGAGGAGGTTTAAGGCTAGGCTGGGCAGCAGCGGCGCTGGGGGACATGGCATGGAGCCTTGTGGCCACAAGACCCTCCAAGCCCAGCCTGCGCCCCCACGCAGAGGCCAGTCCCGCCGGGAGAGCAGCCCCACGCCGCGAGGCGGTGGAGACCCCGGTGCTACTCACATCCAGGTACTCGTCCAGGCCGAGCTTCGTAAATTCGTACTGCAGGTGGACTCTGAAGTTCATGTCCTCCACCGAGTGGACAACGATGTTGATGAACTGCATGCAGGCCACCTGCAAGGAGAAGGGCTGCACGTGAGAGGAGGCGATGGCGCGGCCCTGGCTGCCCCCCGAAAGCCCCTGGCACAGGGTCGGAGCGGGCTCTGCCGGGACCCCGTGGTTCAGGCACAGCGAATGACCACATTTCCTTGTGGTTACTAGGAGGGGAAACTGCGATCTGCTGTTCTGCAGCTTTTTGCCAAGCCGGCGCTGAATTCGGGCTTACGGGGCATTCGTCTGCTGTGATAAAGGCAAACACGGGGTCCAGAAATTAAGTCATGTCTGCAGAGTCTACCTTTATTGCGTGCCGGTGAAGGCTTTCCATGCCAGCTCGCACGGCCAGACATCCTACAAGCACACAAGCTCTTAAGAAAACAATGCTGTTTCTGAAAGGGCCTGTAAAAGTGAGATTAATTTTGGAACTGGAACCCCTAGCTTAGGAAACGGGACTTTCACAAAAGGCGCTTTGTTGTTTGCAGAAAGCCTATTTCCAAAGCTGTGGTTTGGTAACTGAACAAGGGACCAGATCATAGGAGCTGGCANGCTCACAGATGACCACGTCTGTCACCTTCTGAGCTGCCTGAAGAGCAGGTTTGCCTCATCCTTGTGGGTTTCTCAAGGGCAAACCCCATCCTGCTCGCAACACTGCGACAGGGCTAACACCAGCTTCTCGGCATCTGCTGAGGTACTTCCCAGATTTCTAGAGCGAACCTGAGAAGATAAAGTCGAAGCAACCTAATTTTACCCGCAGGACAAGCCTCCAGGAGACCCCACGTCTCTGGGTCATTTTGTGGGCAGAAAGAGGTGAAGGCCACCCTCTGGATCACCAGTTTGCTACAGGATATTGGCCAGTTCTCTGTGATCTGCTACAGCGGATAAACTTGTGGGTAGGCACCTGCTGCATGGTGGCCTTTGACTACAGGTCTGGCCGGGATGCCCCGGGCTGCTCCTTCCAGCTGGAGCTCCCCGCAGCCGCTGAGCTGCTATAAAACCTTTCCCGGCTGAACTGCCCGGTACTGCCTTGGCTTTGGAGGAACCGGGACCACAGGGACACAACAAAGGACAGTCAAAACCTCTCAGCTATGTCTTCCCACATAGACCCTGACCAGCTGTTTCCAAAATGACTCTAACCCTAGCTAATGTGAAGCTGTGAGACTGAAAGCAGGGAGAACTCCAAGGAAGAGAGGAAGGAGGATGGTCTAAAGATGCATCCAGGATGCCTCATCCCCACCTTTTGGCGTGTACCCAGATCTTACACAATCAACCCGATCCAGGCAGCTGGAAACCTAACTTCAGGTTTCGAGTCTTTACAGGACTCATTCCAGTTCCTGTGGCAAACCCCGGTTCCTCCTAGTGCTGGTACTGGTCTCCGCCAGCTGAACCCTGCTGTCCGGTTGTATCACCCCGAGCCAAATTCCCCCATTTCAAAAGCGCTTTTGTTGTACTTGCTTTGGCTCTTGCGACGTTAGGGCCAAATTCTCATTTCCTTTCGCAGCTCCTTACATACACAACTGAGGAATTTATCAAGTCAAAGAAAACTAATCTAAGAAAGTTGCTTTTAAAATGAAGTAAGTCAATGTCAACAACAGGAACCTTCTCTAAAATACTTCTGCCTCTCTGGTGCTCTTCCCTCCCTGTCGATCCATGAACCACAGCCCCTTCCAGCTCCAGCTTCCCAGACAGCTCTCGCCTGCTCCACTTAGGGCAGCGTGAAAGCCAGGTCCTGCAGGAATAGCTCTTCGTTTATGTTCAGTCGTTGCAACTCCTTGAACTACTCGGGCTTTAACGTTACGTCCTGGAGCCTGAGCTCCGGCACCCGTTTCCTCCCATCCTGTGGAATGGAGCGATGCTGCCCTGGGCACAGCCTGGTGCCACCAGCAGGCTCCCGCAGCGCCGGGACCGCAGCGAGCCGGTGGGCAGGGTGCCACGGTGCTCCCCGCTCACCCCCCGAAGTGTGCTCATCAGCCTGCGCCCGCAGCAGCACGCGGAGCTCGTTAGGGCCAGATGGTGACAGACCAGTGGATCTGCCAAATCATGAGCTCTCTCCTCTAGGTTTAGGCTTGTCATATAGTCAAGCTCGTAGTTGGTGGAAGCGGCCCAAAGATGCAGACTTTATTAGTATTTGGGCAAGTCCTGGAAAAAAAATTATCCTCTTTGAAGCAAATTTCAGCACTACCTTCAATCTATGGCCGGAAAGGACCAGGGAATTTTCTTAAAGGCCATCCTGATGGATGCTGAATATTCACTGCTCACCAGGCTTGTACGGACACACATTCACATGCATATTCCCTATTACATCCTTACAATACACCGTTTCACATCTTAAATAAAGATGAGGGATGATTTTTTTTCTTAGAAAGAGCGGACGAACGCCGTAGCTGACAGCAAGGCTGCGGGCTGCTGCCACCATCGTGCTTCCCGGCTGCACGGAGCTGTGCTACTCTCCCGCTCCCCAAATACGACAACCCCTCCCTGTGAGCACAGGAAAAATGACTGAGAGTTGGGTGTTGAGGACTGACAAATCTTTCTGTTAAATTACAGACTAAACTGTATGTACACCTGAGAATAGTTAATGTATACTGTGACTACCAACGTGTCCTTACTGGGACTGCAGGAGTCCAATAGGGAACAAAACCAACTGTAACATGTCAGAGTTACTGAGAGCAGCTTGCGAACTTCAGTAAAATTGCAGGGATCGCTGTAACGTTTTTTTTCTTTTTAAATACAAGATAAGAGCCGTCCTACCTCGCCGACACCACCTCCTTTTTATTCTGCCATCTCCTCATGGGCGCAAGCCCGGCCCGGCCAGCAGGGCTGCAAGCCACTGACACCGGTGCGTTGGAAACATCGCACTGGGTGCTTTAACGCCCAGTTCCTGGCAGAAAGAGGTCTTNTAATGCTTAAGCCCTGCAAGATGCTTAACAGAGGCCTCAGCAGACCTGCCAGTGTCACCGGGTGGGAAACCCTCCTGCTCTGCTCTCACCTCAGAGCAGGATCAGGTCAGACCCGAGGCACCGGGCACGAGCAGTGCAAGGGAGGCTGCACCCGCCATGCCAGCATTTGTTTTCTAGTTAAAAATAGGACTTAATTTTCTCACTGCTGACATGAGCACTCCCTTGCCACAGCACTCACGTTAAAGAAATGGATGCAGAAGTATTTTTGGTACCAGACACGTAACCAGCTAGCTCATCCTTACTGTCACGACCTTTCACGTGCTGCCAAGGTGCAAGCTGGCGCTGGTGCTTGCGGGTGCCAGCCAGAGCTTCCTCCCTCGCCGCTCTCTCTTGTGCGCCAGGGGAAGTGGATTGGGTGAATAATCATGCATGTGCACGCTGAGGAACCACAAGTGGTGCAAACTACTGCTATATTTATCAGCAGATAAGGAGAGAGAGCAGCTGCAGTGAGTCTCTCCCGCACTTCCCTGTCTGTGGCTCCGAGGATGCCGGCACACGGAGAGAATGCGCATCCTGATATTGCAGAAGCTGCTACTTTGCCACAGCGAACGAGCGCACGCGACCAAAGGGTGACTTTCCTCTTACCTTCATTACGGTACATGGCATTTCTTGAAGATAACTGAATTGAACTGAAGCTAAAAATGAAACGCACATTATGTAGTTTGGTACACAAAAAAAATTGTATTGTGGTAATTTTAGGCCAAGGATGGGAAGGCAGATTCAGCTCTGCCTACGACAGCAGGACCAGACACAGTAAACACTGAAAGCAAAGCCTGCAGATGACAAACAGCACTCACCATAAAGTCTATATTGTTGTCTTCATTTCGGAAGTGCTCCATCAGCTTCTCAAAGCGCTGTTTCTCTCCACACACCTAGGAAAGAATCACCACGTGTTTGTTAAACTACAGCTTGCGAGAGACAAGTATTGAAAACATTTTAGAAGTAGCTCATCTGCCTGCTCCAAACCTCTCCCTCCAGGTTTCCTCTCTTGTTAAAAATACTCTTCTTCATGACAGTTCTAGTGGAGGAATCACAGGTGTACACCGGCGCTGCAGGTCTAAGGGGTCAGGTACAACTATAACATAAATCTTTGTATCTCTTTTTCTCCTAAAACTTTAATCGTACCCACTGATGGTACGAACATAAGCACCAGAGCTGCACCAGGCTATGCTCGAGGAAGACTCGTCCTCTTTCACAGTGCAGAATTGGATTTCCACTGTAATAAAATGTAATTAGGAAGAAGAGCAAATTACAGGGAGGAAAAAAAGAAAATTATCAGCGGCTAAATGAGGAGAGAAATACATCAGCGTAACTATCGGCTGGTGAGAATTACCGAGCCGTAATACAGGGGTGTTGGCAGGAAACACACGCAACTTGAGGGAGAAATAAGACCTAAGATAAAGCAGGTCTCAGGATACTGTTCAAATCTTACTACTTCCTAGTAGCTTCTCCGGCTCAGTCCTACGTTTCTCAGCAGACAAACGACCTAGAGTAATCCACACCAAAATCACAAAATATTAACTGAGTTGGAAAGCGAAAGGGAGCAGAGGTGAGCACCAGGAGATGCGCCCATTTCCCCGTCCCCCCTGCCTAGCAACCGCAACCCCTCCCTCCATGGTGCGTCCTTCGGGGTCTTTCTTCTATCCCCACGTGAATGGACTACACCGAACACGGAGCCGGAGGGGCAGGAGCCGTGCACGGCAGCTGCCCCGCGCCCGGCCAGCCCAGCGAGCCCGGCTGGCCCAGCACGCTGCGAGGCGAGGTGATGGGGGCAGTGCAAAGGGGCCGGCACCTTCCCAAATCCACTGGGAGCTTCCTCCTACCCTCAGCATGAGCTGACTTCTCGCTTGCTGGACTTTGGCGTCAAACTGAGCAGTGAATTCAGGAAGAGCGCAGGCACGCTCTTCTGAAGCAGGCCCTAAGTGCCTGGGGAGGCACATCCATGCACGAACGGTGCTAAATCCCGTTCCCAGCTTCACCCTCCTCAGGCACTGGCTGGTTGCAGAGGCACAGGAGAAGCTCTGAAAGGTCCTGAAAAGCACAGTCTGGTCATCCGGAGGACTGAAACTTCGCTTCTGCTGAGGAACAAAACCCTCGGTGAGCCCAAAAGGTTCCTTCCTTTGTTAACCAGATTTCACCCAAACGTCCCGGGAGCACTGGGTGCTACTGGTCAGAAGGAGGGGGGACAGCAGTGGGACCTCCAACCCTGGCTGTCCATGAGGGTCCGCCAGCTTGTGAGCAGCACACCCCTCTGAGACATCAGCTGCCGTCTCCATTAAGAGCCAGCTCGTGGCAGAGTAGTTATGTGAAATTAGCCAACGGACAGAAATTAAGGATTGGCAGGAGGACTAGCTAATTCTTTAGAAACTAACCTCTCTGGGGCAGGGGCCGCTTCTTTGTGCGTAATTTTGTTTGCGTCTCCCACAAGCAGACCAAATCTCCAGTTGCGGTTTCTAGATACTCCCAAAAAGCAAGTTCTTGACAAATTATGCACTATTATTATTACACTTCCCATATCAGCTTCCTCTTTCTAACTGTGTCTGTCTTGTAGCATATACCTCCGCAAAGATTAAGGCACCGCGCAGACCTCGCTGAAGTCACACGGAGTTTAGTGGGACCTAAACTGAGCTGATCAGGAGATCCGCAAAGCACTGCGGTGGTGGCCTGCCGGGTGACCTCTCGCCACGCTTTCTGCTGTCTCTCATGCTTGAATAAAACATACTTGTGGTGGATGTGATACATCTTCTGTCATTCCTCAGCAAAATTGCCACAACCGGGTTATTATTAAGATATTTGTGGTCAGTACCTGACGTCAATGGGTATTCTGGCACTGGATCTCTGCGAGAGGACAGGGACGCTGGTTATGATGAATTATTTGATAACATTACCATCAATATTCATGACCACAATCCCACAAGTCGCAATTAATGGGCTCGGTGAAGGCTCAGGAACCCCCACTCGCCCACTCTCTGGTAGGCCGGGCGCTGAAGTCCACACAAACCCTTGCTGAATTGTATTTAAATATTTCCAGCTGAACCTTAAAAGACTCGCAAGGCAGAATAAAGACACTTAAACGACAAAGCACGCACTCTCATGAAAACCAGATTACACTTGTTGGTCAAGCAGATTACCACGATCTGAAACCCAAAGGACTCGGCTCTCTCCACAGCCTGTGCCATGAAAATGGTTTTGAAGCATTGAACACCTTCACATGGGCTCCTCCACCAGGCCCCAAAACACATATTAAGGGCTAAGATAGAGTAAACCAGAGCCGAGACAGGCCCAATCTTGGATGGAGCAAATCTCCTCCTTGGTATGTGCAAGGAGCGAAGCGTGCCCGACCTGTCGCTGCTTAGCGGAGACGGGGTCCCTGGGACACGGCAAGGACGGGTGAGTTGGGGGAGCCGCTGCCGTTCAGCTTCAGGCTGTAAATCTGCAGTCTAATCTCGGGCTTTTCTTCAGGAGTAATCCTCATAAATCCTCCCTACAGCGTCGGGAATCACCTTGCTGGGAGATCAAAGCCCAAACACCGCGTACACATCACTGATGGTTAGAGCAGCTCCAAGGAGAGCTGAGGGCGAGCGTGCGAGCCCCTGCCCGGCCTCCCAGCGCATTCGCTTCACAGCCGGTGGCTCGAGAGCTGGCGTCACTGGTGAAGAGCCTGAGGGTCTGTAAAGCCACCAAACGGCCAAACTCAAACCCAAAATGGCCAGGAGCACCCCTGGGAAAACAGGGAGATCGCTATGAGCATTCTGGCATGACTAGCCTGGTTTCCCAAGCGCACATTTAAAAGCGGGAGGTGGGATGAGCGCACTCCGGCGAGGACCAGAGCATCTCCGCACCAGATGACAGCATCCCGTCCCGCTCCCTTGCTCTCCACGTGCAGGACCAGGAGTCCTTTCGTTGTGAAGAAGCTTGAGTTCATTGAACACGCAGCAATGGGACCTACTCTGGGCACTTCCTACGGATGCGCTACAGGGCCTCTTGCCGAGGGCCCAGCGAAAGCACTCCTGGCAGGGTGCAGCTCCGCCGTGGCGTACGTCCCTCCCGGGACACACACGGTTCCATGCAGGAGCCACACGCCCTTCAGGAGGAAAAGAGAGGAAGCGCTGTGAAAAGGTTGGCCTCCATCAGGAAGAGCCAAAGAGAAAACCAGAATCTGGCACTGTAAAGGATCAAAGGCAGCAGCTGCCCGTCGATGTAATTTGATTTTGGAGGCGTACGCTGGGCCTGCTCCAACTCCCGCTCAAAGCACACCCGAGGAACCCTCTCCTTCGCTTGCACCGCAGGCTGCTCAGAGGCACTCAGCCCTACGTTATTATCCCAAGCCATTTTTTTTCCAACTATAGTAAATGGGATGGTATTTCGGTTCAACCAACTGCAAATCCTTCCAGCGCTCTCCGTACTCTCCTCTCCCCACAAAACAGTTAGGAGTCAACGTAACAAAAAGAAAAAAAAGTAGGTTCATCTCAACTTTGAGCTCTAAACAATCGCGTCTCTCCTGTGCCCACTTCAGAAAAAATGGAGCCGATTTAAACAAAATCATGTATTGTGGAAACAAACATAACAACGGTGCACACGATCATTCAACAATAAAAGCCCGAAGGACTGATTTCTGGGAAATCTAACGCAAACCGTTCCACATGGATGAGAAAAGCCGACATAAACAACTACAAGCCATTTATGGCTGACTAATTAAATTAAGGAACAACCCGAAGTGATACAGCCCCTGCAGGGAATTGCCGATCCCGGGCGGCGAGCAGCCCCGGCTGGCTGGGATACGGCAGCTGATAGCAAGAGGAAAAGCAACAACAACCTGCGGCTTTCGGTGGCTGCTCACAGCTATTTCACACTATCATCAGATGAGTCAGTGCTGGGAACATGTGCGCTTCAAGAGACAGCGAGCTGACTTTCATGGAATGATATAATTTATCCTGGAAGATTAAAGAGGGTGAAACTGTAGATGAAGCCTACAGCCTGAAGATTGGCCAACGTCCAAGACGAATGCTGAAATCAAATCCCACCACATAAAACCATATGTTGCCATTTATATTGGAATAAATTTCCAAGGTCTGTCATTTGAAAGTATGGCTGGGACTAAGACAGGCTGATCTTTCTTTTATTAGCATTATTCTGTGTAAGAAGCAAGATTAAACGGGTTACCACAGCTATAAAAAACCTCTGTCTCTACTTAGGCTGTGAAAAAAAAAAACTTTTTAGGTTGCATTAAGCCCACGTCATTCTAGAAGAACAATGTGGCTTTATGGAAAACCACCCACGACGGGTCCCTTCGTTGGGAAGGCTTTGGGTGCTAACGAGGTAAACCCATCACAGATCTGTTACAAAGGTACAATACAGTCCTATAAGGAAGCAAAAGGACCCGTTNCCACCTGGCAACACTCTCAGGTCATACGGTTCCCACCCAGACCACCCAAGAACGAAGTTCAACTACGACAACCCTCGCGTTGCTCCTGCTCACGTGGCCGGAGTTCTGCCAGATGCTCCAGAAAGGCAACCCGGGCAGACAGCAAAAGGGTATTTTGGAAAAACTGAAGATGTTTTCATGTGCAGTGTCAGGCAGAAAGTGAAAATCCAGGCCGGCTGAAGCACATCATTTGTCCTCCTACCTCAGTCAGTCATCTAACGACACGAAGCACCACCTCATTTTGCTGGAGAATGGAGCTTGTAACTAAACCTCACCACAAGCAAATATAGTGTGCTCCATATGGAGATGGCAGTGAGCACGGGCAGCATTTCAGGCTCTGGAGCTGCGGCTTGTTGGCCAACGGTACAGAACGCACACTATGCGACACAGCTGCCAGACCACTATCTCCTCCACATCTGGAGGACTGATGCTCCTCAGCCCGAGATGCAGCGCCCCATCCAGACACAGCAACTGCCTACGGCAACCGCCTCCACGCGAGCGTCGGTCTGTCAGCAAAGCGGGGCAGAGAGAACGACAGCTCTGAGCTAGCAACGTATGTTCGGAACAAAGACACCAGCAAGCTCACCAACTCACAACACGCCCCCGCGCCAGGAAGCAGGTAACGCCTGGTGGTCCCATACTCCACACAGAAGATGAAATCATTTTGGCTGCGTTTGCACTGGAGGCGGCTACTGGAGGCACTGCAAACAGTGCCCTCAAGGCAGGGAAAACAATTCTCTGAAGGGCCATATTTAAAAGACCTGAACTTTAGGAAAGGCTTTGCAATACAGGACATTTGCTGTCAGTGCAAACATTAAAATGACCGTCTAACCACGCATTGCCCAAAGGTTGTTTGAAGCCGCTCCCTCCTCCTTCAATAACTTTTTGAGTTCTGTAAGCGCGAGAAGCGGCAGCACAGGTTCACAGCAAACAGGCGCTGTGTAGATGAACACGGTCCATAGTGGATGTGGTATTATAAATAGCCTGATGTATATGCAACCCAAAAATTCATGGGACCCTTTGTGAACCGTTTCTCCTGTCTGTGCTCCTTTGTCCGGCGGCACAATGCTGGCTTTCTCTCCCCCACAACAGCCCACTGTCATCAGCAGATCCCACCACCGGCTCCACAGGAGCACTTTGTTTGGACGGATCATGCTGACATTTTTGCAGTTTGCTGAAGAACAAAAAATCAGTTTTCCCATAAGTTACCGGTTAAGTAAACAGTTATTTAATACTTACTAGGTTAAAATACCTTTTACTTCTCTACCAGCAGTGTTAAGGCACTCTCAAAATACTGCCGCAGTGCGAAAGACAACAAACGCATTTCCATTTTCCAGCACTTGCAAAGAGTTTCTCCTAGCGCTGAGTTGTTACAACGGCCCGTAAGGATAATTCAGAACTGCTGTTTTCAGTGCCGCCATTCATGACTCAAATAGAGAAATCTGACTCTGAATTAAGCATTGTGAACACGGAGGGCTGAACAGTATTGTCTCACTTCGCCGGGCTGAAAACCGATGGAGGTGAACAATGAGGTCCGTTTGCCGTGCCCCCCCCGCTTTCAGCTCGCCGCCCCGCGACTCAGAGGGACCCGGCCTCTGTACGCGCGGCGTACATCACCAGGCCGCGCGTGAGGGGACTGCAGCTCTTCTCACCTGTCAGATATTTCAGAGCAGCAAACACATAAGTCAATTAAGCTGATGTTAAAACAAGAGGGAGCGCCGGCGTGCCGGACCCTGCTCCTCTCCCACCTCCTGGTCTCCAACGAGTCAGGCCAGTTCTTCTCTCCCCAACATGTGGGGAAGTTCAGACGCTGGAAAAACCACCACACGATGAGCTTCCCCAAGGTTTTCTGGATTATCTGAATTCCCATT
>RSEF01000007.1:40222105-40241587 GCA_003993805.1 Himantopus leucocephalus | reverse complement strand
AAAAATCCACCATGCCCAGGAAAAGGCAGGAACAGGGTCCTGGCAGTTTAATTTGAACTTTCTTTCCCGTTTAGCCCAAATAGAGACCTCATGAAAACCAATGAGCTGAATTAAGGCTGGAAACTGGGGACGATTCACCCAGTGTCTGCACTGGCCTGGATGGAATGACCAAACCCCGAAGGTGCGTGGACGTTTGGGGCATCTCTCTCTCGCAGAGCTGGAAGTTGCCGTTCTGTCAATGCTGAACAGTTCCCAAAACATGGAGCAGACTGCAGAAAACGGACACGTGCACCACGAGGGACTGACCTAAACCATCCCCTGCTTGTACTCAACATGCAAACTCCTTCAACACCACAGAGAACACGAAGGAGACAGATGAGAAACTAACACTGATGTCTCCCTTGAAATTCCTGATTCATTCCGCACTATACAGACGAGGATTTCATTGTAACTGCTTCCTCCCTTTCAGAAAATTAAAAAAAAAAACTTATTCAACAGCTCTGCCCCTCACTGGCCTGAGAGAGGGGAGTGGCGTTTGCCACCGCCAGTGCGGCTGCGTGTAGCCTGGTTTCCTCCGCTCTAACGAACTTTGCATAAAACACCCGCCTTCCCTCCCATCCATCCCAACCGACTCCTTCCCTCTCCTGGTCTCCGGTCCCCACCTGTAAAAACGGCTCTGCTTTATTCAATTTCATCTCAAGCTCCTGGGTTGTTGTACCTTCTCGGTGGCTTTGAAGTATATTCACGTTTCTATGTTCAGACGTGACCCGTTCAACATCACGTTAACCCTGTGCTGAAAGGCGAGCACTGGGCTACGGCTGCAGCGCAGAGCCGAGTCCCCTGCAAAGAGACACAACCTGCGCACGGGAATCCATGATTTCTGATGAAATAAGGGACGAGAATAATTGTCAGGGGACAGCTTAACAAACCAAACTGCCCTCCATTTCAACATCCTGCGTCCAGCCAGAAAAAGACTGGCCTGTAAAATCATTTTCAAATGAAAAGTCATTTTCAAAAAGAATTCTTGACAAGATTCAGATCAACTGCGGTTTTCTGGCTTGGTCAGACCCTGAGAACCAAATTCTGCTCTCATTTACATCAGAGCAAAGCTCAAAGCCTAATGAAACAGTTGATGTTCACCCTGATGTAAATGAGAGCAGAATTTGGTCCGAAATATCCTGTTTTCCCTACTGACTTTATTACAGGGTGAGCGTTAGGCGGGAGTTCAGGTTTCTTTTGAAGTTATTTTATGGCAAGGAGATAAGAGTGGCAGAGATCTAGTTCGACGAGTCTAATCTGTCCTAAATATGCACCCAGTGTGTGATGAAAGAACCACGGAGAAGCTGTGGCAGCCCTGCAACGCATAGTTACAGAAGCCACACAAATATTATTGAGCTTACAGCAATTTAAATTGGAAGTATACTGCTAGAACTCTAACTCTGGGTACTTCACATGTCAGCAGCTCAGAGATTTCTAATATACCAGTTGAATAAGTTATAAACACAAAGACTTGAAACCATTGCTGAAAACTCGCCCAGGAGGAAACTGGAAAACAACAGCACGGAGCAAGAAATAAGCAGCACAATTGGCTAAAGAGAAGAACAGCTAAATGCAGAACTGAGAAAGGCAAAACCCCCTCCTTGCACACCCCCTTCACCCGCAATATCCAACTGCTCCACTGGAGCAAACGACTCGATCAAACACAAAGTGGAAGAAATAAATACTGGCAGACAAACTGCGTGTGTTACGTAGGGATTTTTGAACGTCAGCGGGAGAAAAGAGAGACGACGGAGCACTTGCAAGACAATGGAGGAGCAAAACCTCGACTAAAGATGTCAGGAAGGTACGAAAGCAAACGGGACTTTACCCATCCTTCCCTGTGACGTGCAAAGGGTCGGTGCAACGAGCCCTGCAGACCGTCCCCACCAGTGGTATTTTGGCTGTAGTCATTTGCCCAACTTCTCTGTAACCCCCCACACCGTCCTCCCTAATAAGTCGTATTTCTTCTATAATAGAGCAGTAATAAGCCAGAAGAATTTAAGCCTGGAATAATAACGTTGTACTTTGCATGTTTACAGTGCTTTTCCTGTTTAAAGCACTTCTCTCGTATTACCCAACTGTTCCTCGTAACACTCTCATCTGCATTTGCTTCCATGATTCCTTCAGTTCACAAAGGTGCAAGTAAAGACGCAGCTACGGGCAGCTTCCCCACGGCTACCGATGAACAAATGAAGGAACCAAACCACAATTCCCAGTTCCAGTTCTGTGCCCGCGTTACAGGACGGCAGACCTTTCCCCAGCTGGAAATGTCCTGTCTTATTTCCCTACTCTGACCGCCCCTTCCGCCGGCGGAACCCAGAAGCAAGGCTCCCTCCGTGGCCAACTCCGCTTCCACATCGCAGCCGGGGAAGCCTCGCCAGCAGCCGGGCCTTTCCCGTCACCTCTGTCCTCAGGCAGCTCTACGGACACAACACAGCTCACACCCAGGACAGGTCTGGTCTCGCAGAGCCGTTTCCACAACGGGCCCACGCTGGAGATGATTACCTCAGAGCTTTTGCTCTGGCTCCGTATAATGATGAGCACCTCAGAAATACAGTTATTTGTCTACGACATGCAAATATTTACAGTGGATGAAAATCAGAGATTGGTATCTCTCCACCAGAAATAATTCCCAAAACACAAAGACTAAAAAAAAATTAACAACTTGACTTGTTGATCATCTGCAGTAACCCACGTACAGCAACAGCGGCGTTAAGGAAAACGGTGCTACGTGTTCATACGTACTCCAGTTGGGACTCATCAAGTCTTAACAATTTTTGAGCTGGAAGGTCTAGATTCATTTTTTCTTTGATAATAAATCCACACATACATCCAGTACCCAAAATAAACGAGAACAGCAGCTTTCTAGGACTTGATTCGCCCACTAGCGCTTCTGAACAATGTTCTCTAATGCCATTAACCACTGTACGCAAACACGTGAGACGCTTGAATGTGTACACCTATGAACGACACCGATTTGCCCCACTTGAGCCAACTGGAATAGCTGTACTAATTCCAGCAGTCAGTGTTCCATCACAGAGACTTTATTTTGTAATTTCTTCACAAATAAAATCCCTACTCATAGTAAAACCGGGAGTTTTGCGTTTCCAGGGTTTGCCTAAATGGCTCTGAAACTGGGAGATCTGACACACCGTTCCTGGTGGTTTCACAGACAGAAGAACTGCAGTAAAGCTCTCAAGATCTCCATTAGTTTTCCGCTTCAGGGACACAGTTCGACTGACCAAAAGGCAAAGGGAGCAATCCACAGTCTGGATTCATCTTGTTGGGATTAGGGCTCTTTTACACAAACGCGAAGAAAATGATGGCATCGACAGTCTATTTTGCAGCTCAAAATCTGTAGTTTATGGAAAATCCTTACTCTAGGAAATTTGGCTGAACGAGAAAGCTCTAGCCAATAGTAAGAGAACTATCGACACGCGCACCAGATTCCAATAAAGCAGAATAACGTACCTCCTTGAAGTTATCGAACGCAGATAAAATGATTTCATGCCCTCCTCTGACGAGACAAACGGCTGCTAAAAGTTCTAAGACGAGGGCCTTTGTCCTGCGAAGAAAAGAAACAGCGACAGTCAATGACCACCCCGTGCCGAACCACCTTCCTTCTACCTGTCTGCAAAATGGATGTGGAGACACTGGGAGCTGTAGTTCGCATCCCGTGTATTTTTAATCCCTTGAAACTAGTAAACCTGCAAGATGTTTAATGCTGAGCATCACCCGATCCAGGGAACTGCGACTCTCCCAGGATCATGCGGTTTCCCCCCATTTTAACGCGTCTCAAAACATGCAACAATTTAAACCACAAACGCTTGTGGAAATTCAAAGCAAACCCACGGCAGTTGCCCAGCTCTGGGAAAGGCAGACCTCCTCAGCCTTCGACAGCCTGGGCTCCCGCAGAGCCCACCTGCAGGAGCCCGGGGCGGAGGCAGCCTCGCACAAGCCAGCATCACCGCACATCAGCCAGCTGGCTCCACCGCGACGCAGCCCGCTCCCTCGCAGCCCAGTTTTCACTGAATGCAGTTATAATTCAAATCTGCATTTTGCCTGATACAAAGCTGAATTATTTTCTATGATAATTTGTATCATTCATAGCCACACACACACAAAAAAAGACGTGGTTCTCTGAAGCGAATATAGGATGCCTTCGCACATCTTTCCCCTCTTGGATCAGAAATATGGGCAACTGATTGACCGCAGTGCTAACACAGGCGTATTAATGAGAGAAGACAACAGGTTACGGAAAGAAAAGCATGCAACAGGCTCAGTCTAACTCTAATCCCCAGTACTTTCTTACCGGGTTCACATAAGGCAAAAGCACCAACCGGACCTTATGGCCAGATGAGTTCTGAGCAGGTATTAAAATCATGCAGACACATATGAAATTAGTCTCATGCTAAAGCATTGACTCAAACCAGATGTTACAGAAAAAGAAATACCTTTTTGGCTTTCAAAGTGTCAAGGTTATCTTTGGAAACCAGATAAAATGTTCACTTTCCTAGGAAATTTTAAATGTATCATTTTCAATTCTTACCCATCAATTTTTTTTTTCCTGCCACAAGAAGAAAATCCACACCCTTTCAGACAGGATCAAGGGGTTCTTACTACTGAACTTCAGCAGTATCCCCTGCAAGGGCGGGCTATGAACCGTGACTGCGGGAGAGGGGAGCGCGAGCTCTGAGCACAGAGCCCAGGGGATGCCCGGGTCTCCGGAGCACTCAGCTGGGGTGGGGATGGGGAGAGGCCAGCTATGGCTGTGTCGGTGGCATCCGTTTGGGCACAACCAGAGGAGAATGAGTCCCTGCATCCATCCTCCACCCACTCCTGTGGCACTCAGCTCCGCAGCGTGCATGGTCTGGGGACGGGAGCAGGTCTGCAGCATCGCTCACAGCTGCTGCATCCCTTTTTGCACATCTCAGACCGCCCTAAGCGCTGCGACCTCTGGTTTCTTCAAAAAATCATGATGGGGCTAAACCAAAAAGAAATTAGGTTTTGAACAGCACTAGCATTAAGCTAAACCACATTTGAAAGCTTTTTTTTTTTTTTTTGAATAAAGAGAAATCTAAATAGCCAACTTCTTTCACAAATGAAAACTTAGGCTCTCTCTTATCACCTGATTCCCAGGCACAGGACTCCAAAAACGGTAAAAAAATAAACTTCCCATATCCTTCCCAGGTATGCTGTGCCCAGGCTCGCTGGGATAAATAACAGAAAGGAATGAAGTACCCAGTTCCATCAGGGCAAGATTTCAAGCAGTGCACTGTAAGGCAAGCGGGCAGCCTAAGCAAAGGCTATATATATAGATATATATATTTCTAGTGCTGTTTAGTTTTGTCTCATCCCCTAGTTTTACCTTTCCTTGCAAACATCGCTGTGTCAGATTTGGTTTCGTTAAGACATGCAAGAGGTCTGCAGCTCCAGGCTTTGCTGGAAGTGGCCGCCAGGGTGAACGGTGTGTGCGGGGAGAGGAGGGGACGCAGCCTCGCAGCCTGCCGTTCCCCTCTGCCATTACAATGCCATCGCTGTGGCTGACCGGCAACCCGACACAGAACAAGAACGAAACCCCCTCTCAAAGAAATGTAAACCTAAGGACCCCTCAGAAAACGTCTAGTTAAGATTTTCCTACTCTTCAGGAGAACCCCAGGCTAAGCTGCTCATTATCAGCAAGGTCATCGTTGCGCTGCCGTCGAGCCGGAGTGCTTAAGGAGAGAACTTTCAGCCAAAGAGTCAGTAGCTCCTGAAACCAACGGAACTAGCTGGCAATTGCTCGTCTTTTTGCACCATAATACAGTTTTAATCTGATTCAGAATGAAGTCTGATTTTTACTACAGGTTTGTGCATAAACATAACCCTGAAAATCCCTTTCCGTGTACTCTTTACTTACCCACTTCTTAAACTCTCTAAAAGCAAGTGCCGCCTACCTGGGATTCTTGTTGTTCAAACTTAGTGCAATTTCATTAACGGCGTGTGGATGCGACATGACCATATTGAATCCATACTGAAAAGAGAAGGGGAAAATCCTGGTTCAGTTTTGAGACTGAAATCACTATTTTTAAAATCCAACAAATTACATATCTCTGACCAGAGCTGGCGACAGCCCTTCACAGTGCTGTAAACCAAACAAAACGTTGTTGAGTTTACCAAGTCAGCCAGCACATTTCCATCTACCACCGTGCCTAACAGTGCCACTAACACTGCCCGAAGTACCCGCTTTGGCTACGGCAGCCAGCAAAAAAGGGTCCGCTCCACCACTGCCAACCCCTCTGCTCATCCCTTCCCCTCCCTCTTGTTTTTAATTCTGACAGCCAAGTGCATCATTTACCCTCTAAAGAGGAATTTGTAAATCAGCAGCCAAAATGATTCCCTTTTCCAGCACGCGTGCCGCCATAGAGCGCCGGCAGCGTGCAGTTACTGCAGGAGTACTGCTGGCTTTGCTCTCCAAAAATGAAAAAAAGAATTGCTTTGGGAAACACCGCATTGGTTATTAGACACCCTGTGAATCCCAGGGAGCCGGTATCCCCAAGGGCAGAGTTCACACACACAGCCCTGTTAGAAATACCTTGTACGACCACGCACCTCGTAATAAAGGTGTTCACCACAACCTTTCTTTGAAGCACTTCTAGCTGTTACTCTTTTAGCAAAAAATCCCAAGTCCCTGAAGCTACCTGGGCATGCCACGTGATCACAGCATCCCACAGAAGAGAACAGAAACTCATGAAAATAAGATTAGCTTTGNAAGAAACTCATGAAAATATGATTAGCTTTGCTCTAGTTTATCCTTTGATTTGCAGTTATTGCAACTGCCTTGCAATAAACACAGAACAAGAGTGAAAACTTGGATTTTCCATCAGGGTATAGCACTTCTGAAAAATTCTCATCTTTCCTAAGTGTTAGTANCAGAAACTCATGAAAATAAGATTAGCTTTGGTCTAGTTTATCCTTTGATTTGCAGCTATTGCAACTGCCTTGCAATAAACACGGAACAAGAGTGAAAACTTGGATTTTCCATCAGCGTATAGCACTTCTGAAAAATTCTCATCTTTCCTAAGTGTTAGTACTAAATTCTGAGACGACCTGTAACTTCGGTTGTGGAGCTGCGTGTCTAATAAGTTACTGCAAACGGAGCCCATCACTGCGAACAGCAACTGGCCCGATACGCACGTGGTCCTCTCTACGTGTGTCTTCACAGCTGTACTAAATCATCTGCACGGCTGCACAAGGACTAGGTTACGCAGCTTCCCAGCTGCCCTGCCTAAGAACGAGCAAGGATCTAAACCTTCGCGTCAGTCTTACCTTCACCACCCACCTTTTCCTCCCCCCTCCCAACAACAAAGCAGTTACGTGGTCCGAAAGAACAAAAAGGGAAGTACCTGGTAATTCATTATGGCCCGTAAACACATGATGCAGACATGGACATCATCTTTTTTACTCACTAATCTGGAATTTTTCAGTGTTCTTCGGCTTGGCAAGGTGTTATACCTGCAAACAAAAACAGCTCTCATCAATCACAAGACCATTTTGAGGTGGTAAGAATAAAGGAAGGGAAATATTCCGCCTCTGGGTGAAAATGCAGACATCTTTCGGTTCTGCAGAGCAGACAACCGTCGGACAACACACACGTAAATGACGCAGAGAAAAGGTGAGGGGCTGTTGAGACTGGCAGC
The DNA here is from genome assembly GCA_003993805.1 of Himantopus leucocephalus. Lineage (NCBI taxonomy): Eukaryota > Metazoa > Chordata > Aves > Charadriiformes > Recurvirostridae > Himantopus > Himantopus leucocephalus. The sequence continues at coordinate 40,233,869 of RSEF01000007.1, read as the reverse complement.
GTACGGAGCCGCAGGTGCACGGCTCCACGACTGCCTGCTGGCCACCGCTGCCCAGCCAGCGCCAGCCCCCACCACGAGCGCCGGTCCCAGTCCCTCCACCCGGCACAGCCGGTGCCACCAGCCACAGCGCGACCCGTCCAGAGCCGGGCACCTCCGTCTCCGGTGGCACGCAACAGGGAAGGAACGAGCCACCCACAACCAGAGGGATTCCAGACCTTTTTCTGTGCATTTTTCTCTGCACGAGCAGCAGCGCGGGCTTTTAAAGGAACTGAACATCCGTAGGCATCAGCAAATGTATTAATTCCCGCTGCAGCTCATTTAAGAATGGTGCCTCTCTTCTATTCTGCAGCTGAGCTTTCTCAAAGCCCTCCAAATTATTTGGGGAAAACACAGCCCTTAGGAACTTTCCTCAGAACAGAGGCATTAACTATTTTAATTGTGACCCCTAACTGCTAAATCAACCTTGAATTCAATTAAAAAAGTACACGGAATAAACACAAAGGGAAATCTTTAAACCTGTCATTTCCACGGCACACTAAATGAAAACCACGCTTCAGCTCTTCCTGAGATACTGCTTATTTTCTTTAAGAAAAAACATGCTCCCCGAGCTGAGCACGGGAAATTGGAGACAAGGGGACGGGCCGCCATATGAAATCCATCTATGTTCTTACACATGTGAAATGGAATAAGCAATGAGAGGATTATGATTTTGATCAAGAAACCCTTTCGACAGTGATGCGCTAACTGCTGCAATCGGGCGATGGTGTCCGTGGTGCCACCGCGCTGCCCCGGCGAGCCCTGGGACCAGCACGCTGCAGGACAAGCCCCATCCAAACCGCTGGGGGGGGGCTGGGGGGTCCCCCGGCTGTGCCAGGGACACCGAGGGGCTCTGCGAAGCCCCTGAGCAGCCCCAGCCGGCGGCACCGCCGACAGTGGCGCTGAANTGGGACCAGCACGCTGCAGGACAAGCCCCATCCAAACCGCCGGGGGAGCTGGGGGGTCCCCCGGCTGTGCCAGGGACACCGAGGGACTCTGCGAAGCCCCTGAGCAGCCCCAGCCGGCGGCACCGCCGACAGTGGCGCTGAAGGGTGGTGGTTTGGGGTTGGGAAAACACATTATTTGTTCTGCTCCCCCAATTTATGGAGTAAAAACAGGCGGCAGAGAAGGTCCCGGCAGGTTCTCAGTTAGTCACAGGGCTGCAGCATCCAGAGATTTGCTCCCGATGTACACGCCGCAGGTGAGCGCAGAGACCGGAGGGGCGGCTCGCTGGCTCGCGGGCTAACGGAACCTCTGGGCAGGCACAGTAATGCTTTTGCATTTCCAACTATCACACTCGGGTCTGAAAATGGAGGAAGAAAGTATAAAAATCTGCCGATAGGAAGACGGAAAGAAAAATAACATGGTGCACGTGCAGTGATGTGCAAATTCTGACATTTCCTATGCAAAGAGCAACTCCTCTGGGGGAGGAAAGAGAAATTCATAGATGAAGCTTGACTGCTGGAGTAAATACAACCTCCAGTAAAAAGAAGGCTTCTTCAGACACCTGCAGCTGGCCTCACGCTTGCCAGCGCCACCTTTGCAGCCTGGAGAACGCACACGGGAAGGCTTTTCTTCTCTTTGATTCGGGAAAACAACTGCATTGGGAAAGCTTCTGGATTACAGCATCCTTAGCTCTCACCCCGGTCCCTAACCAGGAGTTAAACGAATCAGTACTGGCACCCAGCAATGACTCAAAGCGCAACCGCACACGCACACCGAGGCAGGGTGCGAAGGAGAGCTGGGGAACGGGAGAGCTCCCAGGGGACACCCGGACCCAGGCTTTTCCATCTGAGAACTGCGCCAACACCGCGAGAAAGTCTGAGTGGCACGGAGGGAGTCAACGGGGAACAATCTGTCATTATTTCTCGTAACACGGGAACTATGTGGCGTCACATGTAATTACCCGGTGCCAGGATCAAAGCAAACCTGGTAATTTTCGAGGCGCTCCTCCACACAGTGCTCCGGAGAGCGGGAGCGCTTCAGCAGCACTGCTGCGGAGCCCCGAGCCTGGCACGGGCTCCAAAAGCACTTACAGCAATTCACAGAGGAAAAAATCCATCAAGAAACGTTAAACGCAAGATGCAATTCTCGGATCAGGATGCTTAAGTCTACAGACTGCTGGAATCAAGAGCACGTACCAGGAGAGAAACATCACTGGGCATCTGCCTTGCTCGTACTAAGCAAGTGCTCTGGGCATCTCCCGCACTAAGCGTCTGCTCCGGGGCAGGGTCAGAGAGAGTATTAGGTACGGCTTTGGTGTTATCACACCGCACTGGTTTCCTCGTTCTGTCCTCTGCATATCTGGAGTGGGTTTGGGGGGTTGCCCTGTTTATGGCTGATGCTACTGTGCAGTTATTTGTCTAATCCATGCTACTTGTTTTGTTTAAAAAAGAGGTGTAGCTTTTAAAATCAGTCATGATGATGATTATTATTATTATTAATAACAACAGTAAAGATTAATAATAAATACATGAACAAGTAATAACAGACTTGTTTTATTCTGACTCACTACCTCCCTGACACAAAGGACACACTTGCAAATTCTCTCACTTTAAACGTACAAACCGACCGAGGATGTTGCGCGTGCCGGGCAGCGATGCCAGCTCAGCAGCACCCTCGCTGTGTCTGCCTGTGCGCCCGCGGGAGCCTTCCCCGCTCCGCAGCCCCGGCGCGGGCCGAGAACAGAACACGTGGCAAGCACCGCAGCGTGATGCCAAACCTCCATGCCCACGGAGAGCCGGCAACTCTCAGGCTTCAGCAATTACTTCCCTTTGCTTTCATTTTCCAGGAGCGCCGAGATGAAAGAAACCCCAAAATTCAAAGCAGAATTCAGTCAAACTGCTTTTTTTTTTTTTCCCCCCATACATATGAATGCCTAAATCAGCTCAGGGCACTCCAGACGGATTTCAGGTTTGCGGGAAACATGACCTAGTTTTGCCTGAGACCAGCGAGCGGTGAGAGCCCGGGAGCCGGGTTTCGGGGAGCAGAGCCCGGGAGCCGGGTTTCGGGGAGCAGAGCCCAGGAGGGGCGCAGGACCGGGACAGGACCAGGCTGCTCCCCGCGCCGTGGGGCTGGCCCGGCTGGCCCCAAGCCCCCACGAGCGCTTCGGATGGGGTCCTGCGCTGCTGTGCTGCACCGCACGCACCTGGGCGCCGGGACACTGTCCGGCTGCTCCTGGGGGGGCCGGGGCTGGCCAGGGTGTCAGCCGTGTGTCCCCACCGACAGGCGCACTGCCCACACACAGACCCCGTGCGCGGGGATGCGTTTGTCTTCCAAATTTCCCTTCCTGAGACAAAAGAGGAGCAGTGCAACCTTCCAAATGGGAGCCCTACCTTGAGCCTGAACTGGGAAGTGTGGAAGAACCGCCAGTGTTGGCTGGAAAACGTGTAACCACACCGCACTAGCGTATTTCCACCCAACCATTTCACTAAATACGAAAAACATCGCAATAAAACGATTTAAAAGTCATTTCTAGTCATACAGGGATTGTTCTCACAATGACTTATCTCAGTTTTAAACTACTAAAGTCTGCATATGTTATTTTCCTTTAAATTTTAAATAAGTAGAGTATTTAGATCTTTATCATGCCACTGAGAGAAGACAAAAATCTTCCTCAGTGCCTGGTTTATCAGCTCCTTACGTTTCAGATTGCTTTTAAACATCTGACAGAGTGCTGTCAGCTGTAACACATGGGAGCGAGTCCCCTTAAACTAATAAAAGATGACCGTAAAGCCAGAATTTGGCATTTCCAGCCGCTTGGGGAGCGAAGAGAAACAGAATCGGGGAGCAAGGACACCCTGCAAGGCAGCGGGACCCCGGAGCACGCTGGGTCCACCTCCCCGGGATCCAGCCCCCTGGATGGAGGCTCCCCGGGGCTGCGAGATGCTCTCCTCTACACCTCTCGCTACGCGCACGGCTTTCCGGGCACCCACCCGAACCCCCGCCCTGCAGAACAATGCGGGCACCAAAAAGGAAGGTCTGAGGTGAAAACAGTATTTGCCCCTTCTGAAGAAGCGGAAAAGACCCACAGAAAGCCAACACGGGCTGCAGACATCCCGTACGGCACTACCTGCCCGCAGCCAGGAAAACTGCTGCTTTGAAGCCCGGAGATGTTCACTCGGAGGATTCTCACACCAACGACCGGCCAAATAGGCAAATTCAGAGGTACCTGCTCTGTTCTCTTCCCAAAAGCCAAGGTGACCCTCACCTGCGGGGACTCTGCCCCAGCCCCAGGCTGCACACCGTGCTCCGTGCTCCCTCTGCCGCAGCCCTCCTGCCTTCCCCCCAGCCCGCACGGCGGTGGTGGGTTGTTCAGTGATACCATCAGCGATACCCAGAGCCCGCACCCTCCGGCTCGCAGAGCTTCCACCCGTGTGAGTTTAGCATTAGGCTGAGGAACGGGCACAGAATATGCAATCGAGAGCTGCACTGCAGAGAAAATATCTCCAGCACAGATGGGATTCTGCCCTAGATTTAGATCGCTTCCCTTCAACAGATGCAAATTTCTTCACACAGACATGAATGCCAAGAATTAATGAGGATTTTTCGCACAGAAACTCTTTTACGACGACTCTGCACGCTGGAAGTAAGGCTCGAGAAGCCTTCTCTGTATTAGTGGCAATGGCAACGACCCCTGCTGTTGTTTGTTTCCTTCCCAAAGGCAGGGCGGACTGGCGGTAGCTCTAACGCCTCCCCTTACACGACACGAGCCAAGCCAGGGTGGATGATCTTCTTTTGCTTTTATTTCATTTCTTGTTACCAAACATTAGGCTGATCCGAGCATCTGGATGAATTGTTGGGTTTGATTTCCTGTCTGCTGCAGGTCAAAGATTATGTCACCAAGAGTATATTTATCCTGCTAATTAAATTCAGATGGTTCCTCTTTTATTTCCTCTGCCCCTCCTTTAAAGAAGAACTATAAAACCTTACTTCTGAAAAAAGCAGAAGCAGAAAACCTGACCATGTGCAAGCTCCTGCAGCGTGTAATGCTTTCCTCCTGGCAGCCGCCGGCGGTGGGTACGGGACGTCACACGTGGGAGGGAGCGACTCCACCGCTTCGTCCTTTGCTGCTGGAGGCTGCGGGGACACAGCCAGGACACTGCACCCGCGCAGGAAAACCAGCCACCCTTCGGAGCGAGGCTAAATCTGCGCTGAAACACACAGTATGGTTTAAGGGTTTTTTTTCTCGCCCAGATCTAACAAAAGTATGCTTCCGTTCGAGAATAATTTGTTCATCATTTTTATTCAATTTGTTAAGGATTTAGTTAATTGGGTGGTGGTAAAGGCGCTGCCATGATGCCTCCGGAGACCGGGCTGCGCTTTTACCCACCAGCCTCCTACAGAGAGGTGAGAAGAAGCATTCAGCCCAACCAGCCTGAAGAAATCAGTTTTGCTAAACTCCTCCTGCCTCCACGTCCACGTTACTTTGTTAACGTGACCAGCCAGAACTGCTGAAAACGTCCAGCGTGTCCCGGACTCACCCAGCACTTTGTACAACCGAGACCTAGAAAACACAACACGCAAGGGCGTCTTCTGGTGCAAAACAGCTCACGCTGACACTGAAGACCCACAGATGGATAATTAAAACACCTACGCAACAAACTGAGATACTCAAAGTAAATAAAAGCCCTTTCCGTCGTGGTAAGCGAGCACAAATCTCAAGACAAACTCCTGCCATCTCCACCAACTCCAACGGAAGGACTTTCATGCTTAAAACGAGGACACGTGCCCAGTCCAGAGGTGCAGACAGACTTCTGATGCACCACGTTAATAACGAATACAAGTTACAGCTGGTTTCTCCTATCATTTTTATCTCATTATCTGCTAAAGAGTACCATACCCTCATCTGTCCAGGCTGGCTCCCTCAGAGTAGGAGCGATGAGAGCAGAGGACAGCCCGGGGTGGACCTCACCGCCCCCCCGGCTGCTCACCCACCTCTGCGTGGGATGGGACTCCTGGTTTCACTGGGCTTTGGTGGCTTTCGGATTGCATTTCTGCGATTTTGGTGGTGGTGGTCCGGAGCTGGTGGTGTTCGTATTACGAATGTCCTTCTGACAGCAGAAAGGGACTCTGGAAGAGGAAGGTCTTGGTGCCTCCTACAAACTTTGGATTTCTCTGTTCTCCTCTTGGAGCAAGGTGCAAGCTGGGTCTGCTGGACGTGGGGACCCTGGACTTGCACCCCTTTGCAGGGGATGCGACCCGGAGAGGGAAAGACCACGAGCCTGTGCTCAGTGGTGGCCCTCACAAGCACTAAAACTAGTGAGGCGCGATCAGCTCCTCCGCTCGTGCGAGGGCATAAATACCTGTCCTGTGTGAGCCAGAGCAGGGCGCCACGCTGCCTGAAAACATCTCTCTGCCGCTTCAAACAGGGATGACAAAGCTGGTTTGTGCCACAAATGTAAAGAAAATAAATCATAGAATCATAGAATGGTTTGGGCTGGAAGGGACCTTAAAGACCATCCAGTCCCACCCCCTGCCCTGGGCAGGGACACCTCCCACCAGCCCAGGTTGCTCCAAGCCCCGTCCAACCTGGCCTTGAACACCTCCAGGGATGGGGCAGCCACAGCTGCTCTGCGCAAATGACTTTGAGCCTGCTGGTTTTGTCTTCATCTAAAAGAATCTGGGAAAATTATTAATCCATAAAGCTGAGATCTTTGATGCTTAAAAAAGGTGAAAAAAGGAATTGAAACAGCGTGGTTTGGCCTCCCTCTCTCCTCCCAGGCTCTGCAGCCAGTGTGTGACGGCAGACATGGACGCACACCCACGTGGTGCTCCGCTCTGCCACGCCGTGCGCATCCCACCTAACTTCCAGCAAGGGAGCGAGCACCTTTCTTCACCTCTGTAGGCGCACACAGACGTGTGCTGTAGGGGATTCTCCCCCAGTATGACCAGGACAGTTAGTGACAAACACCTCACGCCGCCACCAGGCAGGCGACGCGAACAGGGGGGCACGCTGCCTTGGAGGTACCCTCAGCTGCCGGAGACACTGCTGCCTGTCCAACGCCCGCCCCAGGTCTGTAAAAATCGGGGTCTTCAGGTAGAGAACCCACAAGAATCACAAGACCGACAGCCGACTGCTCGAAACCACACTCTGTTAAATTAGCAAGTATCTGACAAAAATTACGATGACGAAGTCAGCAGGTCCCCGAGCAGTGACAGTGTTAATGGTGAAGCCCAATTCACTGCAGCATAAGAAGCAGTGCCAAATTTAAGTCCAATAACCAAATGCATTCAAAGCCCATTTATGGATGAAGATACGTTTGCCGGCATCACTCTCATTACAGACTCCACAGATTTTGAAGAAAGAAATGAAGTTGCTCAGTTCAATCCACATAAAAATTGAAATATCTGACTCGGAAGAGAGGGAGTTTCTAATGGGCTGTGACATTGCAAAGTCTGCATTAATATTTATCTGACAGGAGAGTATGACTCTCATGTGAAAGTAATACTCTTTTCCCCAAAAAAAGCAGCAATAAAATCCCCAAAGGTTCATCGCCGTTTTCATCCTTCTGCCCTCATTTTGGTGTTTGCTTCCCGAATCCCTGTGCCTCCTCTTAAAAACAAAAAAACCACCTCAGTTGCCAAGGAAACCCAGTGAGCTGGGAATTGGCAGGGTTTAGCTCTACTAAAAAGAGCTACGGGAAGGCAGTTAAAGTCTCAATTAGAAATGGATAGCCTCAGCCACGCACACGAACAGGCCGAGAACCTCCGTGCCCACGTCACCGCCGGGTGACTTCCCACCGCGGCCAGCTCGCCCTGGCTGGCTGCAAGGCAGCCGCTCACCACGACGGAGCCTCCTCGTCGGCAAGCGTGCAAGGGGTGCAGCTCCTCCCTAGCGTTGCTTTGTGCTTATCTCCCATTCCTTCTGCTACAGTTGAACGCGTACAGCACCCATCAGCCGGGACCGTGCAGGGTCCTGAGGGCTACAGCAGGTCTACAGCCCTTGAGGACAAGCAGGAGAGCTGGTGCCGTGACACTGCCAACCAGGCACCAAAAATGAGAAGAAAAGGGTGTTAAAACTGGCAGGAAACATTGCCTCCCCACATCTTCTCGCTCGTTTAATAAGGAGGAATCCAGGCCAAATCCGTTCTCATTTTTCATACTGCTATGGCATAGCAGGGACGAGCCCAGCTCCCGAATTTTAAATTACCCTGTTAAGATTGTCAGCTTTCTCCTTTTTCACCCAAAGAGGGAGGACCGCTTCTTCCTTTCTCTCCATTTTAATGCTTTTTATAACAAAGAGAGAAGAGGAGCTTCCCCGCAGACGCGGCTGTGGCCTGGGTCTCTGCAGGTCCCAGCGACGGGCCAGGAACCTCCTGGTTTTGACCAGAAACGCCACCCCGCACACCCTCCTCGCTTGATGAGCCCCTAGCTTGTTCTCAGGAAAAGAGCCTGTTTCAGATAATCAGTATTTACTAATTATAGAAAAAAACCCTTCTTAAAAACTTCCCACGTTCTTTTAGCTTTTACTTTTTTTAATACACATAGTGCCCAGCTATTGAAAAACTACGTATTTTAAAACACAGATTACTTTTTTTTAAATGAAACACAAACTAAAGATGCTAATTCCACATAAATGTTGGGGGGTTTCTGCCCAGGCTGCCCCGGTACAAGGATGGCCCTGCGGGCAGGAGGGGGCACTTGGCTGAAAAACACCGTACTATGTTACATTTCTGCGGCAGTTTTGGATGTAAGTGAAGTCTCCATTTGTAATAAAAAAGATGAAATAACATGGGCAATGACTACATCTTAGGTATGAAACTAGTAATACTATTTGCAATATGATAAAGAAAATGAGTATCGTGTTCCAACATAAAACATTTTCGTTTCGAAAATCCCACTCTACGGAAGCAAACTACACTTTGAAGTTATAATGTGATAACCACACGTTTTGGAGGCTGAAAACTCCCCCCTCGACGCTGAGGCAGCCGCTTTACCAAGACGTAGGATTACCAGATTATAAGGCATGGGGAGCGGCGCTCGCCAGGCGGCTCCCATGCCCTGCGCGGCCCCTGCTGCGTGGAACCTTCCACCTGGGACTTACGAGGTTTTCCGGCTCGAAGCCTCATCAGCAGAGCGCAAAGTGAAGCCGCTCCAGAGGCAGTTGGCCGAAAAGCAGCTCTGGCGGCGTTTGAACTGAAGTTGCTCAGGCAGAGAAACCAATCTGATGGTAACGTGAAAAGGCGGATGAGAGCAGAGGAGGGCAGGATGCGAGGGAGAGAATTGGAGGAGAGCGTTTGAAAGAGGGAGGGGAATGAAAAATGCAAGGAGGGAGGCATGGAAATGGAAAATAAAAAAGGTAAGGAATAAAGGGGGACGTGAAAAAGGAAAAAGGATGGAAGGAAACGAAGAGAAAAAATGTAAGAGACATGTAATGTATACCCGAGTTATGCATTTCTAGTGTAACTAATCACAAGCATGCCTCCCAAAGAGAGAGAGCAGAATCAGACACCCTGCAAGCACAAGCCTCCACCATTTCTCCGTCATAGCAATTAAAGATCGAAGAAAACCAAAACCACTAAGAACACCTTTGCAACATTTAAAAAAAAAAATTAATCAGCTGGTCAAGTGATTTTGCTGGACTCCCCAGCCCGTTATCTCTTTACCAGAACCACGTGTCTGTCTCCTCCCCTCCACTGCTGATGGCTGCGAACTACATCTTCCAGGTATCGCATCCGCCACAGCTCAGGCTGTAGGTGGAAGGGATGCACTTCACGGGAACTAAGGAGCCAATGTTATCATCGACTGACAGACCAAAACCGAACCTCAACTGGAAGATGTAGGGAAAAGCTGCAAGTCCTCACTGGCTCCATCTTTTCTGGACTCCTTTATGCTCACAGTACTATGTAACAAAACTCCACGAAAGGCAAAAAAAGTCAAAAAGCGTACAAGTAGAAGGCATTCGGCACTCTAAGCTGCGCCCCTAGGTGACACAACTGCTCGTTTAAAGGTGGTGCTTAGTATGTTTTGTAACAGTGAAGCATGGAAGGAATGTAACAGAGCTGACTGCCGTTCAGTCTCGGGAAGCGATCCTGCCTTTTCCACAAACTGAAAAAAACCCCAGGATTTGGAAAGAGAGACTTCACAGTAGAGCCCAGGGTGATGCTGGGCTTAACAGCGGGTTTGAAGGGTGGAAGTGGCCTTTTAAAAAGATAAAAAAAGCCTTGTTCGTAGCAGCATGGAAGGAATGTGCTGCTAGAAGAGACCTTTTTGGACGAGACACCAGATCGGAGCTCCAGACTGGCTGGGTCCATGGAAATCTTGAGATACTCTTTGGAGAAGAGGAATCGCTTCCTCTGTGCATGCCACATTGTACCTGATGGAAACGTGTCGTGCACCCTTAGATCATTCCGCCACTGGGAAGGGAGGCAGAGTTATTCTTGCCTCTCCCCCCACTGCTGTGAAATGGTGCCCCGTGTTACAAGCTCAGCACTTCTTTCCACCTCAAAACGGTCAGTACAGTGACACGTTTCCTACATATGTCAAACCTACACTGTGCAAAGAGGGAAGATGAAAAACATTCTAATTGGAAAATCCATTCTGCCTCTCCTCACTCGGGCACTCGCCGTCTGTAGGTCACCCACCGCCTCATTAAACGCCTCACCGTAAAGTCGAGTGTCTGCCAGAGCGGGACACGCTGTTGCCAACCGGTGAGGGTAAATTACTGCCTCTGTGCAGGTCCTCAATGGATCGGCTCCAAGGTTTGGACTTGTCCATCGAGTTTTCCACGTTGTTCTCCAAACTTTCAAAGTCAAACCTGAAAGGGAACAGAAATTCCAACGCTGGGTTAGACGGAAGAGATGCACATAGCCTTTTCCTTTCTGTTCAACATCTGCAGATTTGAGCAGGTCCCAAAAGCTCACAAAAGGAAAGGATGAAAGCGATGCAGGCTCACTTCCCCGCGGCTGCGATGCAGCGCGAGCTTCAAGTGCACACTGCAGCAAATTTGGACCTTGACACAGGGAGCAGCCAACCACACAAGCACACCATTTCAGACGGATCAAACAGCTACCTATTATTCTACTTCAATGTAAAATAAATACACCATTGGCCGCTTTGCTGATGCCCTGCCTTGAAGGGAAGAGGGGGAATGCTTAAAGCTGTCTCCATTTTATTCAATAAATCAATACGTTGTGCAAGTACTCATTCAGTTTCCTCCATCGATACGTGAGTGAGCATTTACACTGCCTTGTTGGTGCTGACGAATCTCCCAGCATATGCAATAGATTACCATAATCATTACAGATTTTCTTTGATTTCTGACTCGCTGCCCATTGTACTGCTATTTCAGGCAAAAATTGCTTGTTCCCCTTACAGCTTTTGAGGTTATTACTCATGTTTACCACGTTAGAGAGGGGAAAAACCCAGCAAGCTAACTTGCGTACATTTGTATAATTTTAGGAAGAAAGTCTTTATACAAACACTTTTTTTTGCTGTGCACCGTTTTTTCCAGTTAGTAACATTTTAAAACATATAATTTTCCTTCATTAATTTTATTGCAACCCCACCAAAAATCTCTTTTCTGTGCAATGATATACATATATCTGATGGCATCTTTTCTAAAAATAAAATATTAACTCTAGTCAGCTTGAGTTCCCAACTACAACAGTATCTTTAACCTACCGCTTCTTTTCATATAATTTTATGGAAAAATCTACTCCTACAATATCCTGAAGTGACAGTCTGTGGATAGAAACAGATCCTCCACTGAACAACTATTTCACAT
>RSEF01000007.1:40209463-40222095 GCA_003993805.1 Himantopus leucocephalus | reverse complement strand
CTCATTACTGTATAGTGCAATTATTTGGGTTGAAGGATTTTAAAGACGTTATCCACGAACAGCAGACACCAGCGATGCTCTTCTCTAACTAGTGACCAAGAACCACTTGTGGTAAACATCTACTAGTCCTGGAAACATTTTTATAGCCCCTTAAAGTGTTTTTTCTGCTTTGGAAAACCGTGAGGGATTAGCCTTTAAAATCGCCCTTTCCTGGCTACGATTACTGTCTCGGTTTATCCAGCTTTGAGTGTTTTCTATGAGAGGCTGGTAGGTCACGAGCTGCAAGAACCAGGGCTCGGTGCTGCGCAGCGACGGCAGCCCGAGGCTCCCCGACGCCTCCGGGACACCCTGAACGTCTGCTCGCAGCCATCATCCTCCCAAAAAACCGATGCTCTGCCAGAGCTCACAGGGGGTGGGAAGGCACGGTGCTCGCTGGACCAGCGCGACTGCAGTCTGGTGCTTCGCTTGCCATCAGTGCTGGAAGTGACCGTGTGGGTTGGCCAGCCCGGGGTCCTCCCAAGGTCCTCCGGTCCTTCTTGAGAGCATTCACTTCCCTGGAGAGACAAACACGCTTCCCAGCTAAGGCCGAGGCACTGCTGTTCACACGGAACCCACTCGCCCTGGACACCATATACAATGAGTTAAGAATCGTTGCTTTTTCCCGTCTGCTCCTCCTCTCCATTTCTGGCAATGCGCAATCGCTCACTGGCCAACTCTGCTTTCAAAATAAGAATTTATACGGCAAGGGGTTTAACGCTATTTGAACGAGGAGGTCGGGGATTTTTACCACACACATATAAAGTTTAAAATCTGTATTTGAGTCTCCGAACTTTGCTGAGCAAAAAGCGTAAGCCAGTGGGTGACATCACGACTGGGAGAGGGTGGCTTCCCCTCCCAGTCGCCCCCGTACCGGGCTGTTCAGACACAACAAAGTTAATAAATCCCGTTGAAACCTATTTTATCTCCACTACGTGACTCACACAAGCACCAACGCTATCTGCAGCCCTGAAAGGAGAAAGGCACAGACCAGCAATAACTCGACCCTGCCTTTGTCAGCCACCTAGAAAGCAAACTAACTTAATTTCCCAAGGATAAAAGGCCCTTTCTTACATGAAAAATGGCTCAGGCTATAAGCCAGAAGGACAGACAAGCACAGAGAAGCACATGCAAGGAGGCAGAGGCACCGGACCGGAGAGCAGTGAGATGTCCTGGTCCCCAGCACCTCCCCTTAGGCTAATAAATGACAAGAAATCAGGGGAAAAGCCCAAATGGAGGCGCGCAACACCACTCCTGTGCTTCTGTGACCAGCACTCTCCAGAATCAGAACTTGCTTTTCCTGATGGATACCAAAAAAAATGGGGCTGGTGGGGCTTTACTTCAGCAGCAAAGAGGAACTGCCGGATTTCTGCATTTCCTCTTCCACGTGACCCTACAAAGAACTCGACACATCTCTTGTTCACTCGAATCTGGAAAATGTATTTATTCCATAACCAGGAAATTGTGGCTTTTCCAGAGACCTTTTGCTTCCAGAAACATTCAGGACATTTTCTGCATTAGTGACATATGTTATTATTATTATTATTACCCTCACGAACTTGTTTCATTCCTAGGATTCATATACATTAGGTAAGCACAGAGCGCATCCGAGCCGGTCCCGCGGCTTGCCGGAACGCCCAGCAGGCAGTCCGTAACTGCCAGGAGGGCACGGAGCACATGGGCGGTGAACGCTGGTGAAAGGAGGTGGACAAGCAGGGCCGGAGACCAGTGCCTTCTCACTCCCGGGGCACAAACACGTCGTAAACACGGTGCACGTTTCCACCACCCGTCCCCCATCCCACACGGACCTGGAAGGCGGCTCAGCCCTGGCGCCAGGAAGCCAGCCAGCCTGCCAGCGGGGCCGTGTGTTGCTTTGTATGTCTTACTGCGGAATCACAGAACGGTTTGGGTTGGGATGGACCTTAAAGACCATCCAGTTCCAGCCCCCTGCCCTGGGCAGGGACACCTCCCACCAGCCCAGGTTGCTCCAAGCCCCGTCCAGCCTGGCCTTGGATGAAACGACAGCACCGTTCCTCTCTGCACTAATTAGGGGGCAGAGGGATCCGTTACCACCGCTATTAATTTTCTGCACAGGGACCCGGGCCAAGCGGCGCGAGAGCCGCAGAGGCTCCCTCCGAGGCCGGAGATGCTGAGCCCTGCCCGGCCCCACGCCACTGAGCCTTGGACCCCTCGTGCCCTGTGCCTCCATCCCTCACCGTCTGACTTTCAGTGGCCACCTCCCTCAAGGCCAGCCAGGCGGATAAATGAAGCCGTGAGTGTCTCTACTGTCCAAATGCTCTTAAGTTTAATAAAACACTGGATTTTATAGCCTATTTTTTACCCACAAATGGGGAGATCCACCAGTATACATAACATTTTTTTTATGCAAAGACTCTCAAAAGAGAGCTGTGAATGGCTACTGCAGCATGTGCAAAGAAACTGGTTCTACGTTGGCAAAAAAAATCCAGATCTCTGCTGCAAAAGGGTCAATGGCACCACATGGTAACACAGAGCGTGAGGTGCTGCTTTTCAGTCACCGTCCCTCCATCACGTTTATGAGGAGAGGACTGGGGCTCACCTGAGATATTTGTGTCAAACAACAAATCGCCCAGCATCCCCACGAAACCCTGATCCTCGCTCAGTCCCGTCCAGCGCTCACCGTCTGTCCCCTTCTTCACCAGCCACCCACCGAGAGGCAGGGGCGCCCGCGGAGGGCTGCCTGCACCCCCGCCTTTACAGGAACCCCTAGCCCAACGCCAAAGGACACACAGGGATTTGTTGGCGCTCCTCAGCGCTCTGGATTTGAATCATAGGATCAGGGACATGGTGGAGTCGCCATCCCTGGAGGGATTTAAAAGACAGGTAGACATGGTGCTCAGGGACATGGGTTAGTGATGGGTTTGGCAGTGTTGAGTTGATGGTTGGACTTGATGATCTTAAAGGTCCCTTCCAACCTCAACAATTCTATGATTCTATGAACACTGTCTGGTTTTGACAGCCTGACCTCACAACCCCACGTTTCTGTGCTTGGGCTCCCCCTCCACCATGATGCTCCGCCAAGCAGAGAGCCCAGGTCACCCCCTCCTCCCAGGGGAAGGCCACCCTGGTCTTGGCAGAGCTGCGGTTTCACCCAGAGAGCTGGAGGACTCGGGGACTGGGGCGGCACAACCTTTTCACCTGGGGCCGTGCTTCCAACATGGACCGCACCTGCCCACTTCTCAGACACAAATAAACCCTGAAGCGGAACATGGCACCCCATCAACACACCACACTTGGCCTTGTTTTAGGTGTAATCGCGCCCAACACAGGCACAGAGGGGCCCAAGCGCCCCAGAAGCAAAGCCGAGGGGTGGCATGGGACCCCCAGCCAGGAGGCTGCTGGAGAAACCCACTGCTGTCCCAGCGAGCTCCATGCTGGCCACCAGCCTCCAAAACAGCCGGCACCAGCCTTCATTCGGAGTTTCATTAGGAAAGGGAGAGAGTTCTACAAAAACCTCAGTGTGGATATTTTGGATATAAACCGCATCACTTTCGTTTTAGCTGTCCAAATTCGTTATTCCCCACACACACCTCCAGCGTCTCCAAAGGTGAGGACACGCTGATGCCCCTGCCACAATTTGCCATTAGAGGGCAACGAAGAACTTTGTAAGATGTCCCCAACCTCTTCCCTCAACACCCGTGCCCCCTCTGCAACGCCTCACGGCAGGCGTCTGGATGAAGAGGCCCAGAGTATCCCAACAGGGCGGCTCACCATGCCTGGACATGGTATCCTCTGCCCTGCCTGGCTCCTTCCCAACGCTCACCCCCAGATGACCACCACTCGGCCCTCTACAGGATGGGCAACATCTCCTCCTCCTTTGCTGCTCTCCTCCTCCTCGTACGCTCAGCCAGAGAGGCAGGGAGCAAGGTTTCAGGACAGCAGCAGCGGCGCTTAGATGACTTGCAAGGTTTATAGACAGAGGAACAGAAAATACCACACCGCGGGAGTCCCCCACAACCAGCCCAGGAACCCTTACAGCGATTCACTGCAACGTGCACAATCCTACTCACAGCAGATTATTATTATTACTGTTATTGTTATTATTATTATTTATTATTATCACCATCATCATCATGAGACTGGTCGCTTCCCACTTTTGTTAATCTCACTTGTAAAAAAGTGAGAGTTCCCTTTTGGGAGCCAAACTCTCTCCCGCAATGGCCAGGGTCTGCTCTACGGACTATTGAGTACATCTCATTTAAGAGCAACCTCTGGACCCTTCTGCCTTTCAGACGGAAGTTGAAAACCAGCACAGGAGGGTAAGAGTTAACTTCCTCAAGCTGTTACATTAATTTACATCCTCAGTCTTTCACTAAGCAAAACCAGGCAAAAAATGGCGTAATGAGTGATACCAATAGAACACAGCAGACAAAATTTGCATCCACACTAGAAACATCCATTCTGTACAAAATCTGTTCCTGGAAGTGCTTTTAGCCACACGCCATAATTATGTGGACAGATATAAATATTTCACACCCCATATGCTGTATTGTGGTGCTTTTAGACACCTGCTTCACGCTGCTCTAATTCAAGCTCCCCAGCCAGGGAGCTGCGACAGATCCCAGATTCACAGCCCCTTCTTGCCCAAGCAGGTCCCCTCGGATGGCCGGATCCCGGCAGGGTGGCACACCGTCACCTCCCGTCCCTCGGGGATCCTCGCAGCGTCGGGCTCCGCAGCGCCGGTTACAACAGCCCTGCGCTGCCTCTCTCCAAGCGACGGGAAGCAGACTCATCCCAACCCGGGGGTGGACTCGGTGTTGTGCAAGGAGCTATTAAGATAGGCGATTACTGCAGATTGCAAATTTCCTTCGCTGCGTTTCCATCTGCTCATCCCTCCGATCTCGCTGTGGAGTTCAGGAGTGAATCAGCAGCACCCGCGTGTTGCAAAGGGCGGATCCGCTCTGAGGCGGGAGTTCGCGCACCGAGGCTCTGCTCGGACCGCTTCTGCCCACCCCGCTGCCAAGGCGGCGTGAACAGAGCGCACAGACTCCAGCACGAAGCCCACCCTTCCACGGGCACGGCTCGAGTGGGCACGCTCTACGCAAACTTCCATGAAACAAATCACTTACAGCAGATTAAGCAATTTGTTCAGTGTCTCACTAAACTGACACTTTAAGTAGCCTAATACTTTAGGTTTTCTGCACAGAAAACGCATGGAAACAAGCAAGTAATCCTTTATTCAGCTTTACTATAAGGTAGTTGGATTTTATCAGAGGCTCCGCCACTGTCATAGCGAAATAGGAAACATCTCACAAATCTATTCGTTAAAATGCTCCTGACCTCACAGCACAACTGTACCTTTTGCCAAACTCTCATCAGGTACTGCTGTGTGTACATTTCAAGGAAACATCCAACTTTCTCAGTGCTGGATCAATAATTTTCATTAGTGATTACTTTTGAAGTTTTTGGCAGAACCTGATTTTGCTGTTGGCTCACAAATGGCACATCCTACCTCTTGGATGCTTCACTTTCTCTAAATAATGCAGTTTCTGTTCATTTGTCACAGCAGAGACAACCTGTTAATTGTTCTATATTGCTGCCAAGTCTGCACGCCACAGCAGAGCTCGTACACAAAGATGCCTCAGCATATGGTTCTGCTTAATCCGAGGTTGTTGTTCAGCCTCTGGAGGCGAAGAGGAGTTCAGGCTGCGTCACCATTCGCCTCTCCCCGAAGGCGACAGCTGCCGCCAACTGCGACAAGGGCTCGTGGTGTGCAGAGCCAAATACTCGCTGGATGGAGACCACTCATCCCTACTGCACAGGTCAAGACAGACCAAACCCAAAGCGCTCCCTGAGAAGAGACTGAAGGTCAGTCTCCTCCAGTCTGCGGCACGCAANATGTGCAAAGCCAAATACTCGCTGGATGGAGACCACTCATCCCTATTGCACAGGTCAAGACAGACCAAACCCAAAGCACTCCCCGAGAAGAGACTGAAGGTCAGTCTCCTCCAGTCTGCGGCACGCAAAATCAGCAGCAGTCACCGCCCAGCGGAAACAGGCACAGGGGTGATGGCAACAGCAGAGAGGAAAGAAATACCGCTCTGTGGCAAAAAAGGGAATTGTTGTTACAAGGCTTCTATGAGCTGTTAGCAATAATGGAATATAAGGCCAAAGAAATGAGTGTTTGAATCCGCTCAAGTACGCGTCCTCTGCAAGGTGCCTGGGGACACTGCTGGTGGAACCCAGGTCGTGCTCTCCACGAGACGGCTGCCAAAAGCCCTGCCGGGCGCCCTTACCTGGTCACAGATGAGCTCCCACTTCTTCTCGTTGTCATACTGCCGCAGTAGCCGGGCTTTGTCGGGCGGCAAATTCATCGCATTCTGCGGAGACAGAGAAAGCAAATGTAAGGGACCACAGAGGGCTCAGGCTCCGGCGGAGTCAGACATGAGCAAACCAAGGCAACGTGGCTGCGGTTGCTTTAATTGTTTTATGTGAATTCCTGTTGACAGGGTTATTCACAAACATTCCCTCTAAATGTCGACTTTGGCCCCAAAAGCGCCAGTGAAGGGCACTGAAGGGCAGGGCCACGCTGGGACGCAGGAGAAGGTGAGTGATGGGAGCTCAGGACAAACCACCTCCATCCGGAGGAGAGGACGGGGCTTCCCCGTGCTGCCACGGCACAGCAGCCACCGTCCACCCCAGACAGGTCCTCGTGGAGCCCCACATGCCCTCCCACATCCCCCCTTCCCTTCGCCTGCCCTGGCCTGAGCACACCATACGGGAAACACACACTCCAGCTGCGGGCTGGGGACGGCAGAGGGCCAGTTCTCTCCAACCAAAGATCCTGAAATGCCATTTCATTTTATTTCAACAGCGCGACACTCTTCAGGTTTTTAAATGTGACTGCGTGCAACCTTATCTGGGTAACACAGATCCCAGAGGTAGGATTGCTGCTGCCCACCGTGACGTCGGGCTACTCGCACATGCAAAGATAACGATCCCGAGACTGCGAATGACAACCTGCAGCGCGCAGTCAGGAGGCCGGGGAGAGGCAGCAATTAGACGATGCCTATCGTTCGCTGGCTCCTTTGCCGTCAGCTGAGATCCCTTCCCATGGGCAGTTCCCTGGGGTAGGGCGGCACAGGCTGGCTGCTCACTCCCAGGGCAGTTCTCCTAAGAGCCGTGTCTCGAAACCCGCAGCATAACTGTCGTGCTTATGCTCCTGGAGAACCCGGGAACGCCTCGAGAGCTTCGCGAACACCAAGTCTGGAGAGCCTCCCTATCAGCCCAGCGGCGTGCCGCGAGGTGAAGTGGCTGAATGAAATCCCGCCGAGCACCTCTTGGTCTCCAGCTCGCATTCCCAAACCAGCCGAGTTATCCCCAGTTAACCCTTCGGGACCTCTGGTCCATCCTGGAATGCTGCTGGGATGGGAGCAAAGCGCCGGCACTGCGCGCCGCAGGCAGGTCAGCTGGTGCTGCGCACACCCCCAGCGCCGCAGGGACTACCCTTCCGCCTTCCATTTTAAAGAGGCTGCGGGAGGCACAAAAAGAGGCCAGAACCAAAGGCTGTTAATCCCACAGCAAAGCCGTCATCAACGAACTGGTGTTCAGGTACCGCAACACCCTGCTCTGGGAGCACCCACCGTCACGACCCGCGCAATGGGCAGTTTTACAGGTTTATTGCAAGGAGGCTGTCCTGGGGATCCTCGGAAACGCTCCCGGCGCCGTACCCTGCACAGCCTGGCGCCCAGACCTCCATTTACTCGCACAAACCCTGTCCCAGGTAACAGAAGAGGAGGGATGCGGGCAGCCCAAGCTGCCACAAACACCAGCAAGAGCATCTGTTGCGATCAGCCCAGCCCGCCGGCACCCCGGTCTGCCGACCCCGAATGGCACGCCATAGAATCAAAATTTAAGTAAGTCCCTGGATGAGGAGCGTGGGCGCCAGGGGCAACCCCCGTGCCGCTGGGACGGTGAATATAGCGCTGACGGCACCCACGGGCACCGCAACACCCGGGCGAGCTTTGGGGGATGAGGGGCCGTGCAGGAGAGCCGAGAGGTTAACTGGCAGCAGCTGGGGATCCACGGCAAAGCTTTCCAGCGCTGTTTCTGGATGGCTGAGCACTCCGTCCCCGCAAAGACAAGGCTTTCCCTGCTTATATTGCAGCGCTTGGGTAGGACGCAGGACTACCTTCCCCTACACCTCCCCAGGGCCTCCCCCCCTACGGACTCTCAGGCCAGTCTCACATTTCCCTCTCCCTGGGTTTATTCCCACAGCCCGGGCTGGAAACCAGGAGGGCTCGGGCGTGATCCGGGAGCAGCTGTGGCACTCCTGCCCGCCGGCAGCGATAGCGGAGGCTGCTGCAGCCATCTGCCTTCCCACGCCCGGAGGGAGCAGCCCCGTGTGGTGCGGTGTTTGAGTGATGCTCGGCACAGGGGTCCCCCTCGCCCGAGGGCATCCCCGGGCGGGCTGGAGCCATGCAGCCGCCACCTGCCCTCCCACCACCACGCTCTGCCAGCACCCTCCCTGAAAGCACGGCAGCACAGGCAGGAACAGCGGCTCATGCACCAAATGACGTCCTTTCACATCTTCAGTGTGACAGCAAACGTCTCTCCTTACTGGGAATCCTGCAGACCCCCAAGGGACCCCTCTGGTGCACTTGTACCTCCTGGTCCACGCAGGACCACCAAGGCAGGCGAGGGCAGCGGGGGTCTCCAGCGGTTCTCACCGCCTGCACGTTGCAGATGTATTCACTATCGTCCCACAAGACGTTACCTCCCTCCACCCCGGGTGACGAGCCCCCGCTCCGGGGGATCCCCTCCACCGCTCTGCTGCTGCGATGACTGCTCTTCCTAAAGCTTGTTTTCCATCAGCTAACAAATACTCTTCCTTTTGCTCATCTGTGCTGTCATGTTGACAGTATTTATAGGCAGCGATCATATCTGCGCTTGATTCTCCTCTCAGTCTCTCACCGTGTAACTTATCAGTCCTACTTATCATTTTAATGCACTTCTTGGTATTTTTCCCGGGGCTTTTCAAGCACCATTCCTTACCTCTGAGGATGCAAACATACTTCATAGCTACACTAACGCTCAGCTGTAGGAAAAGCTTCACTGTTTACCTGCAATACACCCCTTGTCAAACTCTGATCTTCTTATAGCTAATCAGCTTACCCAACCAGGCTGGCGCCCAGACAAGAAACCTGCCTGGAAACCTTTGCAGAATTCCGTCATGGCAAGAGTTCAGCGCGGATGAAAGCCTGAAACGGGGAAAACAAGACCCAGGCAGCAGGTTCCAGTGATCTCATTTCAAAGTGAATTAAATCTGATCTCATTCTGAAATGCGAACTCCTTCGCTCCGCGTCGTTTTGCTGTACACGACCATTTCATGTGTTTCAACAATTACTGTAACTCACTTCAGATACCCCCCGCCCTGGTCCGACAGGTAAAATTATTTATGAATACACTGTATGCAACCAGGTTCAAACCCCAGCGTGTAAGCAGGGGATGATCTGCACCTACTCCTTGCTCAGTAAGAGATTTAAAGCTGTTTTGAAACCTGCTTGCGTGCAGGTCCATCACCGTGCCACGGACAGGACCTCCACCGAGGCACACCACGGCGGGTCACCCCAGCAGCCCCTCTAGCCCCTTCCATCATCTCTTCTGGAGGGAACTGGGAAGGAAACTGCTGCTTCTGTTGTCTGTTGCCCCTGTGGCCTCATCCTTCCCGTGGTAAGGAGGGAATGCCCTGGGACCAGGGCTTTTTATACACTCGCAGTGTCAGTTTGACGTTAACTTTTATGCTTTACACATAAATCAGTCTGAATGGCTTTCTTAGCAACTGGATCAAATTGGACCCATTTACTGGAAACTATCGTAAGAGGATCTCACTCACAACCTGAGGCTCTCCCCTTGTGCAGGTTTATTCCCTTCCTCCCATCTATGAGACATCTGCTGACTGGGATCTCCTGGCCCCCCGGAGCTCCCTGTCCTTCGGCTCGGGTCTCTGCAGCCTCCAGGCCAGTGCCCCAGCACACCCGACCCCGCTCAACCTCCGCCTTCGCCACGGCTGTCAGCGGCTGTACCAAATAACCCTGCGTCTTTGTACAAAATAACGCAGGTGTAGGTCATACCTTCTCTAAAACCTGGACTACCGCTGCCCTTCAGCTGGTCTTACTGTTAACAACCATTCCCTAATGGAAAACTAATTTCTAAACCATGACATTCTTATTTAAATGGGAAGTAATATATTTTCTTTATGTTTACGCATGGCACTATACCAACTGGCTTTCTGAAATCCAAGCGTGCTCTATCTAATTGCATAACCTTTAGCTGTTGCATCAGTAACTATGGCAAAGACGGCTACTGAATTGGCTTGGCTTGGTCTTACGGGTTGCAGTGGCTTTGACTCTCCTCACAACTAACCAGCGGCGTTAGTAGTCCGGATTTCTTGTTCTCTGTGGATCAGGGAAATGACTCACAAATGTCTCGTGGCCACTTCCAGCCCTTATGACTCTGGGCTTCACACGTACCAGCATTTTTTAGTTAACTACAGGTCTACGACCTGTGATTCCTCTTTCCATCGTTACCCTAATTAGAGTATCTCGTTTTGAAGGCTTTTGATAGCATAGCTATTCCGCTCCCGATACAATCTAAATCCCTGCTGTTGCCAGAGGGGATGGCCCCACTCTCTCCTCTCCTGCCTGTGTCCCCAGCCAGGTTGTCCCTTACCGTCCCCAGTGTCACCAACAGCACTTGTGCAGCCGGAGGCCCTTTGCCAGCAGAGCAGACTCCGATCAGTCGAGGAAGAACAACTGCACCTTTACACTGGCCACCCGTCTTCCATTATGATCCCACCTTGGGCCATAAAAGACCATTTCTTTTAGTGGCAACACCAGTTGAAGCAGTCCCACTGTCTTGTACCCCACTGCTCTGCATCCCCATCCCCATCCCCATCCCCATCCCCATCCCCATCCCCATCCCCATCCCCATCCCCATCCCCGGCTGGCCCCACACACACACCTGCATGGCTCATACCGAATGTGATCTGGATTAAAAATAACTGTTTCTTGCCAAGCTATTTTTAATTCAAGTCAGTGCCATGAGTCCGACAAGGTGCATGGTGGCACGAAGTGAGAGGCTGCCGGGGTGCTGCCACAGCTCCCATGCTGGACCATGCAGCAGCCGTGAGAGAAGCTCCCTGCGTTTGGATTTCTGCCTCTTGCACCCTGTCATTACCCGGGCTCACGCAGCCCTGCGGAAAACACCGATGCCCACCAGTCCCGGCCAGCATCTGTGCCCAGGTGAGCTCTGCAGCTTTCTTCCGCTCCCTCCTTCCACCGATCCACAGCCTTAGGAAATTAGTCCCACCTTCCTCACCAGACTGCAAATTTCCACTACGTCACACCACTTTTAGGACTGAAGATAAAAAAAAAAAAAGCAAACCTCTGGCACATGATTCATGATTCTGCCTCGGTATCTGCGAGGCAATAGGAAATCGGCGCACACCGCCGCTTTACAGCCTCCGAGTGAGGTTTCCGACTCCTCAGAAACACCTACAAACATGAATCTGGAGCACTGCACTCAAAAGTAACTGCAGCTAGATCCTGCACGGCATCGTGCTGTCTGCGGGGGCTGGTTTCCAATCGTATTTTGGCTCCAAAAACACATAACTTTTATTTTTCCCCACAAATTCCAAAGTTATTCATGTCTACTGCTGTGTGCCAAATAATATAGGTAAGGTTTCCATTCCGTTTGCTCTGGGTTGGCATTATAAAGCTACAACTTAAATTAATCACATTAGCAGATGGAAAACTGGGGGAAATACTAGCAGACCTACAAAATATTAAATTGCTTAAGAGTTAAAAATAAAACCAACAGCGCATCAAGGAAATATATGTATTTTTAACCTATGAAACAAAGCCCAGCCCCGTCCAAACTAGCAGCCCCGACAGTGTCTCCGAAGCGTGGGGCCAGATGACTCGGTAACGGCACTGTGTCCCAGGACGCGTCGAGATTCAGCCTCATCCCAAGGAGATGATTTCACCCGTCTCAGTGTGAGAGCGAGAGCCGTGGTCCAGCACAGGGCAGGAAAACGCTGTTTCCGACGCAGCAGCGTTATCTTCTGGCCGCGAGCAGCCGGAGGGAAGCAGGACACCAGCGCAGCCATCTCAGCTCTGCACTTCACGTGCCACCCCGCCGAAGAAGAAGAGCGACTGGAAGTACGGCCTCGTCACCGAGAGCTGAACTACTCCGTAACCCAAGGTAAAAGCCGTGGGCTGCATTTCACAGCCCTGTTCAAAACTGACCAAATTTTATGCCATCTGTTACAACCAGCTGGCTTGCACGTTGTAACCTTCTCACCTCTGTCCTCCAGAAGTCCCCCCAGAGAGGCAGTTTCCAATTAGGTTTTGAGCCAACAGAGCATCTCAATTTACTACGGACACAGCATAGCCTCCGTTTCCACTTTTTGGTACTAAAATCCACTCTGCAGACCGATTTGCAAGAGTTGGGCACCACCACCACGGCGCTTGGCCTTGACCCTGGCCCTTGGGGATCTGCATGCCATCCGTGGAAAACCAGGGCATCACCTGGGCCCATGGAGCTGCTGGTGGCCA
>RSEF01000007.1:40132416-40179579 GCA_003993805.1 Himantopus leucocephalus | reverse complement strand
CTGCCACTCCAGCTTCCCACACACACATCCTCTGCTCTTCCACGGCAAGCCTTGTCCTGCCGGCACCCACCGAGCTCCACCGGCCGCTCGGCCACGGCATTGTGGGGAGCCAACCTCTGAGGGGGGCTGCCGTCTCTTACCCTGCACGGGCTAACACAGGTCCCCTGCTTCCCCCAGCTCCTCATCCAGGTCGATGAAAACAGTATTGCACTGCTGAGCCCGCTCGCGTGCCGGGCAAGTCAGTTCAGATCCGCGCTGCAGAAAACGCTGCTCTCTAAATGGGAAGGGAAATATTGCCATATTGGTGTTTTCTTTAACCCAGCTCCATTCTGGGGGTTCAGATCCCTTCTACCCCTTTGTGCTGGGCTTCTGCTGGTTGTGCACCTGCGTCAAATGGGTGGTAACTGTGAGTTTAAGAGAGGAAAAAAAAAAATACATGAAAAAGGATGGAGAACAGGTCCCCCTCTCCAGAGCAGGGCACCATGGGGGGCTGGCACACCACGCTTGTCCCTGGCCTCGGCTGGTCGCTGCTGCGGGGAGAAGGCGGCATTATTCCTGGCGGCCCTCGCACCGCAGTGAGGTCAGACCAGCTAATTCTCAGAGGCAGCCAAAAAAATATTGATTGGAAACATATGGTAAACCATGTGGCGGGTTACCTCGGCTTCCCTGGCCTTCGCCTGGCTGCAGACGGCCGAACACGGCAGCTCTCCTTCAGCAGCACACGATGGCCGTGCCTTCCACCAGAGGAGCTCGGCCAGCCCAGACATGGCTTCACCCAAACCCCTTCTGCTGTGGTCCTGTCAAACCCCCAAAACTACCATTCCACAAGTACCATGTAATTTTCCTTCCTGAAAAGTGAAGGGTTCCCACACCCCACGGCGCAAAGTGGCAGCGAGAGCTACCTGGGTGAAACAAGGCAGCTCCGTTCTTCAGTTTGCCTCGTTAATTATGTGAGCACGGGGCGCTGCAGCATGTCCCTGTCAAAGGATGAGCTGCCAGTGGAGTACATCTGGAGCAGTGTCCAGTTCTGGGCTCCCCAGTTCAAGAAAGACAGGGAACTACTGGAGAGAATCCAGCAGAGGTTACAAAGATGCTCAGGGGACTGGAGCACCTCTCTGCTGAGGGAAGGCTGAGAGCCCTGGGGGTGTTCAGCCCGGAGAAGAGAAGGCTGAGAGGGGACCTCAACAATGCTGATCAGTATCTGCAGGGCGGGTGGCAAGAGGATGGGGCCAGACTCTTCAGTGGTGCCCAGCGACAGGACAGGGGGCAACGGGCACAAACTGGAACACGGGAAATTCCATCTCAACATGAGGGAAAACTTCTTCCTGTGAGGGTGGCAGAGCTCTGGCACAGGCTGCCCAGAGAAGGTGGAGTCTCCTTCTCTGGAGATATTCAAAGTGCACCTGGATGCGTCCCTGTCCAACCCGCTGGAGGTGCCCCTGCTCTGGCAGGGCATTGGATGAGATGTNTGGATGAGATGATCTCCAGAGGTCCCTTCCAACCCTGACGAGTCTGGGATTCTGTGTGATTCTGTGGAGACAGTCCCGCCCACACTCAAGGGAACCAATTTTTGGAGCAGGAGCAGCTTTGCTGTACTCGGGCCAGTGACAACTGCATGCTGCAGGCCACAGACTCTGCTCCATGGATGTAAAACACAGTGCAAGATGTCCCTCGGGATGGAAACTAGGAGAATAACGCAGGTTTCCTCCGTACTACATTTTCTCTTCAATTTCTTATTATTTAGGAGGTATACAAAGGAAAGAAAAAAGAAAAAAAAGGGGAAAAAAAACGAGAAAAACACCAAAAAGGAAAAAAAAGGAAAAAAAGCACTCTCTCAAAAGCACTGGGTGTGTGCCTGCACCGGAGCTGCGTGGAAGAACTACTGCCGACATCTGTGCCACAACAGACAACCCAAGATTTCATTTTATGATTTTAGAAAAGGCCAGGGAGGGAAATCAGCAACTTCCGCGGGCATCTTTCATGTGCTTTTTAATAAAAAAAGCTGCACCGCTCATTAGCGGAGCTGATGGGAGCCATCTGAAGGCAGCCACATCAAGCACGGACGGCTGCAGCTGGCGGAGTCCACAGCAGAGCCACGAAAAGGGGCCAGAAGGATTAAGATGGGGGAATTTTGTTTCCCAGAACAGAGCCACCTGAGCTCCACCGTGACTAGCAGCCCACCCTCACGCAGAGCGGCCACGGGCCACACGGCCGCTCTCAACGACGGCCACGAGGGAGAGGCAGGGACGGCCACGTTCCCCTACCGCCCTGCAATGAACGCAGGATAAGGATGCAAGTTCTGAGCATAATGGCAAGATTTTCCTTATTTGTCATTCCTCTTTGACATGGAGCTTCCTGCAGCAGCCTTTCATGCATACACAGCATGAGTTTAAGCATCTCTGCAGGAAAATACATTTTCTTTAATTTCCTACACATTTTTTTTTCTAGAATATAAAGGGACAATACACACCACGCTCCTCCTTCCTTCCTGGGGCAGTTCTGCCACACTAGGGTCTCCACTCAAAACTAGCTAATTACCAGAGAAGAAAAAAGCTTTCATGACGTCTCGGTCACTTTCTGTTCTTCAGATTCAGTATTTTTAACTGTAATAACCCAGCATACCGCTTTACAGGCTATTTCATGTCCTTTTATTTTTCATAGAATTCAATGGCTTTCAGGGAAAACAGAAAATTTAATAAAGGCACCAAACTAGATTACAGTGTCTTCAATAATTTTAATGTCTTCTTTTGTAGATGCTCAGTTTAAGCATCTGCTTACGACTACCCACACAGCCCTCTCACTCACAAAGCATTTGGGAACTTCAAGGTAGACGGCGTTGAAGCTAACAGAGCGCAACACAAAGGACGGAGGTTCACCTCCCGTACAGACATGGCCTCTCCATATAGACATGCACCTCTGAGGTCATGGTCCTTTGTGGCCAACGCAGAGGAACGAGCACGTCCAGCATCCACCTCCCTCATGCAAAACTAACCCAGTCAAACCTCTCACAGCCCCCAGTGCCTGTTTCTCCCCACACTACAAGGAGCCAGTTCAGAAGTAAACAACCCCATTATCGACTACAGCGGGAGAGGAACACCCTCCCTCCGCCCGGGGTGGGCAGTTCCCACCAGCAATTAGAGCCCAGCTGGCAGGGCTCAGCATCTAACGTGATCGGATGCTTTGAAAATCCGGTTGTTCATTTACTACTTCAATAGGAGCTGAGCTCTTTTGAAAATCTAGTCCTGACGAGCCACTGAGCTTCTTTAGAAAACTGGTCCTTAATCTCTCCGCATCTTGGTTTCCTCACCTTTAATTAAAAGGTATTTAATATATAAAACTCCTCCACCGGGGCTCCATCAGGCAAACTGCACTGTTTCCCTTCCCGGGAAGGGTTGTGCAAGTATTACTGTCAGTGATACGCACAGTGGCATTACTCATAAAATTAATGCTCCCCAAGAAAGCCAAGGGGTATGCCCCACAATGGAAAGCGTATCATTGCATCTCCAGGACTCTTGTTATTTCGTGGCCATCGCACACAGTAAGACCATAGGCAATGGGGTAAGAGACTTCTCATCCCCGTAGTATTCCCTCAACTCCTCATCGTGTCCAACAGACAGGGAGCAGGAGAAGGTCTACATAGACCCACCAGTGGTGGTCACGGACGGTCACATCAGTTGTCCATCAGTCTCCTACAGCAGAGCCGCAGGGAGAAGAAACCACGGCTGAGTTAGGAGGCCTGGTTAGTGCATCCACCAGCCGGGGAAATGGATGCAGATATGGATTAGGTCACTAATAAAACAAGCCTTAAATTAATCCCAGGGGGGATATGCATCCCAAGCACAAAATCCCTGCACGTTCTGGCACAGATGCAAATCTCTTCCCAAGACGAGCCGCGCAGGAAAAAGCAGGGATGGGGGAGGGAGGAGGGACTGGGGAGAGTGGTTAGCCCTGGATCCCGCAGCACAGTCATGCAAGGTCGCCCGCACCAACGCTCACAGCCTTTCGTTTTTCTCAGGAATAAAAATCACTACATATTTTAACTAGAAAAAGAAGAAGTGATAAACACACACGCACACACACACAACTAGCCTACCCGCATGTGAAAAGGCGCCTCTGACTGAAGGTTGTGCACTTGTCTGGGGGAAGACTGCCGCTGTTGTTGTCGGTGGTGACCACATCCACTTGGCAGGAGCCCCGGCACTGAAATCACTTTCCCCCAAGATGGGCTCCGCCGCCAGCCCTCAGCAGAGGTTGCTGTTGCAAGGCTCCCACAGCCAGGTGTTCTTGTAAAGTGGAGGTATCTCCTGTCACCCTTTTCTTACCTTAAGTACCGTACCCTCCTCGGGCATGGGAGCTTCTCCTGCCGCAGAAGCTGACCCCAACCACACAGCCCCGCTGCTGCCCCAGCAGGTCCCTGACACCAGGAAAACCCCACACCAGTAACATGATGGGTCAATGCCAGGAGCCACAGTGACTCAAGGGGGTCATAAACTAGTAATTAATTAACTGCTACAGTGCTACAGCTACACCAATTAAGTATGTGGTGTGTGACCATCATACCCAGATCCCCACCTGGTGCAAAGAGGTAATGATGCACTGGAATGAATGCAGCTACACTGATTCCCACAAAATGACGATCTGTCCCAGAAGGGTAACCCATATTTCGCCTTAGGAAAAACAGTGCACACTGGGGGACCTACTTTGCACCTCTGCAGCCCACTTCCATCTTCGAAACCCCCCCCCATCTGGACGGTACCCAAGCCCCAGCTCCACACAGCAGCGACTCCCAAATATAAGCAAGCTGAGCAGCAAGCAGGCACGGAGGAGATTGCAATGATTAAGTGCATTCTGCCTTCATGTGGAGCCCACTAAAGCTATTTATATAAAAGCGCAACTTTAAGCCAAACATTGGATTGCATTACAAATATAAATAAATACATATACACCACGGCAGGGGGGTTGGAACTAGATGATCTTTAAGGTCCTTTCCAACTCTTAACCGTTCTACGATTCTATATCCTTGGCTCATCCTCTGCTTTGTGGCTGGCAGCCACCAGCCTGCCAGGGCTGTCCCATGGCTCAGCCCGCGTGGGTCCCCATCTTTCTCAACATCTCTTCCCTCTCCTGTGAGTCAGGAAAGCAAATAACTTCCTTTGAGTTTTCCATAGAAAACACTGCACGCTCACTGATCCCTCCCTGAGACACTGCTTGTTCCTGCTATGACTAAGTACTTAGTGCCTCCTCGCATGTCCACGTTAACCCATACTCATTCTCTTAATCATGTGGTTTCCAACCCACAGCAAGGCAGCTCTCTCCGGGGCTGGCGCACACCTCCAGGACCGACCCTGCTCTGCTCCGCCTGCCCCTGCTGCCAGGCTCCTCACACCAAAGAATAACAGCCATGCTGTTTGGCCACAGCAGCGGGCTCAGAAAAGCATCAGCAGAGCATTTCACAGGGAATAACTATTGTTCGGCACAGGCGCTTCCAGGGCATCAGCCAGCCTGGCGCAGGGTGGCTGCTCTCCGCAGGAACACCAGGAACGCGTGGCACTGCCCCCGGCAGGGTCCCACAAAGCCGCCCCCGCCAAATGCAACCAATGCAGGGGAAGAGCCCTCTTCTGCTGCCTCCACATCTGCTTGGGATTAGCCCCACGCAACCGGGAAGGCCGCAGTGCCCGCTGAGGTCTGGTCTGCAACCCCCAGCTCGGGGCCAGCCCAGCACCCACGGCAGGTATGGGCACCCACAGCGGTGGTGCAGGATGGGGCTCCCCGCAAGCCATATGCCCAAATCATCACTTTGTGTTCTGCTTTGCTCCTCTGTGCCTTCATCCCCAGGGTGCTTATGCCTCAAACCTCGTTCTCCGAGGCAGCACCCGCTCCTCAAGGGCTCGCACCAGGCACATTTTGGCCAGGCGGCTCGGAAACCTCACTGCTCTCCCGTGAAGCAGAGCTGGGACTCCATGCGCTCGCTGAGGCTGAGACAAGCCGGAGGAGGAGTGGGGGCTAAACCTCCTTTCCCAATCCTAGCAGCCAAACGATAAAATTGCCTCTGGCGCCGTACAGATCTCAGCTGATGGAAGGCACCGCACCCAGCTCCCCGCAGGCTGGATGGCACCACAAATCTGGCCAAGAATTGCTATGCATGAAGGCAACAGCATCCCCCTGTGCAAACCAGATCCTTGTTACATATAAAACAGTATTTTCACTGCTCACTTTCTTCCCATAAAGTCACTTCAATTCTCATCTATTTCGAAAGGAGTGATTATTGCCATTACTCCAAGGTGAAAAATATTCCTATTAAAGGTGAAGAAACAACGCCAGGTTTTTCCTCAAATGTTACAAGTGGTGACAGAACCACCATCGAGTCATAGCATGTCTTGTCTTAAATGTGAAGGCAGAATAAAACATGAACCTACAGCTATAGTTTATAGGAGGAACATGACAGTTTCCAAACTACCTAATAAACCAGTAAGATGCTTTTATTGACGTTTTCAAATATTTTTTTAAACTGGCATTTGCAGGCTACAAGTAGGGATGCTTGCCTGGGGCGGTGAGGGGCTTCCACGCAGCTCTCCCTGGGCTGCTGGAGAGAGCCTGCACACAGCCCTGCACAGGAGCCGAATAAACATCTGCACCTCCCAATTTCTTGGGGTGTCCACACCACACCTCTTGGTCCAACTCGCTGGTCGCAGGCATCGGGGACGGGCAGACGAGGCAGGCGCTCCCCGGGCTGCAGAGCAGCATGCGTTGCCAGCTGACTGGCATTTCATTCCTCCCATCGAAATACGTGCGGGGACCACAGCATCAATACTCCTTTTGTAATCTCCTCAGCTGACTTCATTCCTAACATACATCCGAATGGAAGAAATTAAATTACATGACAAATCCATGACATTTTACATCTGATGAATGCTGAGGAGAAGTATACTCACTGGGATGAATTACGTTTCACTGCTGCCAAGCATGTATCTTAAGGAAACTGATAGTTATTCTGCCAAAGGGTGGGGGGAGACCAGATTCCCTTCCTGTCTATAAATATTTTTCTGCTGCTCTGCTGCCTTCAACAGAGCTCTTCCAGATTTCTGTCGGAGGAAAGGAGAGCTGGGGCTGACTCTGACGCAAGCCTGGACCAACTCCAGCGAGATCAAACACAAGAGCAACACCAGAGCAAGGGAAGAATCGGGCATAACCCACGCATACAATCTCCTACCAGAGAGTACTCCTACGAAATCCCTTTGCCTGTCCCACCAGGCTGCCAGCCCCACAGCCCTCCCGGGCGGCTGGGTCACAGGGAGAGAACGCTGTACCATCCGACATGCCAAAGGTCTCCGAGGATGCTCCCGGAGGCTCTCTGGTCCCTTGTCCAGGGCTGGACTTGCAAAATCTGCGCAGCAGGTGGTTGATAATCTGAAAATAGGAAGCCTTAATCTGCCTGCTGCATTTCTGGAGCCTCCACAGTCACTTCAGCAATGTGCAGGGGAGAGAAGCCCAGCAAGATTCTCAACATTTTCACCAAAAGGGAGGTCTTCAGGTCATATTTTTAGAAAGCAAGCAAAGAAACTACTACACAAACACTGGAGGCTTGTACCTTAAATCTGCTCACCAGATGTGAACTTCAAAAAGTCTCGAAGTACAATTTAGCTGTAGAAAATAGCTCTTAAAGTCCTGTGCTGTGTGCATCTGACCTACATCCCGGCCTCATTCTTTACTTCTTCAGCAAAAGTATTTCTTTTTTCACTTGACCTCTGATTGTTTCCCGTTTTATCCCAAAGGCTTAAAAGCCATAAGAAAGTGCATCGCCAGCAATTTACAAGCAAGGAGGAGAGGCGTACAGCTCAAATGAAAACCCTTAATTTTTCTGTTATACCCTCGAGGGCCGAGCATTTCCCGGGCAGACATCTAGAAACCCTCTACAAACAAACCCGAGAAGGCTGTTTGGGCACCGAAGTAGCTGAACAAAGGCGTCACTCACTTTGTGGAAGTGCTAGGCTGAAATTTTCTCCCCAGGTACTCTGAGCAACACTTAATGGCAGGAGCATTAACGTCTGGTCCATTCTTCCAGCTTTCTGCAAGACGGCTGAGAGCTTGCCCTCTTTGGATGTTTGTCGTCGCGCAGCCTTTTGCTCTGCCCTCCCCGCCACCTCCAGCACACTCGCCCACTGCGGCACTCCTTCATGCCACATACTGCATTCGCAGCTTCCATGGCCACAGGCATATCAAGGGAAGAGCAGAGGTGAAGCGTCCCCATCCCACCCACGCCACCAACGCCTCCCCCGGTCCTTCTGCACATACTGAGGAAAGTCATTAGCGCCCAGAAAGGGCTTCCCGATGCTGAGCGACAGCAAGCCTGGAAAAAAACATGGCATGATGCCACGCAGCTCGTCCAAAACAATCTTAAAACTCTGCAACGCAGCGGTCGGTGCCAGCTGAGGATATAGATGTGCCACTAACCCAGTAACACGCTAACTGCGCGCAGCCGCACGTGCAGCCCCAGTGCTGTCACGAGACAAGCAACCCCAGCGACACCAGACCTTTCAAGGCAATGCGTAAGGTGCTCCTGCAGGTAAAACTGAAATGGAGAGAGGCTGCGTCGGCTAATGCCGCTGCGCTTTGGGAAAGGGACTCCTGCCATGTAACCAAAAGACAGGGGGGAAAAAAGTTTCTGTCCACTGGAGCCATATTGCAAAATTGTTTAACCCTACACGTTTTTAATGTTTAAAAGGGAATGTGTTTGCTGGCTCATTTGCAATAGAGGTTTTCATACAAACAATACTCTGCAGCAGCATAAACCACCCAGTCACAACTCCAGGAGAACAAGCATCGCCCAGCCCCAAGAGCTGCATGTGCAGCTGGGCCAAAGGGGGAAAAAAATAATAATAATGACGTTTTAGAGAAGCCCTCCCTGTTTGCATTCTTTCCTCAATATCATCAAATACAGCAGCAGCAGCAAGGCAGCGTTCTTTTCATGCCCAATAATACCTCATGGTCTGATTTTAGTCTTGACCTCCCTTTGAGCAGGAGGACCACAGACGTCCCTCGTATCACCCAGTCAATGCCACGGGCCGAGATTTGCATCCTTCTACACACCCCCAGCGCTGGCAGCAGAACGACACAGGGCGTCCACTGCACCACTGGAACCTGAATTCCCTATCTGAATTGAGAGATGTCAGGAACGGTTCCTAACTGCGCAGCTCCCACCCTGAATTCCATTATTGCGTTGCAATCCTCACTGAACACTACTGAGTATCTGCCCTGTGCAGGGTGTTAGCAAGGTTTAGCTACTTGGTCTTTATCAACCTGAGACAATGACATTTCCCTTTATTTGCTGACATAAACTTTAAAATAAGAGACCTGGCCATAATATAAACAACAGATGCACCCACATACACAATGACAAAACTGTCACCAGCATAGTATCAACACTAACCTGTTTTCTCTCTTACTTTCTTATAGTAATTTATTTGCATCACAAGCCCAGACACATGCTTTATGCCTTTCCATTTTTCTTGCACTTTATGATGACAAATTCCAGGAGCAAAGCTTACAGAGAAAGGACTTTCACTACAAACCCTCCAAACTGACTGGAGTTTCTTTTACTTTCTCTGAAACAATATAGAAGCAAAAATTTAAGTACTACCAGCAAGGGTCTTGTATTTCTGAGGGGGTTACATCTTTATTATTAAAGTCACAATTTTTTTTATTTGCCAAAAATCGACTGCATGTGTTCCCTCAGGCACTTAGGAAGGAAGGGAGGGATAAAAATTTAATCAAGACACCTTCACAGGAGCAGTGCGATAGGTGCAGTGACTGCTTGCAAAGTCCCCTGGGGGTGACAGTGGCACTTATTGTCAGGTTGTAACGAGGCATTTTTACACAGCCTGAACCCGGCACAGGTTCCTGGGAGGACAGGTTTGACAGACAACACAAAACATCGTTCCCATGCTACGCACTGCTTCTAGAAACCGAACCGTAAGGTGAGTTTGACCTCATTTTACAGCCTGCACCAGACCAAGCAAGGAGCTGGCATCGCCGCCCCGTCTGCCTGTCCCACCTCTCACCTTACTTCAAACCAGTGACATTCATGATAACCCACACAACACCAGGAGCAGCAATGCCCAGTGGAGTGCAAAAGGGCATAACACATACTCAAGTACTCGTGCCATCACGTTTTCCTTGGAATCCTGGCCCCTTTCAGCAGAAGCCCTGCCCCCCCTGCCCACTCCTCCTCCCCTCAGTAGGAGGATCCATAACCCATTCCCATAGGAACCATCAAGTCACCAGCACACGTTGACTCAATGGCACAAGGACAGAACAGAGCCCATGGAGCCCAGGATCTGCCGAGCTCTTACTGGAAATGCAGACACACACTCACTGGTCCATCATCATACAAAATCACAACAAAAGTGTCAGTTCACAGGGGAATTTTTTGTAATGAAAGAGCCCTTTCAACTCCAGAAGGTATGACAAGGAAGTAAACACGCACGTGGGTGTAAGAAAATAAAGCCTTTTCATTTAAGCAACACTTAACATAATCTCTAAAACAACAAGAAAATCCAGGCGTGCTTCTGCCATTTCGTATTTGGCTGGTCCGACGTTTCGCAGCACGAGCAGGTAGGGATGTCTCTGATGTGTGCACAGATCCTGCACCCCTCAGTTACCCCCTTAAAGCCTCCTTTCTGCTATCCCCAGGAAGCTCCCCTGAAGCCGCTGGAGTTACACCTACCAACTGCAGCTCCGGTTTGACTTTAAGGCATTACTGAAGCCTTATGGAAAACGCGGGGGAGAAAGTTCATGTCGTGCCTCTTCCCTTGCCTCCACCTTATCCACAGATACGTGGGAAAACAGTCTCAGCAGCTCCAAAGCCGAGTGCTCGCTGCAGACCTGCAGCACTTCTGCTGAGCACCGACGCGGCATCCCAACAGGGCTCCCACTCTGGCCTCTTCCTCACCTCAGCCCAGGATGCCAGTTCTGTGTCTATTGATACCCCAGTAGCCCCAGCATCTCCTGCCGGCTCTAGACAGGGTGCAGGATCACAGCCGGACCCAAACATGGGTTTGGCCCATCATGTTCTTTGAAACCTAACACGCAGCTGGTGTGGCAATACACGGCTGTTTGGCACATGGCATGAGAAGACCTTCCACTTGGTCTCTCTGCGGGCAGAGGGGTCCCTCTGCGCCACCTTCAGAGACGGGGAAGCCAAAACCCTGAGCCACATCTCTCGGGGACTGGAAGGTACAAGAGGAAACAGCTGGGAAGGTACCAGCATCTGTATGTCATAGACAAGGGATATTATCTGTATTATAAGAAGGTACACCAGAAGGTGTCATCATCAATGTCAGCATAAATGGTAAATTTAAAGGTAACAAAGTTTCCCTGGCCTTAAAGCTAATTAAGGAATAATTAATAATTTTGACCCACAGTTACTGTGTGATGTGGCAAATCCATTCCAGGTTCACTGGAGTACCCACCCTCCCTCGGGAGCCCAGTTTACTTCCCTCCTCAAACTCTGACTCCCTCAGATAATCACGTGAAGAAAAGGAGGGAGAACGTGAGGCTGGTATACACCTTCTTTCCGAGGTGAGCATCCAGCAACACGCTGCCCCGTGACCAAGGTCTTTCAAAGTGCTCGCAAGGACCACGAAGCCCAGGAGATCCTCCTCACCTGTGCTCCCTGCAGCTCCCTCCTCTCCGCAGAGGGCAGTTTTGTCTATAGACCAGGCGGGCTTGGGGGGTTCTTTCACTTGTGGTTCCCCAGCCACTGCAGATCTCCCTCCTGGTTTTGGATCAAGAGCTTATCCATCAACTGCCCTGAGCCAGGAGCCAAAGCAATGTCTCCCGGAGCCTCCACCACTCGTCCAGCCCCATGCCAGGTCATCTACAGGCTCCCCTCCACAAAGGGGACACGTAGTGACAAATTAGAAACGTCTTTAAAAGGGTTTTTCCAGATGTCCAAGAGGAAATATAACCAAACTGACTACACGTCTCCTCTAAACGTAAGGGGCTGAAGAAATCCAGGCTCACTTTCCTCCCTTCACTTCACCTGCTAGAAAAGCAAACACCTATGCAACCGAACACGAGAGAGCATGTTCGTGCAACCACATCAAAGCCCGTCAGAGCCTCATCCTCTCGGCACCGGAGTGGGGAAGTTCGCACCTAAAAACACCCCCCAAAAAATCCAGCGATGCAAAATCCTTTGGAGAAAGAGAAGAATTCACAAAACTGTTTTCAAGGCACTAAAATTTGAAGTGGTTTAAATTTCCTCAAGTCACTTAAAAGTTCTGCGTTCTTTTACAATGCAGCTTTAAAAGCAGCTCATGCTTCCGCCAAACACCCGAGTCAGAATTCACTGCCTCTTTTCTTTGACGCATTTTCACGCTGCTTAAATAAAACCAGAATGAGCGATCTCTACGGAAGCTCTGCTGCAGGCGGAGACTTGACCATGAGCCCATTTTGCAAAGGTCTGATTTCAGACTTTAAATCTGACTATGTCATTCTCATCAAGTTAAATCAGAGTCTGCTTGGCTGAATTTAGGCTAATATTATCTCTGCTCTTTGCTAGCATGTTTGGATGTGCAATCCATATAATTATTACAGATAATATCCCTTGTCTATGACAAACATACAGAAATTAACATTCCTGAGTTCACGGTTAATGGCTCCACAAAACACGTTGTTTTTTTGAAAGGACTACACCTACCCTACAGTAGTAGGGTTCTGCACTCAGATTTTACTTTACAGTAACGATTTTGCACTCACATTTTACTTTTCATCCTCGGATCTCTAAATGTTTCATTAAGATAGATATATGCGTTATAATATTTTCTGAATTTGAGAGGAACCAGCGAAGATTAAGCTTGTTTTACCTTTACAGCTGGGATTTATAAATACGTTAATGCTCCAGACTTTTTAAAGGTCCTGAACCGTGACCGAGGCCGGGGTGTTACAGCGTTCACCTCCCAAAGCAGACACCCAGAAACCAAGTCTGGATTTCCAACCCACCCCGCGCCCTTCGGTTCCCCACCGTGGTCTCGGCCAAGCCGTGCCGCTGCACCACGGCAGCCCTGCCGGCACCCCCGGCTACGGGGCATCCCCCTTCCCGGGGCTCGGCACCGGGGCCCCCCCGCCAGCGGCACAGCCAGAGCTGAGCAGCTCTGGGGACAAGAATCTGTTTAGGCAAGTCTGGTGTTGAAGCTGTAATTTTGCAGAAGGAAGAAGCTCCTGTGAAACGCCTTTCTGTGAATGTGGGCAGGTATTTACAGTTATCCCAGCGCAAAAAACGCAAAAAGTATATGTTCAGACATGTGGTCTGAGTTGGAAGCTTCAAGGGGTCTACGGTGCCATTCTGGAAAAGCGGTTCGGGAACTCCCCTGGTATCAGTGTCCTTTTTTATCCTTTTTTTTGATACAATCTTCTTTTGCTTATCCTTAATTTTTGGTTAGGACTGTATTTACTCAGTAAGTATATCTGGTAAATGGCTCCGGACCTCAGCCAGTTCAGAATAAAGCATTTTAATCACCCTCTTGTTCATTTGAAGGTTACTGACTTGTTAGGGGGTTTATTTCATTTCCAAGCACGGCAAACTCACTTCATTAAACTCAATGAGGCTTCAACAGGGAGCTTTTGTATCAGCATCTATAAATTACCCCTAGTAACAAAGAGAAGAAGGGAAGGAGACAGCCGAGTTCTGCTTTGCACCAGTCCCCCCCCATTCCCGGGATCCCTTCGCAAGCACGCATGTCCGGAGCGGAACAGGCACAGGCACAAGGCGGCTGGAGGCAGCCGGGCTCTCCTGCGGCCACCCCACCTCCACCGCAGCCCTGCGGCTCTGACACCTCCCCCAGACCCCAGCCCATCTCTTGCGGAAGCCTTGCCAAATCTTCACATTCATCACGCTAAAGGGATGCACGACTGTCTGAAGTGACTACACCCATCCTAACGTCTAATTTTATCTCCCAGTTCCCAAAACGAGATCTCTGCTGCTTTCTCCGAGACCCTCATTTTACCCATCTAAAGGTAAAAGCAGAGAGGTGCTTCAAGGGCACGAGGTGGCACGGCTGGTGAAGAGCCCCGTGCCAGCAACACGCTGCCGTGAGGAACGCAGCACTGACGGCCGCCGCGAGGGCGCATGCAGCGTGGTCCAGTACCGCCGCCTGCGAGCATTTGTGTTCAAACCGGCACGACAGACGGCACTACCGGCATCTCTGCCAGCGGCCTCGGCAGATGCCAAGAATCGAAAGGCCCACCGCATCCATCAGGCATGGCCCCCGCCAGCGAGGGTCGAGTCAGGACAGAGCCCAGCAGCTTGGACAGCTTTTCGGTGGTCAAAGAGGAACAAGGTCACAACTGCTGCAAATCCTTCCCCACTCTTCTCCAGGGACTTGGATGCAAAGTATTATTTAATTATTTTTTTTTAAGTGTTAAAAAGGTCTTTTGGTGGTTGGTTTTTTTTTCTGGAGGGCTGATGCTTAGTCTGGCCATACTTGGTTCTGAAGGTCTTACTCTCACGCCAACTAAAGAACTATTCCTTTTGGGCTTCCCCTTCACGGTTCAGAGCATCCCACCAGGAGAACCAGGGGCCCGTTGTCAGCTTGTGCCCACACCAGGTGCCAGCAGGTTCGGAGACCGCACATCTGCAAGAGCAACTCGAGCACGAAGAGAAGTGTCCTGCTCCTCCTAGCCCTCTCCAGTGCACGTGCAATACCTACGGGGCACACGGGCAGCACTCGCAGCTCACTCCGCTTTGGAAACAAGACATCAAAGAAGCAAGACGGCATCAGAGCTGAAAGGTGCAGTTCCAGATTCATTTACATCTACTCAAGTCTGCAAACCTGTACCTAGCCAGGGAACAGAATTTAGGCCGTCCTTCTAAAGCAATTTCATTTGAAAGCGACAAATGTGTATCCCAGCACCCAAAACCACGTCACTGAATACAGGACAACAAATACAAACAAATACACAAACGTGAACCAACTCTCCAGCTTTCTCCCAAGCGTAAGAACTCCAAACGAAGGACGTGGAAAGAGCAAAGTGAGAAACTGTTAATATTGTGAGATTACGAAATTTAAACATATAGCACTGTTTGTACTCTTGATTCCTTGACCTCCCACTTCAAATGCATTTGCACGGCGTACAACAATAACAGGGCAAGAACACTAACCAGATCCGTGTGGGATAGGAATAAATTTGGGTCTGAAATGAGGGGCATCTGTTCTTTGTAATGGCAGACACCAGAGATCTGTATCTGCAAGCCAAAACGAAAGCAATAAATGCATAAAATCATGGAGACCCATACTGTTACATGCATCCAGCTTCTCTTGACGTCAATGAAGTTGTCTATAAGTTAACTAAAACCAGAATTTGACCATGAATATATACAGAACTGAACACAAATTAAATGTAAATTGAACTCTTCTAAAGAGACTGTATTCTGCTAAAAAAGAAAACACAGGAAATACAAAGGATGAAACTGATTACTCAAGAGAAGCTACCACAGGGACAAAGTTTCCATCCTTCCTGAACATAAATCATAAATTTCATATACACAAATCTAGCTCTTATGCAATGGCTAGAAAATAGAAACCTTTCATATGTATCCCTAAACTTCTTATTATATCATTCTACAGTTAGAAGATACACAATGAAATTATGAAAAAAATATTATGCTATGCCATCCTCTATCATGTGCTAAAGAATGGGATAGCACGTTGCAACGGCCTGGGAAAAGAGGGAGGGGAACCACAAACCACAGCTGAGAGAAACCCCCCCCAAAAAAATCATAAAATAAAGTGTGCCTGGATCCCCTGGGTAGTGTTAACTTATGCCTTCATGGTCCCAAACAAAAGGTGGCAAAACAGACCAAAGCACAGCTCGTTCCCCTGTAACACTATTCCCCGATAAAGCATCACTAAACCCAGACTCACATTTACTTAACAGAAACGGCAAATGCCTTTCGCTCTCTCTTGTTGAGTGCCAGCAAGAAGAAAAATCCCCAATAGTCTAAACTGATATTTCTAACATATTTTCAGAGATAACTCATTTAGGTTAAGTGCTTTTATTTACCTACTGACACCAAACCCCACTACTACGCCTGAAAATTGGAAATAACTCATTCTTTTGCAGCTTGCTTATGCTCTGGGATTGCACCACCACCTTTACTTCCGAGCCCCGCTCCCTCGCAGCGCTGACAGGACCCCTCGGCACCGAACAAGGACCCCCAGGAATGTGTCTGTATAGATGGCTGATCATTACAGAGCTGGCTGCAAGGTCAGAGCAGGTGGCTGCTCCAGCTGGTGCCCACGACCGGCTCGGCAGGAGGACAGCTCGACCACCGACCCCCAGAGTCTTTCCGTGTAATGTGAATTTCGAAAGTCACAGGGCTGGCACAGCGACTCGTCCGAGCCCTTCCCAAAGAGGGGCTGCACAGCCTAGAAGGGCCTTTCGGGTCATGATCCACAAGTTTCACCCAAGGATGCCACAAAAAAACGTGCCACGCTGGTGTGCAGAGGTGAACACACAGGAGCAGCATGGGCTCCCTGAAACGTTACGGTGGACGCTTCCATGGAAAAGAGAGGGGCTGGAAAGCTACACAGCAGCATCGCAGAGGGCATGGTGTGAGCGTGAGAGGAGAGGAAGGTGCTCATTTCTGGGCACAGCAATGTGGCTTCTCACTGTGCACCTACAGCTGTCTCAGCTGAACAAGCATTACCTAAAACAAACATCCTTAGATAGAAATGTGTCTTCTATTCCAATGTCAAAAACGGCTTTATTAAGGGTTTTGTTTCTCTGTCAGAGCGGTATTTCCTCTCTCTACTCTATTTTGTAGGAGAAGGTAACACCAGCTATTGCTACCACTATGTCTAATGACCTGCAAACCTTTTGGTACTCAACTGTTTTTTCTTCTCTCCTTTCCTTTTGTATCTGCAGTGATCCTGAAAGAAAGTGAAAGTTTGCTAGGAAAAAGAAAAAAAAAAAAAAGACGACTGCAAGTTTGGCATTAGCCTTCAAATTGTGAGAACTCCCTTAAAGACAGGGGGAGCGCTCACAGCAAAATTCACCCGCAGAGCAGCAGGGCTGGTCTAAGCACCGTACGCGGCTGCCTTTGCAGGGAGGGTGCACTCCTTCAGATGTATTAATGCTAGCACTATAAAACATTCAATGGCAAAGGGAACTATATAGATTTTAAAAATTATTATTATATATTACATTTTATATTTATTATATATTTTTTTAATATATATTATTATTATATCTCGAGCTGCCTGAGGCCAGAGGATTGCAGGCATGTTCAGATCCAATACGCTAGCCAGGCAGGAGGGTTTCCAAGACCCGGTCAGGCAGGGAATTTGCAGAAGGTGTACCTGTAACTCGGTATATAACCACAGGCCATCGCCCAAACAGAGCACCGCGTGGGGGGCTGTCACATAAAACAGAGATTAGGAAGGTGAAACCCTCCCAGATTTCTCGTTTCTCTTTGTTAAGCAGTAACAGCCAAGAGATTTCCCACCGCGCTTAGGGAAAGCTGATCAGCTGGACTAATCTCTAGTGCACCGCCTGCAAAAAATACCGCAGCAGACATCCTCAAAGCACTGGTCTTATGAGAGTTAAATGAGGGTTTTTGGAGAGAAAACCGGAGTTTAAAAGGGGAGCAGAGGGAGAGAAAAGAACCCTGGCATTTCACAAAAAGAAAAGGGAGCCAGAGAGACATGCAGTCTGAGGCTGGGAAAAAGGCCATTGTCTTCAATAGCTGTTTGTTAACTCGCTGTCATGTGTGTCTTTTGGGTCTTTTCTTGTCCAGATAGACTCATTTATTAAGTCCATCCAAAAAAAAAAAACTTCTGCAGTGCAAGCTACTCACAGGTTCGGGGTACGAAGACTCAACCTCAACTTGTTTCAGCTCAGTCTGTTTGGCTTTACAAAAGCAGCCGAGAGACAGCCAGGATCTCAATGCGGCCAGAGGAGGGTTTGCAACAGAGGAAGATTTAGAGAGGGTTCAATGAACAGATGGCCAGTTGAGAAATAAGGCCTAATTAGGGTGAAATTTTTGTCCCAAAGTGTTAATGGCTGAAGCATAGCAAAATATGCACCAGACTGCAGGAACTCTTTGAACTAGGGTGCTCTCATGGTAACTATCACTAATACACTGCCGGCTTTCCATGCCGTACTCCAGTTGAGTGAAATT
This sequence comes from Himantopus leucocephalus, assembly GCA_003993805.1. Taxonomy (NCBI): domain Eukaryota; kingdom Metazoa; phylum Chordata; class Aves; order Charadriiformes; family Recurvirostridae; genus Himantopus; species Himantopus leucocephalus. Next base: position 40,161,401 of record RSEF01000007.1, on the reverse strand, counting down.
ACTTTGATTACTCCCTCTTCGTGCAGAAAATCTGAACTGCAATTAAATTAATTTACTGTACGAGAATGTCCCATTTTCCCCGATTAACACCTTCCACGTTCAACAATAAGCATCTTTCAGTAAAATCTCTCTCGCGGTGCTCCTCCGCTCCATCAGCTCCACTGGGCAATTTCTACAAACAGGCCAAAAGAGATAAAGCTTCATATTGGTGAAAGCGGGGGTAGTATTTAAAATAATGCCTTCTCTTTTCACTGCATCTCATCCACCTTCAACCCTTCATTTTTCTTAAGTTGCCCTTAACCACTTGTGTCCCATCTCGCCTAACAACTGCTGTCAGGAACAAGACTGTGGTGCTAACTCCCCGCTGTACAGCCCAGTCTAGGCAACAATTGCCAAAAACTACAAAGATTTATTACAATGCAGAGTCGATAAACAACGCTCAGTAAGGACTGACTCGCACTGATAAGCCTAGATTTGGGGTTGCTGTCGAGAAAGCTTAAGATATTGAAAAGTTAAAATGAATTTAATGTATTTTAATATGTTTTAGCCTACATTAAAAATATTTGCTAGAATGATTTTCATAAGAACATCCATTCAATTGTATTAACTATCAGCCTCTACTAGTATTCTCAAATAAGGCTGTAATAACAGCATTAGTCAATCAACTCTGAATTATGTATGCTTATGCATATATTCCTACATCAGTCAAGGTCTGTAGAAGCACACCGCCTTAAAGGTCCGGTGTTGTGAGATACCGGGGTGAGAGCCAAAAGCATCAGGCGAACAGGAGGGCTGACAGAGCCTGGAAACACCCGAGCTTTTAAGACTCCTAAGCTTTTCCAATCCATGCCCTAAATTAATGACCAGAAAAATTACTAGTGCTGCTTTTGCGTTGTCATATGTCATTAACGCTACAGCCTTCAAAGAAATTTATGGAAATTTTTTTAGCAACTTAGCTAAATATTACTCATTTCTGTAAGTTTTAATCTTCTGGAAATCGTGGGGAAGAGGAGCCCCTGCTCAGAAAACACAAGGAGAAAAGACAAAGCTCTGTTTATCTATTTGCGATTCAATCACATCATCTCGCTGGACGGGTAAACTGCATATTGCCTCACAATTGTATTGCTCTCACAGACAGCTGTTTGGTGCTACAGTATTCATCACCAAGCATCCATGGCATTAGCTCAACAATGCAGCCTCCAAAGCAATAAAAAGACCATCTTTATTTTCCATAGCCCAGGAGTTAACCCCAGCTGAGAAATAAAGACAAGCAGCATGATTCATTTTAAACATCTGTGGGCCAGAGCCACGCTTCTTTACATTAGGCTGTGTTTAAGTTGGTTTCCAACCAGGTCTCTTGGCAAAAGGGGAAGGACAGCCAGCCCCAGCGCTTCACCCAGCGGGAACGGCGCAGCTGAGAGCAGTCTGCCCCACTGCACTGTTCCCTCCTGACCCCCAGCGCATCGCCAGCCGTGCTGCAGCCCACTAATACAGCAGCAGACATCCTAATATACAGGCTGAGGCATTTCTCTAAACGGAGAAAATATTTTCTGCTCAGAAGCCCTTGCAAGAAGCCAAGCAAAGTCACGACCGTCGCTTCGCGGGCAGCACCTTCCTGCCGGGAGCGTGCGGTCAATCCTTCCCCGGCCGGGGTGTCGTGGAGCTGAGTGAGCTTCAGCGCTCCAGGCTACTCCAAGACTCCACAAATGCTTGTGCTATAAATAACCCTTGCACTGAATTACTGGAACAACTAAATTTTAATTGGGTAACCCAGGAAATTACTAGAAAATGATCCGCATTTTTATATGTAAGCTGCTTAAGGGACATGCAAGTAAACCTGCGGAATATTGAACAGAGACAACCAGCGGATAATATTATCTGCGAGCAAAAAAACTGGATTGATTTAGACAGATGAGGATTAAGATACGGAAAAGTAGCTCTTGTAGCTCAGCCCAGAGGAAAGCAGCCAGGTACAACACAAAGAGCTGCAGAAGGAATAACAAGCTGTGGGCCCCACAGCTGGGCACGAGGACGCGGCAAGAGCAGGAGAACTAGTCCGGGGTGGAGAGGACCACTGGAAGGCAGGTGGCCAGTCGGTCAAGGGAAGAGAATATACAAAGTAAAGGAGCATTTTCAGAAGCCATGCTGGGCTCACCAACCACCTTAGATCAAATGAGACTGAGATTTGATGAATTAAACTCCCCAATCTTCAGATTAAGGTATCCATAAAGCATAAAAGAAGAACAGAAGTCTGTAAACTGTCGGGATCCAGAGTATAAAGAAAGGAGAGATGCCACACACAATAGTAAAACAAAGTTATTTCATCACCAGGAAGGATTTTACAAAGCTGGAGATGGCAGATGGCATCAAAATATGCAGAGTTCAGGAGTTCTACTCATTTTAACAGGTTAAGAAAAACCGCGTTCTCCTGGCAGAGGAGAGGCGAGGCAGGGACAGACTGCAACACACCAGGCTCCAAATGGGAAAAAAGGAAGAGGAAGATACCCTTTCACAGTCACCAAAGAAACTAAAAGAAAAGAGGGTATCTAAGACCAATATACCTGAGAAATTCAACAAAAGGAACAGACGAAAGCAAATCTCTTCCTAGACTTCTCAAACCTTAAAATAAACTGCTAAAATTGCTGCAAGTGATGAACAGCATGAGTATTAAATAACACATAACAGTTCCACTTGCTCACAGGTTATTTATTGTTTGGAAACAATTGGATTCTCTTTTTTTTCCTCATTTTTAAGAGCTTTAGAATATCCTGAGAAGCAGTTAAGGAGGGAAAAAATATCCTGCTGATGCACACCCATACTGTTATTGACAATGACTACTGTCGAATTTCATGGAGCAATGTGCTATGTAATTAAACAGCTTCTCCCTCATACATGCAGCAGTGTTCCTCAGCGCTCCCTTGCCCCCAGGCTGGGGAACTTCCCCAGTGCAAGAGCTGGGGATAAGCCCACAGCTGGGGACCGGCACAAGGCTCCTCTGCTGAGGTCGTACCTGGACAGGGCCACCACGGGGCTGCCCCTCATTCTCTGGCGACCAACTCAGATAGCAAAGGACAAACGTTGTCCCGAGCTCATTCCCATTCTCCTTACCTTTGCGCTGATGCTCACCGGGAGAGCCAGTGCCCCGGGTCAGAGACCAGAACCCTGCTGGGATCTACCCAGTAGCACCTTGAAAAGTTCAGCATCCTGCTTTCATGGGGCAGGCTGCTGCCGGCTCCTCTCCTCGCATCCACAGAATACGGCGTAATCCCGCTCCAGAAGCACACCAGAGGGTTCTTGCACACCAGCGGGGTTACCACACTGTGCCCATGGTGCCGCTGGTGGCACGCTTGCTCTCCATCTGGAAAGCCCCGGATCAAATCCCACACGTACGTTTTGGCCCACTAAGGTGGGGTTACCCGCAGTGCGGCTCTTGTGCAGAGCGCAGGCTAAGACAGCTCATTTCTTCTCTGGGATAAATGTTAAAGTCCTGATGAAAACTAATAACCCCATTAAATTAAAAAAACACATGAAAAATGCAGAACTATCTGGCTCTAACTGTATTTAGCAGCAACCTTTTCAGCCCTTCCTAGAGCAACAGGTAATGCTCACACCCAGCCTGCAGTTACTCTCACCTGAATTTCGCAGCCCTCCAGCACACAAAACCTGGCCAAGAGCATCTGATGAAGAGCCTTGCTCTTCCCTAGCTCCCCGTTATCAACACCGCCTGGTTTCACTCCCAGCTCCATCCTCAGGACCAGATCCCTCTTCCTGGATTACCTCCTAGAAAACAGACGGCAGAACTCTTCCCCTAAACACCGACATTTAATACAAAGCGTTTTCATTTAACAAACAGCATTTTTGCCAGGCATCTGTCCCTCATGAATCTAAACAATTGGTTACACCTTTGGTGGACTTCCAGCTCTAATATTCATGTGTTAAGATGACAATAACACTCTACTTCAATAGCTGGAAGTCCCTCTTTAAATTATACTTTTTCAGAGACAAAATCTCATGTGGTCTGATGAGAAACACGACTGACTTGGGGCAGTACCTTCTTCTGACCATCCCAAATGGCTTGCACGGTACTGTCAAATTACCAAAACCTACAAACTTACTGCATTTTTAGCAGTCTGGTGCTATATTTGAATGAGACAGTGCTTTGCTTCTCCCTAGATTTCTACTCCAAATGATTATTAAACTTGACCTCGCGGAATGTAAGACTGCCTGCTCTCGGTCCTTATTTGGAAAGCAGCTGATCCATTAGCTGTCAATTAGCATAAATTCTTCTGTTTCGAAGCACTGTCTCCACCGCACTCGACCATCCTAACTCATTTTCAGGATACTAAGAAGAAAGGGAATACATGAGCAAAGCTCTGGGTTTTTTCTATTATTCAATTAATCTTATGCATAAATACTGGTAATAGACTTTATTAAATCTCATTTGAGGTTTTCTTGGCTTCCCAATTGATAAATTAACAAAAATTACTTGTTGTTTAAAAGAACAACTTTTGAGGATTCAATGTATGAAACTTGATAACAACATAAACTTTGGCTGTAACACAGTTCTTAGGAAAGATGAAGTTCACACACAAAGTGATACAGTACCTATTTGCAACAGGTATAATCAATCTACTGACAACCAAAACCAAGTTACTGCCCTGACTGCACTGAACTCAGGTATGAGGTATATGCCAGTAGGTTAACTTTCCTAACAAGATGGCCAGAAGCTCTGATTCTAAGTAATTTAAACTCAAACACCTATATAAGTAAATGGTTTCACTATTAATTAGAAATCTCTTCTACTGGGTACTGCTTCCGAGTATTGAATGTCCTTGGACTGTGCACCCCGCCTGCTCTCCTGCGAACTCTCTCTTGCATTATTCATCTAAAAAAATAATACCAAGAGTGCGACCACCATACACAATATCTCAGTAATACCTATTACGGAGCAGCAGTGGACTCGGTAAAGTACCTGTCAATTTGCTTTTGAAGTGAAAACCCTTGTATCAGGGATCTTAGATTCTGCTTTAAGAATTACAGCAGTGTATTTTAATGAGAAGATGAAACGGTAAGTCTGTCATCTCCATCCCAAGTCACTGCTGGCCCCTGCTTACAGAACGCCAGCAATGACATTTATACCGTATGTCGTCAAAACAGAAGCATGAGCAGGGAGGAGGCTGTTAGGGATGCACAGAGAGTCTGGACACTCCTACTCCTTATTTCTAACAGAAAACGCCATCCTGGCACAAAAACTCCTCTAGCAACAAGGGTCAGGTCAACCATTCCCAGGCCCATCAGTGCCTCTCCTACGCGGTAGCCTGCCCAGTCTCACAACGCTTCCCCCGCAACAATACAATACTGATTTCACGATTTCACTAACAATATGGACTAACAGAGGAAAAAACCACATTGCATTTTACCAAACCCGCAAGCCCTTATGTGAATCAACACAAGTTCCTGACATAAGAGTCACAGGCACCAGGTCCCGGTGAAGCCTCGATGGCTGCTGATGCAGCACGCACTACGGCGTGCAGGAGGGCAGCAGCTCGGCTGGCAGCAGTAAGAGCACGGAATGACCCCAGCACACAGTTTTTGCTTTCTCACTGCTTCAATGGGCGGGACACCCAGCCTGAAAAGCTGCATTCACAGTCACCAGGCTGGGTTTGTACCAGACTGGTACCAAAACGGACCCCAAACACCCTCTGATACCCAGGTCACTGCATCCCCGCAGCCTTTGAGCATCTTCTGTTCACGCCACCCAGCCAAGTCCCTGCCTGGAAGCAAAGGAAAGGCAGGGGCGAAACCCTGCGCGCCGTTATCCGTGAGCAGGGCAAGCCAGCTGCGGAGGCAGAGCCGGGTGCCAGGGGACGCGTCAGACTGAACCAGCGCTTCTGTATCCTCATGTAAAATTACTATTCCCTGGCACATGAGCTTTAAAATAAAAGCCTGGGATGTTTTTTCTGTGCCCCTGAGATAACATCAGCTCCTATCTGGTTCTCAGTTACAATATCTATTTAGAAATAAAGAGAAAAACCTGTCTGTACTATGGGGCTTAGTCTTTGGAATATTATAACATTACAGTCTTTAGAAAGGAAGCTCAGAGCAACTACACTCAGGCAGAGCAGTCTGAAAGCTCACAGGGTAAAGAGAACTTCTCATCATCTGGAACTCGTGCAGCAGATTTTAAAAACTATTAAGCTGTTTCTGACATGTCCCGCACTGACCGCAGACGCTCTGCTGAGGTGGGACATCATTCCTGAGCGCTCAGGGCTGCACACTGAAGAAAATTTATGCCAACTTTTAGACTGGTTTAACATCAGAAAAAATACACGATGCAAAAACTTAAATATGTTTTCCAGATGATTTAACTATTAAGGAAAAGAACAGTAAAAACCTCTATAGATCCTAAATTGTGTATGACTAAGAATACAAGTGAAATGGTTATTCATGGAACATAACCTCCACACAACATGGTGCTACCACAAGCCAGGGACTCTGGGAAATCTTTGGAAAAGATGTTGCACATTAAAATGAAAGCTTTATATTTTCATGTAATCTGAGGGTCTGAGCACTTCACAGAAAGAAGGAAGTACAGAACCCAGTGTAAAACGCTTTACACAAAAGTCTACTTAGAGGTTTATAAGTACAGTTACTGTTTTACCTAAAGTAAAATTAAACCTTTTCATTTTACAGGAGCTCGTATATAATATGCTATATTCAGAAATAAATATATGCTATTCCTATTATGTAAGGAGATAATACTGTAAACAGCCAGGAGTTAGTTTCACTCCTAAATTTCCAATTAAATTTGTACTTACAGTTACACGGAAGTCCATCTCGCTAGGCTAACAGTATGATTTATTATTCTGTCCTTCTTGCCAGCCCATCTCCAGATGCTTTTAAGCGTGACAAGCATCAACTAGTTCACTGAAGTCTCTATGTTGGGTCTGTCTCAGGTTGAATATTCAACCCAAGACTTTTCTGTTTCTTCCAAGAGCCAGGCGAGGAAAAATGAGCAGTTTCACCCATATTAGGAAGTGCTTTGGGGATAGCGAAAGGCACAGCCCTGACACACAGCCCTTCAGACAAAACCCAACGGTAGGAGGAAAGAGAAGAAAGGGGAATCAGTGCTTTACCTGACACTACCGGACAAGGAGGGCAGCGACACTCATCACCAGACCTTTCTTGCTGCGTGGGATGGAGGGACTCATGCCGACCACCAGCTACCCTGTGACACCCCCTGCTCCCCACTCCAGGCTTAGGGTCTTTCCAAATACTCACAGTGTATCTATTTCTAGTGCAAATCTTCTCTAATTGAAGAATTAAGACTGTTGTAGATTAAAACTAAGAAAATACAGGCCAAATTCTGCCCTCAGCTGCATCCGTAAAGCTCTCAGAGAGCTGTGGGTATTAATTTCATCTTACGCATCCAGACAAGAGGAAAAAGAAATTTGTCCCATCTTGTAAATGCAGAGAATTACCACTCTTACAAGGAAGACCGTATTTTTTACCCAGAAGGAGGAGCAGAGATCACCTCTGGAGTCCCTCAACTCCTAAATTTGTCAGATAAGGACGAAAGATTAGATTTGCACCTACAGACACACACCACCACCAGTCCTCACCAGCCTAGATACAAAGATTTCTTTCAAGTTAGTGCCTTTTGCTGCTGTTGCTCTTCGCCCCCAGCACGAGCAGATGGCATAATTTTCAATAAACTAAGAGCCCAATTCTTATCCTCCCAACACGCCCATGTAGCCCTCTAGAAGCAGAAGAGCCTTTAACGTCAGCGAAATCAGCCCCATGAATGCACTGAAAAGCATCTTTCAGAAACGTCATTCAAATTAAAAGCGATATCCACCAGATGTTACAAACGAGCCATACGTTTCAGAGGGCAAATACCATCAGACCAGGGGAATGACATTTGCAGCAGCTGACCTTCTTGTTTACACATTGAGTGCTCAGATATATACAGCCTCCCAGCAATTCAAAAAAACCCAACTCATTAGCACGTCCAGGCACCTGTGTGACACTGATTTTTCTGATGAACATCACCGCTGAGCAAGTGGAGCCCATCCTCACCACCCGGGCCAAGGCGGTCCCCTCTCCCTGCTGCTACTCCTGCGCTCCGGGCTGCATCTGCTCGCTGGTCCGATGCGGCACAGCCTCAGAACCAGCCACCCGCCCAGACCCGCGCCCAGCGGGGTCGGAGAAACTGTTCAGGAGACACAAATCCTGCTTTTAAGACAAATACACTTCAGCATTAGCCCATATCCACGTGTCTGGACACTTGCAGAGGACCTGAGGGACTATTTTAACACTCGGATAAGCCTGTGGGATACGGAACTGCACTGGGCAGAGCCCACAGTTGTACAAATGCTTTGACTCCCTGGGGATGGCGCAGCAATGACAGGCAGTTATCCTAAAAAGAAAGGGCTTGTCTTTTGATTTCTTATTCAGTTGAAACACTTTGTGACATTTTCCAGAGATCATAATGTGACATAAAAGTAGAAAAAATGGCATCTCAGTTATATGAATTTGCAAGAACATATGCTGCACAAACGCACGCTACGAAGACAATGTGCAAACACCCTGGGGTTCTCGTGACAAAAACACAGGGACAGTGCTAAAAAGCCTAGCTGTTTGTAACCTACGGGCTGCTCTGATCAGAAATAAGGAGAATGAAGAGCGTAAAAGTCATCCTAACATGATAAGAATGTGGCATAATAGACCGCATTGCCTATCACAGGACACACGTCCTCAGCTGACAGACATGAGAACAGCACCAGTGAAGATACGGTTAAATGCCATTTCCTTAAAGCGCAGCACGCCCTGAAGAGGAGCACTGCTTCCCGCAGGGTGCCAGCCTCCTCTGCATCGCAGGGTGCCCAGCGAGGGAGAGCCGCTCCAGCAACTCAGGGGCCGGTGTGGCTGTGGGACAGCAAACCAGAGCCTTTTTCCTCTCCCCGCCTCCCCCCGATTTATCATTATGATGAATTTTTATTATATATTGTCAAATTGCTCACTGCTGCTTAAATACACAGTATGCAAGATCCCTCCCTCCATCCACCAAGTACACAAACAAGACAGAAACAACACAGTTCAGCCTCCTAGTAATGCAAAAAATTTTAAACTGTGTTCCCTAATGAAGTGTACTTGCTCATGGCATGTTGATATTTCTTCAGCCGCATTCCCTCCCACAAAGTTAGAAATGCCTTTAAGATAACTGAGGGGAGACGGAGCAGGCTGCTCTCCAAGTTAGATCCTCAGCTGCATTTGAAGTGTCCTGTTAATGTAAAATCTATGCCTGCAATGAAGCTAGGGTGCCCTTCGTTTTTCTAATAAACATACTCAGTGTGCCAACTCACCGCCCAGCTCCTCCTAACTCTTCCATGCAAGACCACAACGCTTCCCACATCACTGCATGGATCCACAAACAAAGCACAGCAACCCAAAGCCAAGTCTGTATTTAGGCCAGCGCTCATGAAAGTACTAAAATGCCTTTAAGGTTCCCACACGGGTAATAAATAACGCTTGCAAACCCTCCGAGAGCCCCGCTGGGTCTCTCCTGCCCCAGAGGCCTGGCAGTTCAACAGGAGCCAAGGCCACCCCACCAGAAGGCACTGCTTGGTAGCTAGAAGGTGCCACCTGGTAGAATTCCTGGAGTGCAAGATGCAAACGCAAAGACTTTAAGTTCTCCATCATTTTAAAAAGTTTCTGTCCTGCGCTGGCAGTTAACATGGCAGGAACAGCGATGCAGAAGAAACACCACCTTTGCCAAGGACCAAACTCCACTCTCAGCTGTGCACAACTTCTCCCTGCGGGAGGGACCTGCACAGACATCTCCAAGGATGGAGTTTGGCCAGAAAAACCCATAAATCTACTGATCTGCTCTATTTTAACCACTAGTTAAAGCCTTTATTATTATTATTATTATAGTATGCTGAGATGCTGCAATAGCTTCTGATTCCCACTCCTGTGAGGAACGGAGAAGTTTCAACCCAAAAATTGCTAACCAAGGGAATAAGTAGAAAACTAAAAATCTCTACTAATTTAAGAGGAGGAAGCAGCCCACAGCCAGGCCCACAGCACTTGAGTAAGTAGCAGCAACTTGGAAACCAAAATTAGGTCATTACTGAGCGTTGGAGAGTCGGTGTATGCAGCTTCCACAGAGGAACGGCAGACGTGGCCGTGGACGTGGTATCTCACAGCACAAGGTCAGCCACGCTAAAAGTTCAGCAGGACAAGAGCAGCCACATTCAAGGCCTTAATCAGTGTTTTGGCTACACTGCTTTACAGTTCAGCAAAAGGCTCCCTGTTTTTCACTGGTGTCTTTGTGAGAAAAGCTCTCGGTGCAGTAAATCGTGGTGCTCACGGTTCACCAAAGCGTTAAAACACGTCTCTCCTGCGAGCCACCAGCCCCGCTGGGAAGGGCGGACTCAGATAGTGCACCACTGATAGAGAGCTGTCACACGAGAAATATCTTCTTAATAAGTAATTCCTAAACCCAGCGTTTCTGAAGACAGTATAAATCCAAATAAGGATTTTTTTTCCATGTTAAGAGGGGAAGGTTTTCTCCTTACACGTCTCTTCTGTGGAATACCTTTTGGCACAGCAGTAGCAATTGGGAGAATGTACCCAAATAAGCTTGTAGGTTAACCTTAAAAATATGACAACGGGTATTCTCTTTTCTCTTTCAATGCATCTATACATCTATATGCTTATTTATGTACACCGCCCGTGTTGATTCAGCACAAGGAACTGTGCTTTGTACCAGAAACACAAGGAATACTCTGGTCCAGACAGGCTATCGCACCTCAAGGATCATCACATCCTCAGAGCACCTAAAAGGGATCCGGCTTTAACAATTTACTGAATGTCTTAGAAGTGCATCTGTGTAGTTTTCACTCCACTTGCTGAACAGAAGGAATAATTCACCTTTAACAAAGTTTTGCCATCAGACATAAAATAAACATTAGCAAAACCAAACAAACAATAGCTTTGAGCTTTCTAAGTAAAAGTACTTTCCGTTTCAGTTGTGCAACCTTTTGTCTCCGGGCCAACCAAGAATTCACCGCCAGAGAAGAATTTCATGCTTAATCAATTTTTGCCTCACTCACATTCGCAGGTATCAGAGTTCCTCATCTTAACTGAAAATCCAGTGTTCTCACGAGGCACTGACTGCCCTCTAATTACTGCAGTATCTGAGAAGGAAGGAGCAGTATCAGCATGTGAAAACTGTGAGCTGGTTTTCCAGCCCTGCTCCGTGAATGGACGAATTCATTTGCATCACACTTGCTGATGAAGGATCCTCCTGCTGCTGAACACAGAAGGATTCAGCTCATGTCAACTCTTGCACAAGCTCTTTTATATTCCAATTGAAGCACTTAATCTTCTGCCAAAATCCTTCTCTAGTACAGAGAAAGCTCACCTGCCTCCCGGTCTGAACAACAGTCTGGGTTTACAGGTGTATGCACAGCTTTATTTCCGGAAAATCTCTCTGTTGCTCACATACCAAGTGATGGCGTACAAACATAGAGAGCTGGACAACTGCGGTAACGATACACCGCAGTACCAACGATTTGCTGTACAAAAGCTGCTGCAGACCCCCTGTGTGCGAGAGAGAGGCCTCGCGTAGAAGGAAAGGTCATCAGTCACACACCTGATCACGTAAACCTTCACATGTGCTGATCTGAAAGGTCATTTCATTCAATCTGTATGAAGTCTGAGACTTACCTTCCTAAATTTCTCTTCTCCCATTCTTTCACCATTTGACCCAAGTCAGCTGAATCTCTCTTCGTAAATGCATTCAGCACAGTACACATGCACAAGGAAAACACTGTTGACTATCTATCCCAGGTATTACAGGTTCTCATATAAAAGGNTTAAAAAAAAAAAAAAAATTAAAAAGAAAAGCATTTTCCCCCCCAGTGTTTTGTGGACATCATTTATCTGCTCACACATCTCTACATTAAAGAAGAAATTTGTTTTCTACTGACAGAAAGCAGAATTGATTTCCAAGTCAAGATGATTCTTCAGACCCTCACGAGCCCCTTTCATCATCGTTTTCCCTCCTGAAACAAGCTCCGCCACAGCTTTCATAACTGCCTTTACTTCTCCAAAAGAGAGGTCTTCTGCGTGGCACCGGTGCTGCAGCACTTGACGGGCTGTGCTGAACAGACTGCAGTGCCCACCAGCTTTTCCAGGCTGAAGCATCTGTGGATGAATAAAATCTCTCCCACCTTCACCTGGACTCACGGGCCAATTATCTTTGAAATACGCCTTGCGGTCATCAAAAAGAGATGTTTCAATTCATACACATGTGCATACACAAACAGGGACAAAATCCCCATCTCACCTCTGGAATACGACAGAAAATTAAGAACTGGAAGAGAAGGTGAGAAGCAAACAAAACCATTAACTCTGTCCCAGCCAAAACCAGTACAAAATGAGATTTTTTTAAATACATCAAAGAGATAAGATGCCCTGAAACACCAGAAAAAAAACAAACTAAAATGTTGCTCTTCTGTGTAACTGAGCTAGACAAATGAAAGACTTTAAAGGAAAGCTGACATGGATCAGCCAAGGTGACTTCAAAGAGCCAAATGCCCGCTGCCAGGTCCCAGATCCCCGGGCTAGCCGGAGAGACGCAGCGGGCTTCCCAGCGTGACAAACACATGTTCACAACGGGAGGCGGGCAACATTCCCATTCTCTTTTCCCAGGGGTTACGGCAAGTGCTGGGAAGTTGGGAGACATTATTTCTAATCCCTGCCCCGTTGCTCAGTTTAGTTTTCGGGGGCTCACAGCAACGCAGGCTTCCTTTTTCAAAAGGTAACGAGCGTAACTCTCACTCCTCGCCTTCCTCTGCAGCACTGTGAAGCTTGTGAAAGATTCATGGATAAAAAAGAATGCCTTAAAGTACAAAAGTTCTTGTTTTATTTACCAAAAATAATATGGTACATTTGCGACACTTAGATATTCATTTACATGATCAAGAGAAGAGGCATTTGTATTTGAAGCTGTGACAGGGAGAACGGCGTTTTCGCAGACGCGCTGCCGCTCCCGTGCGCGCTGGGAGAGGATCGCTGAGAAGACATGACAACTCGCAGACTATTTTAAGAAGCTGCAATTTTTAGAGAACAAGATTCACAACAATTCGTCAGTTACCTGTAAGCTAGATGCTATCACAAAAGGATTAAAATTATTACCAAATGCTTCCTGGCTCAATCCACGGTGCGCTTTAATAATTACCCCTATGTCAGATTGACTTATTCAGTTTAGCTGAAGAGCGTTGTTGGCCATCAAGCAACACCTTATGCAAACACAATGAAAACCAACCCACGAGCCAATGCCTTCTGTAGGGGTGGCATGCCAACCAACCCCACAACCCTCAAAAGCATGACTACACCGTGCAACCATTTGCCTGCCACCAGCTCCTCAGTACAACTCCGTACGCCGCGGTACGTCTTGACGCCAGGTAACACGCCTGCCTGCTAGGGGGAACACAACTATTTAGATTTGCAGCATTAGGCTTATTATCTCTGAGAGAAGAGACAAATACAAGGTTGGCCTAACATATCTGTGAGAGTGTACAGCTACACAGAGGCTCTCATATACGCATGCAACATCAAAGCTCTACTTGACCACGCTTTAAGTTAAATATTTGTGATAGTTAATTTATTTGATCTTCTGTATTTGCAAGGCTCAGAGCTGGGCAGAAAGCCCTTTGAAGCACTCCCAAACACACTAAATTATTGGAAACGTTTGTCAGAAAACTGCTGTATAAACTCCGCCAAGCTATCGCCATCGCTTCACAGACCCTTTCGATAACGGTGCCACCCACCTCTGCCGGCACAGCTGGCTTCAGAACTGCCGGAGATGGACATGTGTTAAATTCATTTCTCTCTCTTACAAGGTAGAAAGCAGGACGAGAGCAGCAGTAGAGGGACATGCCAGAGCATCAGATGGATGAACAACCAGAATTTCTGGACTGAACAATTTGCTTCTTCATTTTAATTACTGGCTTCTGAAAGACTACAGAAACTTTGCCAATTTGTGCAACCCTCCATTCTTCACTTTTGGCCTCAACTGTACAGTCATTTCATAGACAAACAAGTAACAGATGTACAATCTATATTCACCCCAAGTCCTTTTATAGTAAAATGACTTCTGGCCAAATAACATATATTTAAAAAAAAAAGACATACACAAAAACCACCCCACTAATTCTTGTATTTTAAGATACCTCCTACAGCACCCAAACACACAGTAAAAAAACTTAAGACTTCTTCATGTGCTCCTGGAGGCCTCAAGGATCTTCTGTCCAGGAGCAAGTTCTGCCCTCAGCCAACCTCCACATGGAGGAGAGAGGCCAGAACAGGCCACAAACTTCGTAGAAGGCAAGGGCAGCTCTGTGGGCTCCCACTGCCATCACCGAGCCCTTCTGCCCGCTAGACCAGGATACGACTTCTGGAAGGGCAGGAGGCCACAGTTAACACTGCCCTCTCTGTGTTGTTCATGCAACGAGACGAGAGAAATCATATCTGCTAGGGGTTTTCCCCAGAATCCTTCTGACATGGGTGTTTTCTCTGGAGCACAAACCAAGCTGTGCTGGCTGTCATCACCCGAGCAGTCTCAGCACATCGCAGGACCATTCCCAGGGCAAACGGCCGCAGGGTGCCCGTGTGGAGGTGTCCCTACTTGCCTCTCCAGCGCTTCAGCCGGGAAGCGGTTGGGCATGTTTCCAGCTCACGATCAAGTACACACAGTTGCTCTCAAGAGCTGCAATGCAGAGTCCTGGAGGTCCACGCATCGCACAGCACTCATCTGAAGACCATTCATTTCCAATACAATACCACTATTATGTTGCTTTATGAATATCCTCCCCAAATATATGTTTAACGCTGCACAGTCCCAGAAGACAAACACTTGTTTTGTTAGAGGTCCCATGGTAAATTGAAAACCAACGCATGTTGAATTTCTACAGTATGTTACAACAGAGTATGGGCAAAGTTATACATTATCCAAGTCTTTATGCAATGAAACACTTGTGAAAGGCAGTAAGATACTATTTTAGGAAGAGACACGGCCTGGGACAAATTAATGCTTATATTTTCCAATGTATCCATATATAATGTTGTGCATCTTGAGTTACTAAAACTACAAAACAGATGATCAAGGTCAAAATAATCAGTGCAAGTGAAACAATATTCAATTAACAGGGGCACACGTCACGTACCTACAGACCTGGGAGCCCTTTGCAGAAGTAACTGGGAACAGGGCATTTCTCAGCGACACTGCTGTGTGGGTAAGAGCGCAGCAGTTTCAACTGGTGCAAAGGTACCAAATCCAAGCCCTAAAAACCTGCTCGTTTTATTACACTGACCCTTCAAAACTGAAATTGGCAGGATGTGATAAATGGGAAATTACTGCTTTTTAAGCAACAGCGGCTGAAAGTGCTTTTACCTGACTAGCAGGCTGAGGCCTTTGGCTCCAGCGATGCTGCAGCTCCTAAAAGCTGGAGGCTTGGGCTAGGTATTTTTAACGCAATTATAAATCAAATTGAATGAGTTGGTGTCACTTATTTCCCATACCAAATTCCCAAATGGATTCTTCCAAACAAACAAAGAAGAAAACAAACAATAATTCAGCTCAGTTTGTCTAAAATGTGGCTGCTCGCTGCGGAAGTCTTCTAGTGGCCGGAACGGCTGCTTGCTTCGCTGCCTGGAAGAGTGTTTCGGACTGCTGTTCTCAGAACAGGCAATGTACGGTTTTGCTCCTCAGCTAGTTTTAAGGTCTAATCTTCCGGTTACCAAAGAAAATCACATTTATCTCTCCCAGCAGTTAGAAAACCCTCCGGAGCAGGGCACATCCTATCTGCAAGCACTCCCGGGGGACCAACCACCACCCTGCAAAGCCTGACTGGAACAGCCACGCCTTCCGCTGTCACGCACACCTCCTGAGGACACAGCACCCCAAAGGGACCAGGAAAAACAAACGCATCTCTTCCGGTTTTCGTTATGGCTTCCTGCACTGGAAAGTATTTTGATCCTGATCATAACGTGCTTAATTCAAACTCAAGAGGCAGCCCAGATGCTTAAAAATAAACTGGTGCTGAAGAGCCTTGCTGCATTAGCATGTTTTGCATAATTCATTTCATCACGCCATGGAGAGCTCTTCAGTTCCCACTCCATGCAAGGTCACGATGGCAGCGCACACACGTGCTCCTCCGCGGTTTGATCCAGGCAGAGCCAGGCATCAGCCTTCCCTGCCCGACCGAATCGCGCCAAGGAGGAGGTCTGCAAGCGAGGCACGGGGCGGCTGCGGGGACGCTGGCGTGACCTCCAGGCCTCTTTCTCTGTCTCTCCTGGAAGACCACCCTTGAAAACTATAAGCAGGACAAAGACCTTTACCATTTTTTTATACAATTTGAAATTTGCCGTTTCTGTTATCTAAGAACACTCTATTTAGGAGCAGCCTGTTAGCACCTTGATTTAAACGGAGCTCAAAGGGTCAAGTTGATGACGTCATTTCACATGAAGCTTCACATTTGGTTAGGTACAAGTCAGCTCACCGACATCTGCCAGGCACACCCCCTCGCACGCCAGAGCACGCCAGCGAGCCGTGGTGTAAACGGCACTAAACTCTACCGAGGGACGTCACCAACTCCCGACAACAACTTGTGCAGCAGAATCAGCAGCAAAACCGAAGAGGTCGATTTACCTTCCTTCCCCATGCTACAAGTCAGTGTGGGGCATCAGTGTTGGCGTGGGACCATTTCACCTGGACAGAAGTAGCGATGGTGGCACCAGCGCACAAACCTGCCCCGTGAGCCCCATCCCCGGCCACCCCCCGCTCGCACCCACGCAAGAAGCTGCTGCTCAAAAGCAAATGTCACACATTGCTGAAAGACCAGTAGTTGGGTCAGCAAAGAAAAGCAAAAGCAAAACCGAAATCAATCACAGGGATTTTCCACTTCTAAAACTGAACAGTAGGCTGTATTCATTCCCACGTCTCCGCTACCGAGTTGGAAGAAGAACAGCAACAACACTGAAAAATGAGCAGAAATGCTGAAAGCTTGAGACTAAAAATGTATTTGGGGGAAAAGGCAGGAACTAGCCCTAGGTTTGCCTTTTAGTAACACCCCAATGACCAAAACAAAAGACCAGAAAGCGAACGTCAAGCTTGGTTTCACTTCAGGATATATTCCAAGCTACAAATAATGAGGGAAAAACCCAGCTACTCCTGTAGGGTCTTCCACTCCCTTAGCTAAGAACTCACAGACCAAGATGACAGATTTAAACCACCTTTTTTAACAGAGAGGGGGAAAAAAAAAAAAAAAATCTTTTATTCAGCAGGTGTAGCCCTCAAAATGAGAGCAAATGACTGCCAGGACCCTGGCGAGAACAGAGGCAGTGTTGATCTGAGACGAAGCACCAGACCGGTCCCTTCTGCAACTGTAAGGAGCGCACAGCACCCAAACCCCAGCAGGGAAAAATATTCCCCTTCTTGTCTCAAGTAACCATACAAGCAAAGGACATGGGTTGATAACGAGCATGCAGACCTTCAGACAGCCGTTTTATTTTGAAAAGCATTTGGACTCTTTAAAAAGTTGCTTGAACAATTTACAATCTTTGCCAAATGATGCAAAACCATAATAAAAATAACAAGTACCACCACGTACTTTTGAACAAATACATGGGGGAAATCAAACATTTTTGTTTGGTTTTGTGTTTCTGCTGGGTTTTGCTATTCGGGGGGAGGAAAGAAAGTTTCTGTAGACTTTAATACCTTTCCACGCAGCATGAAAAGCTGCAGTGATTCCATTTTCTTTTTTTCAAATGAAAGACTAATGGCAGACTCCAGTGGCTCTAAGTCATTCAGTCGTCAACCGAAAACAATTCAACAGCTACTGTTTTATTTAAGATCATCTTGTACACTCTGAATTTCATTTTGTGTCTCTCAAATTCCTTCCACAGCATCACCCACTACATACAGTACCGCAGAAGAGACCATTTAACACCTCGGGGCCAAGTTTTGCATGACCTTGCTTGTGAAGACAAAATAAAAAAAAACCTTTATCTTGCAGGCAGGGTTAAGGAAGTTGATAGAGATGCTTGATAAAGCTTCAACGCACTAGAGGAAAGATGACAGTGCAGGCTAAGGGTGAAGGCAGGGGGGTTGCTAACTCTCTGCGCCGGGAGGGAGGAATTTGGCACCCACAGGAGCAATCGCCCTGTGAGCCCAAGGGTCACGGCACACGCGGCCAGGGTAAGGACCTGACCCCACCAGCGCTGTGCAGAGGCCCGTCCCCTCCCCAGAAGAAACACGGGACTTTGGCCACCACACACAGCGGCTGCGGGGTCCTCCCCAGAGCCCTGAACAGCACGGGGGCTGCAGATGGAAAGCAGGGTCTGTACTGCAGAAAAAAAAAACCAAACCCTATGAACACCTAAAGGGAAAAAAAAGTAACAATCCTGCCAAGTTCACGGATGCACATGTTTCTCACCCCGTTTTGCTTTCCGCCTTAAGAAGCTGATTGACCTGTTGTTATTCGCCTTAGACAAATGCGCAGAGCAGTTTGCAAGGAAATATGACATGATGATGGGTTTATACAGCACACAGCACAAAAAGGATTAGGAAACCTCTCTGCCATCATTACCGTAAGTGGGTTTGCAGCTTCAGGCTCTCACACGCACGCGCGACGCCCTTGCCGAGCACCCCAGCAGCATCCCCCCCCCTCCCCGGGACAGCCCGGGCCCTTTGGGGAGAGGTCTGGCCCCGCACCCCGGGCATCAAACAGCCATCCCTTTCACCTGGGCTTTTGGACAAAAAGCCTGCTACTTTCTCTCAGGCTATTCAGAGCTTATGAACAAGTGACACACGCAGTTTGACAGAATGGGTTCATACCTCCATCATTATAGCCCAATAAATTAAGGAGATTATTTTGTATGGAAAAACGGTACGCAGAAAAATATATGCATCTATATCAGCTTAGCCATTTTTTTTTTAAGTCTTCCAGGTTTCCAGGATCTGAAAATAATTTTAGGAATGTGACTAATTTGGTAGTAGCTAAATACCTACCACAGTATCCTTGTATTCCAGACACTCAAAAAAAAAAAAAAAAAGTTTTACAAAAATATTCTCCTGTGATGTCTAGGTGGAAAAACTTAGAAATGCCGTCTACTGATTTACAAGGCAGCTTGACAGATGTGTCACCACCAAGCGCTACTTCACTCTGTGAATTTAACCCTTCAGAAATACATACACTTAATGTGATTTATTGGATTGTTTCTTTGAGCAAAAGGTGTCATTGCTCAAATCACTTAAATGAGACCTTGAGGCAAGGGCCCAGCGGCAGAAGCCTGTCAGAGATGAGGCCTGAACAAGAAAACACAACAGGTCTTTTCAATATCTGAATTTTAGAAATCTCCTTTTCCTGAAGGTGGTTCCTGAATCTAATTTAGGATCTCTCAACTTCTGTAGTATTGCTTTCAAATTCCACAAAAACAATACAAATTACACCTGAGAGTACAGGATCTCAACTGAAATTGGTCCCAAGAGAGTTCTGTTAAATTTAGGAAGTACAACAAGGAATCCAGTGCCGCACCAATCCCACCGAAGCGAGGGAACTAATACTACCTCACAGATATCTCCCGCAGCCATGTCATGCTCTTTAATGATTTGCAGACTCTAAACCATACACATTATAAAACAATGCATAATATATTTGATAGAGGATTAGGAAGAGGAATGGAAAACAGCTGGGAAACGTTACAGAGTTTTCACACTGAGCTTTCAAATTCTTTAGCAATAGACACCAAAACCCCCTTGGCTGGTACGGAAAACGATGCTTGGACACCGTGAAGAAGGAAATTCTAGCTGAACGAAGAAGTTCCTATCGGCAAAGCCTTCTGTGCCTTCAACAGAAGCGGAGCTGACGCCCTGCCTCCAAGTAGGTACCATCACGGCAAACGCAGGACGGAGCACAGCAGGGCTGGGAGCGGGACGGCAGAAACACCTCCTCTCTCCAAGCTCCCCTCACCCTTCAGACGCTTCCCTCCATCCTGCAGGACCGGGCACAGAAGACTCCTTTGTAAAATGAAACACCACTTGGTGGGGGTAAGAGGATATTTCCTGTTAACCTCACCACAGATTTGTAATCCAGCAGTCAAATTATGTCAATCACAGCTCATTAGGCAACAATTTACCCTGCCAACTCTGTCCTGGCTGCTTCCTCCAAACCATGTGTCGTTTGCAAACGTGCAACCCCGTTACCGGTTCAGAGAAAGACCACCCTGCTGCAGGAGCTGGAAGCCTGGCTTTTACCCCCGCATCTCCACACTCGCCACATCGGACGGCGGTGCCATAATGTCTACGGACACGTTTGGCGCACTTGTGTTGCAACGGCGCTCACACACGCCGAACAATGGCTTCCTATGCAGTAAACTAGGGTTGGTTACCAGAATTCATGATTTATGCACACTTGCCCCATGTGTCCGTAGGAGAAAGCCAGGAAAAAAATCCAATGCAGCTGAGGAGGAAAAGCGAGCATGTTGGGGAAGGGACAACGGCGGGAGGTTCCTGCAGACGAGCACCCGAGGGGCCGTGCCAGTGCTGGCAAACTCAAAGTCAGCACCAGAGCCAGGATCCAGCTCTCAGTTTATCCAGCATCCGCCAAGCGCAAATTGGGAACTTGGTGGCAATAACACCCCGACACTTCCCTGGACTTTACACTCCTGCGTAAACGTGAAACTAAGGGAATTATTTCACTTGTCCTACCAAAATGGGAGAATTCACATTAGTTTGAGGGCATGGAAAAACCAATACAGCTTACAGACAGACACCTGGAACTCTCTCAGGTTTTCCTCCACGTTTTTCTCTTCGAAGTACACCCCATCAGACCCTGGTCCTCACTAGCAGAGACGAGGACAAATCTCAATGCAACAAACAAGCCAGGCAAGCACATTTACTACACCAGCCCCAAAAACAGGCCCACAGGGAAAATCCTCTCATGCTCTTTGCCCAGCAGACCAAGAGGCGCGATGCAGCGAGACGCGGGCTCTCTGCTCTTCACCTGGGTTGGGCACTGCCGCACACGTGCTCAGCGCATCCTGGGTAACACCGGTGGCACAGTAACAGACTGGAGGAACGCATGAGCACAGTTAGATTTGAGAGCTTCACCAAAAAAGCGTGACCTGGAGCACTTCCCATCATCTCCTGCAATTTATACACCTCAAACCTCGAAGAGCGAGGCTAACCAAGGAGGCAGTAAGGCGACTATGTATGTTTGAAGTGGGCAAACTACTTCAACAGAGACCTTCCTCAAGACTAAGGCTGCTAACAACGCAGCAAACGCAAGCTAGCGCACATACGCATCACCTCCAGGCACGCTACTGCTCATCCATTCCCTTGCTGAAGGGACCACAGTGCTCCTGGAAGACATCAGGAGAGTACGGTTAAAGTGGAAAAAAATAGAACAACAGTCAATGTCACGGCACTTGTGGTAAAGAGTGACCAAGCTGCGCCCTCCTCATGGACAGGCACATGTTTTAGAGGGCTATGGCTCACTGGGCTGGTTTGGCACAAGGAGAGAGGAATAAATCTTCAAAATACTTTTGTGAGGCTGCACAGGAGGAACCTTTCCCGCACGGCCCCGCTCTTTACACACAGAAACAGGGACGAACCGCGCAGCGTGATGACTGTATACCTGCATGCGGCTGCGACTCAACCGAGCTGCATGTTCATCACCGTCAAAATCAGTCCTCGAAATTTCATTAGCGGTACGAAAATTGCTATTGTCAGCAAAGCCCTTCGGGACCTCACCGGGGCTCTGTGAGTGTGTGAGCAATGCTTGTGCCAGGCTAATTTCTTAAGACAGTGTGTAAAGAAGGTGAGATTTAGTCCTATAACCTTCAGCATCTCCTTCTTCCTACTCTCATCTCCTGACTAATCCTCTCTCCCTACAGAAAATATTCCTCACCTTTTTTTCCTCCCCGATCATCATTCCTTTCTCATTAATCTCTGCTGTTCTACTGCCTACCCCGTTCTGGGGTTTGACCAGTGGCACAGTCATCTTCCCCTCAGAGCCACAGAGAAAACAAAGTAATAACAGCCTGGGAGTTTATTCTTTCATAAACTAGTCAAATATTTCCTGGAAGCTGCAACAAACACCAGCAATCCCCGGCTGGCTTTGAGAACAGGCTGAAGGCGAACTTTGGCTGTTCCAGCAGTGGTGTTTGGGCCCCATCTTGCAGCTCCTCCCGATGGGAGCAGACCATCCAACACCCCGTTTGTACAGACATGCGTCTGCACAGCCTGCCGCTCCCTCCAGCAGAGCTACAGCACTCATCCTCTGACCCTTAATTTAAGTCCATCTTCTAAAAACAGATGTCATTAACTCCTTTCAAGTACCTCAAGAAATTACAGGCGTGGTCCTGTTATCTCCCATATTTATGTTATACATATCTAACGCACTCTGCTTTCCCAAATGACGTCTCTTCCTTTTACTGATCTAATCAATCGGTCCTAACTCAAAACCACCCATTTTCTCCCACAGATTAAGGCAGGCACCCTTTTGGTAGGTTAAGATGAATCGAGACTTGATCCTGAGCAATGCGCTGCTCGTGGGGGCATCTCCCATCTGTAAAACAACCACGGGTTTCCCCGACAAGAGCGATGCGAGATCAGGCTTCTTCCACTGTGCCTAATAATCGTAACATCTCACTTCGCCATTTGGCTCGTCGGTGGGGGTTCCTGACTGAATAGGCTTATTCTTTTCTTAGACATGATAATCTAATTGGGTCTAACCAGAAATAATCCCCAACACACACCAGTTCGTGAATCCTCGCTCAGCACCGGGAGTATTTCACATACCAGGGGGGTTGTGCTCATAGCCGATATGGGAATTACTCTCGCAAGAGCTCACCTCGCCGGGTCTCACATGGCGTTACGTGGAACTAAGGGCACGGCACGCACATGGGTTTTACTCGTTCTCCTCCCCGGCTTCTGTTTTTCATGTAAACGTTGCTCAAAAGTAAGACGGGCGTGGGAGAATAGATGGGTCGTTATAATCTGTCCGCACTACTCGGACACCCGAGAGAAAACGGGACGTTTGCCCAAAGCGCTGCCGTGCAGCGCCAAGGGAAGCGCTGCCCTTCCTCGGGGAACTCTCCTGGGAAGACCACCTCGAGCACCGAGCCCGTCGTGCTGCTCAGGAGGGGAAGAGAGCGAAATAAAGCCCAGAGCCCGACAGGACCGCCGGCAGCCCAGAGCCGGCCCCAGGCGGGCCGGGGGGACGGCAGGACCGCCGTGTCCCGGGGCGGGGGGTGGTGGTGTCCCACCGCCGGGGCCCCTTTCCAGCCCGGGCTGCGGGCAGCCGCCAGGCCGAGGAGAGGCCGCACCAAGGCTCCCCGCGGCCGCCGGCTCCCGCGCCCACCCGCTCCCCCCGCCGCCGCCGGCCGGGACCGGCGCCGCCGGTGAGCCGCCGCGGGCTTCTCGCTCCCGGCGGTTCCTCGCAGGAGGGGCCGAGCCCGGCGTGGGGGAACCGCCTCGGCTCGGGGGAAGGCGGCTCTTCGGGGGCTCCCGAGACAAAGAGCCGCAGACCGGCGCACACGCCTGGCCCCCGCTCCGCTGCCGCCCGGGGGGAGCCCACCTCCGCCCCGCCGAGCCCACCTGTGCCGCCGGCCCCCGGCCGAGGGCAGAGCGCGGCGGGGCAGCTCCCGCCTCCGCCTCCAACTTTTCCCCCCGGTTCCCCGCCGCCGCCCCCCCACCCCACCCCGGGCCGTTCGCGGGGCCCCGCAACTCCTCCTCGGCCCCCTCGGCGGAGGCCGGCGGCCGCCCCCCCCACACACACCCCGGCGGCCCGACCCCGCTCCCCACAGACAATGGGGCCGGCACTCACCAGGACGACGGCGAAGCGCTCCTCCAGCTCGCCGGGCTCGGGCATGGGCAGCTTGAGGGGCACGCTGTGCGCCCTGAACTCCGTCTGCTGCGAGTCCACGCTCCCCGCGTTGCCCATGGCGGCGGCGGCGGCAGCGGCAGCAGCGGCGGCCCCTCCGCGCTGCCTCCGCGCTCCGCGCCGCCGAGCCAGGCGGGCTCCGCGCCCCGCGGTCGCCCTCTAGCACCGACGGCGGAACGCCGCGCCGCCGCCCGTCATGGCTCGCCGCCCTCGCCCTCCCCCCGGGGCGGGCTCGCTCCGGCTCCGGCTCCGGCTCCGGCGGCGGCTCCCCCGCATGCCGCCCCGCACAAAGCCCCGCTCCGCCCCCGGCCCGGGGCGCGCTGGGACTCGTAGTCCCGCCGCCGTCCGGGGGAGGGAAGGGGCCGGCTGCGGACCCGCCTCGGGGGCGGGCGGGGGTTCGGGCGACCCCTCGGCGTCCATTTTACCTCAGCCGGTCCCTGCGGCCTTCCCCACACGGAGCGCGGGCGGCGGCCCCGGGAGGGAGCCGGGGGGGCCCGGTGTGCCGGCGCCCGGGGTGTGGGGGTGGGTGTGGGGGTGTGTGTCTGTCTGTCGTCTGTCTCCATATACCCCGAGCGGTGTCGGCGGTCGGGCTGACAGACATCGCCTCAGCAGCTCGGGGCCTGTGGGCTCCCAATGGCAGGGAGGCTTCCCGCCACCCTGAGGGGCCTTCGCGGGAGTCGCGGCCCCGCTCGCCGCCCCCCACCCCCTGGTGTGCTGAAATGGGAACCGCGGGAGGGTACATCTCCCCAGGTTCGGGGTGACACCACCCAAAAATATCCATAATGGAGGCAATGCCGCCTGGGCGCAATGGGGAGGGTCATCCTTCTCCCAAGCGTATCAAAGCCGCCCGCTCTTCAGGTGTTATTTTCCATTTCTTTATCATTCCCTGCAAGTTCTCTCCGACGCAGTGTTGAAGCGTCGTGGTGGTCGATCCCAGCCGCCGTTGATGCTGTAACACCGGCGGTGGTGCGGGGGCTGCGTTAGAACAGCACAGTACCTCCGAACCTCCCCCCGGCGCAGGGAGAGCTCTGCAGCTCTGCTCGAGATGGTGTGGACCCATCTGGTGACTGCTGTGTTGCACTTACATCTGCTTTATTCTCCAGTCCAAGACCTAGTTCCTTTCCTGTCACCCCGCGCCAATCCATATCCCTCTGTCCTATATTAACATTCAATTATCCTTCCAGAGGAGAACGATTTTCACTCCGCTTTCGCCTTCACGATGACACACCTACCGCTGCTTCTCCTCGTGGTCATTGCCGCCCTCGGTCCGTCCCCGCTTTGGGAGCTCTGCATTGTGCCAGCCCCACAATTACAGATAAAATTACAAACGTCGTTAAAGGCTTTCAGTGATTCTCTGTGAAGTTCTGCCTTTTGCTGCCAGCCAGCTCAGGAAATTCAGTATATCTCCTGAATCAAGCTACACGATGCTTTATCAATGCTGTTACCCGGTGGCCAGCAGTACCAGCGTGCTCCGCAGTGGAATTTGGCTGGATCCATAAATTTCTGCTGGGATGTAGGAGCATTTCTGGTTTTGCTTGGCAGGAGATGGTAACTATCCACATGGAGATTAATTTGGAGGGGGAGGAGGGAAGAATTCTTGTTTAGAAATAACCATTTCTTCATTTACGTTATCTAGGATGACCATTGTGCTAGAGGCACGGCTTACGAAGCTGCCGCAAAAGCAATGCGTTGGGGGTCACCTGCTGCAACACACACAATCCTGCAGTCGGAACCCAAGGAAGCGACAGTAAGCTTTTCTCTGTGTGCGCTCTAAACCCACTACTAATTAAATGTGCTCATTCTAATTGAAAAAAAAAAAGATGTAATGTGTTCACGACTGGGACAGTGAGCAACACACCCTGTCCTGGCTTACTCTCCACCGGGGCACCTTGCCCACGGAATATGAGCCAGTGCGGGGCTTGGTCCGGGACCCCGAGCGATGCTGAAGGTGTGGATTCTCGCTCCACGGGTGCCGGGGAGGGCGTTACCCCAGGGTCAGGTCAGAATTTCGTACAACTGCTTTGTTAAAAGCCTAAAATTGTTGCAATGTCCTAAATAAACAGTTTTAAAACCCTAGACGGTTCTTGGGAGTTAATAACAATGTTATTGTCGATAGTGAAGGAAATAGTAATAGATACTTTGCCTGATGTCTTTTATCTAAGACCATCACAATTCTTTGAAAGATTAATTAGTTAATTAAGCTTCAGAACACTGCTGCGAGATAAGGGAGCATTAGACTATCACAGATAACAGATGAGGTTCAGGGTACAGGGCGCTGAAGACGGTCTCTAGCCACGGATCCTTCACTCTCCCAGCAGCGGATTGCCAGCTGTGCCGGGCGCTCGCCGCCCACCGGGCTCGCCTTGTGGAGCAGGACCTCACCGACACCGTAAAGGGGTCCCAGGTCCCTGAGGCTCAGCCCTGCAAATCGGAAATCGCCCACCGTTACCCTCAGCTGCCTTTCAAACCCCACGGGAAACGTGGTGCTTAAGTACCCCAGGCACAACAGTTGTGTGGTGTAGGGACGTGTTGTTTGCTTTATATTGCATATGGGAAAGTGAAAGGCATGACACAGCTTCCCAAATAAACCCGCGTGTCGCTGATAATTACCTACGATGACAAACTTACTCTAATACAAGGAGTCCCAGCATTTTCCCAGTCAGTAACTCCCTCTGTGGAAGCACTCAGGAGCCTTAGTTTTCTCAATCAAGGGGAAATCATCTCAGCATTTTTAATTCCTTCTGGACGAAGGGAGACGCTCGGGGACCGGGAGCCGCTGCTAGCCACGCATACCTGGGAAAGGTTAGGATAATTGCAGGGCAAACTGGGTTCTTTGGCTGACATTTAGGCAAGAAGCCAAAGGCAGCTCTAATTCATGCTATAAGGCATATTCGGTTCAAAACCAGACTTGCAAAATTTTTAATGAAACTAACCATCCGTACGTACGGCGGCTGTTTAACATCAATGCAGCAGTGCAAAGGAAAGGAATTCTTTTAAGAGAACAAGGCGATTTTTGAGCAATTTGTTGTAGTCTGTAACTGGGTTGTCGACATTTGCAAATGTCAAAATTAGTGTGGCAGCATTGCTGAATAAAAAAGCTACTTAGCTGGCTCACGCTTAAGCTAAAGAAATTATTCTGGGATAAAAATTAATAAACAAGACCTTCATTTTTACATTTATTTATTTAAACTAAACAACCAGCTCCACAATGCGTAATTTACAGAGCTCATCCCAGGCACCCGGGCGATTCGCGCTGGGTGATGCCACCAGGGCTGTCATTGTCTGCACCGGGGTTAATGGCCGTACCAGCTCCGCAAGGGCTGCGTGCCACGAGCGCGTGTGGAATTTCACTGGAGAATGAGACAAATACTTCTCAGCGTTTACTGAACCTAACTGGTAGCTCTGTTTGTCACCAAAATCTCCGCGTTAAAACAAAGCTGGAAGTTTGGGGCCACTCCTTCCCTAAATTCCCCTGAACCAGTGTCCACTTAGCTATCTCTGGGAGAAACTCTGAAGGGAAAAGAAGATTGTTTTATGAGCTCTCATTTTCCCCCAGTGCTCAGCGTTTCCAGACGGATCCTGAGCTGACATTTCAGTGAAGTTCCAGGTGATCTGGTTTACTGTTCTTGAAGCTGGAGGGTCAGCGTCAGGCTTTAATAAATAGCTAAATCCTAGCTCAGCAGTGGCAAACGTAGTGTTCATTCATAATAAAGATGTAGTGCAACCATAAACTCCATCGCGAGAGCTGAGCGGTGTACACTTTAGAAGAGATTATTGATTGCAGTGCATGAACAGCTGACCTTGCCTAGAAGACTACAGAGGACTTTTTCTGTAATAAATGCAAAAAAAAAATAGGCTGCTTTCTGAAAGCGGTCTTCTCAAGGAAAATCAGCTTCTGCAGGGATTTCCCGATGATGGGAAATAAATACTTGATGGTCTTTACCCTCATGCACACCCACTGTTAAAGAAGAGGCACTTTCACTTTGCTTCATCGCGTGTTGCCTTGTACAACATACCTACTATCTGCTTCAGTGCCTATTAGTCTTTTATTTATAGTAATTTCCTGAAAGTACTAGAAACCTGCCTTATCTAGCCTCAACAGACTGCAGAAATAAGTTGCAAAATAATGGTCAGGCCTGTTAGCCTTAGCGTTACTGTAGGTTATCTTAGAGCAGCATGTATTTGGTTCAAGAATTAATTAAATACAAATCTAAAAACCACCTGGAAGCTGAAAAGTTCGCAGTCATTCCAAAGGACCTCACCAATTACCGTATCGACATCTGTTCTGCAACCACCTGTATGTCAGCGCGTAAAGCCTCCTCGGCTTTGATCCTACCTTCTGCCGCGGAGGTGGGCATGGCTGCCTGCCTTCTACTGTCTCTTTTCATGCCTGTGTCCACATCCTCGTTGCGCAATTGCTGTTCCTGCATCTTGTGCCGAGATCTGAGCTTGTGATAACAGATGGAAATGCTCAGTGCCAGTACACCGAGTTATTAGGTTCATATCTTATTAGCCCTCTGATTTTTCTCTGTCTGCTAGAAATTAAATTATTAACTTTGAATCTGATTTCCTTCCAGCAGCTACGCTCTGGTTTCGCCGTGCTGATGTCCTTGGCCTTACTTCCAACACTTGTTTGTGTAGATCAGATGCAGCTTCATCAAAGCAAACTGTGCTGTCGATAGCGATGAGATCAGCGCCCAGTTTCTGCTCAGGACCACTCCTCCACCAGGAGCAAGCACTGAATATCACACCCAGGATCTCCTACAGGAGGGTTCATGGAGTTACGCCTGCTTAATCCAAGACCAATCGATCCTTTTAGTCTCACTGCTTCTTTCCGAGGCATGGGGACACCTCCCAGCTGGTGGTACTGGACTGACGAGCCTGAAGCCAGGCTGTGTGCGAGCCCCGCACCCAGCGTCTGATGACACACAGCAACACGCAAGAGGGTTACGTGCAATCCCGACAGTACCTATGTGATATCGCTTTTTCTCAGCTTTGAGGAGAAGTACCACGTGGAAATATTTAGCA